>CM030180.1:1505548-1555548 GCA_017639675.1 Aplochiton taeniatus
TGCAGATCATTACAATTTCTTGAGTAGTCACAATTTGACACTACTACTGTTTTGTATTAAATATGAATGAATTGAGTGGATTACATTTTAGGAATATTAATATAAGGATAGTGGGAACTTTCAAAGATTTTTTTTCTTCTGAAAATATCCATTAAAATCTTGTTTAGGATTATGGAATTGATCCAGCTTCATGGGGAGTTACACATTTGCTTCAATATGGCAGCCACATGGTAAATGTTTGGGGACTGTTTTGTAATTAAAGCGTCATGAACTAGAACATAAACTACGATGTCATATTCCCATATACCCAGTCAGTGTTTCTACAGGATAATTGATTTGGTGTAATTTATGTAACCCTGCCATCTGTCAGCACCATGTTATTTAAGCGTATGCTGGCATCCTTGAGAAACATACATGATAAAGTGCTAATTATTTAATTATGTCCACTTCACCTTAAATAAGATGGAGGGTGACATCAGTTATTTTCAGCCAGTAGGAAGGAAGAATGTAATGGAGTTATGCATGTTTAATAAAGTACCATTCATCAGATGTTTGGTCTACTTTTATCAATGATGGATGTATTAAATGTGCCAACTAATCTACTCTTGTTCCATTACTTTGAATTCAAGCACGCTCTTCTGTCTTTAAATACATTGTACCATGAAAGTCTGACGTTTCCAGACGAGATGATACGTAGGAAGCAGAAGCCAGCTATTTCCAAAAACGATCACCAGTGATTAAATGAATCAAAATGAAAGGTAATTAATAGCTGTGGTACATGATGATATCCTAGGTATTAAAGGGACCATATGGTGTGAATGTAGCACAATAGCTTAGTCTATAAAGAACTTTTTAATAAACTTGTAAACATTGTAATTCAGGCTACAACTTGGGTCCCAGGCGTGGTTTCCTACATGCCCACTCTGACAGCATGATGTGCTGTTCATTTGTGTGTGGATTATTTTCACTTGTCGTCATTGGTGTAAATGTTTCTACCTGATGTCTCTGGTGTTGGTTGGATCTTCTGTGTTATAGCTCCATGTATTTAAGCTTTCTCTTTTCTGTTCTCCCAGCCCCAGCCATTGGGAATGCTGTATGGCATGTCTTCCCGTTCATTAACAAATATAACAAATAAATACATTTGATGGTGAAAAAATCATTTTGTCCTACAATCTGCATTTGTGTCCTACTTTCCTAAGGCTTCCATTGTGAAAGCATCATTGAAGTGCAGACCTTAACATGTACATACATCATGCAACATGCGTGTTTACTTTTTGTCTGTTGAACAAGTCCCATTTAAGTTTAATTTAAGATCCTTTTGAACAAATCTCAACAAAATTAATTCCAGATATCTTTGGAAGTAATATCTGATGCCACGGAGGTCTTAAAAAAACAATAGGCGAGTGTATGACGGCAGTGCCTTCAATAAAGATACTGGCAGATCCTTTTTGGGTAGGCATTTATCATAACATTGCATGCAACTTGAAACTCATTGTTTTGGCTTGGATTGACATTCAATAGAAAAACAATTAAATTTGATTCCATGAATTTATTTTTCAATCACACAGTACTGACTGGTTGCTTCTTGGCATGCCAGCCACAAAACCCCTCATCTTGCCCTTAATTATTAGAGAGCCACTGGCTGTCAGCACACAGCAAAGAGGCCAGGGGAAAACAGGAGTGTGCACCAATGTGGCCTAAAAATAGAATCAGAGGCCACCGTGTGTACGTCTCTCTCTCAGTAAACATGAATGGGCACCGTCATCCTGTTTCATTGATAAAACATACAGGAGGAATTCAAATACATGTGGGGCAAATTTATCTCAATGTATTCCGACAGCAAATGACGTGCTGTGCAACACAGGGTCAGATAACGTTGGTTCCCCACCACGGTTGCTTGATTTAGTTTCATCTTGAGGCCCAGAGAATATCAAAAGCCTTCTAAAAATGCTGCTGTGCTGGACGATTCAGTGTCCAGTGAATGCCACTCAACATTATTCTATTGTTGAATGTTTCATTTAAAGGAAAAGTAGGGACATTTTTCTTATTTGCCAGAATTTGTTGTTTAGCAATGTATTGTCTAGCAAAGCTGTTCCTGAGAAGACACTCAACAACTAGTTTATTTGACGGATAACAATCATTTTCAGACTTGACTCCTCTTTTCTTTATCAAACTATAGATACTAAATACCAAAATACATGTAGTTTAAATTATTATTGTCTTGTTTTTTCATATTCCATCTGCATACATACAAATGGCATGTACAGATTGTTGGATCAAGTTTGCCATGGTTACAACAAAATAGAACATCATCAAACAGGGCCCTAAGATCAAGTATCTGTTCTTTGATTGGCTCTCAGAATGTTGAGATTCCACTTATAAACTGTCACAGTGATTGTTCTCAGCTGTCTCGCAACTGAAATCATGTTATTACCAACATTTTATGTTCGGTTTATGGGTTTCTGGTTCTGATAAGGAATATCCTCAGAGTCAGTAGTATAGCAGTATTGAATTGTTAAAATTGTTGTATCAATATATACATCTTTTGTGCATTGACTTTTTCTATATTTTCACAATTAGGCAACACTCGCTAAAATCAGTTTCCTCAATTTAAGCAAGATCCATTAATTGAACTAGTTAAAAAGGTATTGGAATACAAACTTGAAATAACCCCAAATATTGAGAAGAGGTTGGCAACCTGTTATAAAATACATGATCAAAATACAAATAATGCAATCTAAGTAATTATCCCCAAACTATTGAAAATAGGGTCAAATATTACAGTTAATGTAATTCCTAATCAAATAAATGTATAAACTACTGCAAAAGGTACACAGTAGCCTAACCTACCAACGTTGGTCAGTTACCTAGTGGTGTATAACGCCAGTGTGCTCTTAAAGTTCGTAGCCAACACACATGATGTGGTCTTAATTAAATCCAAAGTCTCTCTCCGGCATTGTGATAAACGACCTGACCTTTTTGCATGAAAAACTGTTATTTAACCAAGATATTGATTACCACTTCTGGACCACGTGAGTCCAGGAGGTGGCTCTCCAGCGGCGTCCAGAGGAGAGGAGGGGAGGGTTCGGGAGACGCGACGAGCAGGAGATAGTGGTGCGCTATAAGAGGATGAACCCAGGAACCTTCAAAACAATTTAGTCACAACCAAGAGGGGGAGAATGCTAGTGTGCACAATGACCTGAAACTATTTCGTCGATAATTCAATAGCCAAAGAACTAAATCGGGTGCATGAGAGAATGATATACGATTGGTCCGACAACGCAGTCCTCGCGTACTCCTGTGATTGACATCGGAAACACCGGCAAATAACCTACAAGGCAGGAATTCTTGCATTCAGCACCCTAGGCAAGGACAGCTCCTTCCGTAAAAGTCTAAAAGTTAGCGGTAACAAATACCTGAGTTAATATTCCACAACTCCTGTATATAACCTCCCTGAACTTCAAATGTAACCTACTGCATCTGTCGCGCAAGCTTTGAAGAGCTCTCAAATCTAACTGTTTTGACAAATCAGCGATAAGCTCAATATGTACCAGGGGCATTTGCAGGTAAGACATTTTTGTTTTATCTTAAATACATTTTGTGAAGTCTGGAGGGCTTTCTATTAAAATAGAATATGTAACTAATTCACTGTGTAGAGGAGCTATTATTTCATTCCAAGGACATTGCATCACAGCGGGTATAGCCTCTGGTGAGGTGGGTTGCTTTGAGGGAAGTATATTCATCTGAGGTTCACAAGAAGGATTGTCACCGGTGCTTGAAGCTTACAGAAAGCTTAATATTTGTTTATTTTGTCCCGTTTCGGGAATGGCCGAGTGATGCGCGCGTAAGGCTTGTTGTTCATTGAACATTTGGGACGGAAAGGGGTGTAGGGAGCTGACAGAGACGCGCATATATTTATTCTAATTATAACGAAATAAATGTTTAGAAAATATAAATTAATCGATAATGACTATCGGGGTGGTAAAAACCAGAAAACATTGGGTTCTTGAGGAGTCAAAGGGAGGTCGCATCCTGGGTACTACTTCAAGTGGAGTAGCATGCGACAACATCTTATAGGCTAAACCCTTACGCTTTATTATTTTATTTGTCTTTAATAACAACTATTTCCAAACAGCTAACAGAGTATACTTGCATAGGTTACTATCATGCAAAATGAAACAAATACATAATTTATGTTTAACTGGCTAATTGTGTACTAAACTGACTACACTAGCGTGTCGACTTGGTAAGATGAGCTCAAGCAGGAAGTGAATTCACGATTGTAAAGTCTACACATTAAAAGATAAGGCTTGGAAACAGTCGTCTAGGAGCAAATAGCTCAAGAAGCTTTAAGCTTGCTTTTAGGCTTTTTTGGACAGATTAATCATTCATACATCTCCATGTAAAATCCTCCTCTACTGCATAATAGATTTTTAAAAACTATTCCATTGAAATACCTTTGCAAATGTTAAAACAATTCTGGCATCATAGCTAGTTGATACTGTATCACTGATTGTGTAACAAGACCTATTTCCCATCAGAGCTATAGTACACTGAAGGCCATTGTTAAATTTAGATTAATCTGTTAAATTTAGATTCATCTTTCATCCAAAAGTAGTTTTCTTTTGCACACTTTACTGTAGGCTATAGTAGCCTTACTATAGTGGCCATTGTAGATATGCATACCCATACTCCTAATAGTAAGTTTGTCACTCCACATTGTTGTAAGAAAAAATCTATTCCATTTGCTGTTAATTTCCATTTAGTAGATTCCATCCCAGCTTGAGACACAATGACATGCTATGGAATGACTTAAACATGTCATATAACGTGGCATGACAATTACATAGCAGTGGGAGGCAAAAAGTTACATGGAGCATTTATTTGATGTTTTTTATCATTTCAAATTAATGTGTTGAGTACGCTAACCTTTAACAGAGAGTTGTAGAGGGCTGTCACATAATAAATGATGGTAATAATAACTAAACTGCTGTAATGCCCTTCTAGTCTTCATTTGGAATATCCTATTTATGTTCATGTCATTTTATGTTTATGTATAACCCTGTGTGTATTTGTGTGTACGCGTGTGTCTGTGTGTGTGCACGCGTGTGTCTGTGTGTGTGTGTGTGTGTGTGTGTGTGTGGGCGTGTGTGCTTTTGCGGGTGAAAGTTAGCAAGTGAGAGGAAGCAAAGATGCATTTGTGTATGTACTGAGATTGAAACGCAAGAAAACGTTTGCATTTTCATGTAGATAAGCTCTCATGCCAAACAGCTCATTTAATTATGTTTATCTGCCTCTTCAGTTTATTGAATCTCAAATCACATCCAAGCAATTTAATTTTTTACTAGCTACCTAGACCATAATGGTTCTTAGATACTACATTTCCCTAGTTGTTAACCGATGTAATTTCTTGGCGAATGTCCAGTTAATGCAAATTGGATGCCTTATCAGTTGACAATGGGGCTCTTTATCTTACCTCTCTATATGAGGGCCTGTTTCATGCGTAATGTATATTGTTATTTCATTTGCTAGGGCTAGGGAAAGCGTGTAATATCACTAGCACTAGCTATGTCCTTTAAACTTTGTTTTATTCTTATGGCAGTTGTCTCAAATTAAAGCAATTTTACTAATACGCAAGCAGAATAATATTCTATATTATGTTTGCTTTTGTTTTTTAAATCCACATTGACCTCTTAGTCAATACCTACACTGAAGACATGAGGCATTGTGCACCCTGGCTGGTCTTCACGGGGGTTCTGTTGCTCCCAATCTCATCCATATTTTATTTATTTAAACAGACCTTATGTCCACCTTCCCTACCAAGAATAGATGCCACAGCAGGCCCATCATTCATCGTTTCTACGTCATCCAGTGTGTTTACTACGAGGCTCGCACGTTACAGTGAACCCTAGCGAACTAGCTTTACCAAAGACAACAGCCGAGTCCGCGCCCTGTTGTCCCCTTATTGTGCACGTTCATCTTTGCCCATTTTGTAATCGTTTCTCTCATACCTGTTTGTTAATGCGATTATGTGAGACAGATGCCATGACAGTGTCTATGAACAAACTGTGCTGTTTGTGTAATGGCTGTGCAGGGAAGTGATATGCCAATATGAGTAATATTGGGATGAATTTAATAGCTAGTTGTGATGTGGGTGTTAGATGGACACAGCTTGTCCTTGTGGTTGCCCAGTGTTGTGCTGTCCGCTGCAAAAGTATATCAGAGTTTGGGATGGCCAGCGCTAGAATGATAGCATCCTCATGCACAGTTTTCCTTTAATCAGGCCACTTGTGCTTAATCGTTGGGTTAACAGGAGTGTTTGTTCAAGATGCCCGCCATCTCTGTTTAGCATCTGAAAAAACAACAAATAGTTGTTTCCTTTCAGAGAAAATTAAAAGAAACAAGACTTTAGGTAACGTTCATACAGCTTTGCGTTATTTTTAAAAACACTATTGCCATTCATAATGTATTTTTTTCTCTTACATTTAGATACTGTATGTAAGTGAGAATTGCTTGGTAAGAAATTCAGAGACCAATATACAGTAGTTCACCACAAATGTTATTCAAAACGTTTCACTATGCGCCAACTCAGCACTAAGAATTGACGTTTCTGATAGTTTGCGATGTTACATTGAGCTCCAAGCGTAGTACTACAACCTTGACCCCAGCAGTGCAACGTGTGTTACTCAAATAAGTCATTGTTATGGGGGTAAAAAAAGGAGCCATGTTTTACTCAAGGGATGTGTGCCAGTTTCTCCCTTGGGGGCTGTATTCTCCCAGGACATCATGTTTCTAAACTAGGTACATAAATAGATTCCCCATTTCCTCAAAATACAACAAACCTGACCATGGCAGAATAGAGATGGCTAGGATGGGCTAGTTGGCTTTAGTTGAACACATTTGAATAAAGGAGGGGTTATACGGTAATAGCTGGATTGGGTAAACTTTGAGGTGCATTCCGGGTCATTCCAATGCTGTGGAAGACTTCTTATATCACTTCACACCCCCTAACATGAGTCACCATTTGCATTAGCATTGAATCTTAGAGCAAGTATCTCTGGAGGCACTAGCTTGCTATCTAATATATTACTCATGCCAAAAAAATTATAATGTTGACCCTATTAAACCACTAAATGTATTATTTAGCCTTTTTAAAGCAAGTGTGTACCAATGAGACACTTCGTAATTTCAAACTGACTTAACCGATTTAACCAACCGCGGTTTTGATTAAAACCTCTTTAATTGGTCAGCCTATTTCCGGAGAAATGATAATGAGTTGAATGAGGGGGGTCTTTGACTGGAACAATGGTCTGGCAGATGGGGCTGTTCTCCGGGGCGCTCGTCTCTCTAACCCCCTGGCTGGGAGGTAGGAAAGAATCCGCTGAGGGTTGAGCTGCTTGGGCCCGGGCAAAGCTGATTCAAAGAGGCCTAAGAAGGGATTCGAGCATTCATCAGCATCACTCGCCCTAAGACGATTGAGAGGAGAGAGAAAGGGAGGAGGACGGACGGAACGTTCCGCGGCCGTGAATGAAACAGGGTGCCCAGGCACGAACCCCATCGCAGCGACGGCACCGTCTGCTTTTAATCCAGGCCTTAATCCACTCCCACGCTACGGTATTGTATGAAGTTCACATATGACACGACAGTCTTTCTGCTAACCCGTAATAACACGGCAGGGGCTTAGGCCCACCATCAAGCCTTGTTGTTCTCCTTGGAGCATGCAAAGGGGCTGGGCCCCGGTTCATCTGGAGGGCCTGGGAGGTGTGCGTGACTGCCTGTGCGTGCCGCTCAGCGGGCGGCACAGAGGAGCATGGCTGACCCCCCTCGCAGAGCACAGGCGGAGGAGCATGCAGTCTCTGTGTGAGATTGGAGGGTTGGAATAGCACCAGAAGGCACCATGTGTCTGCTTTGGAAAAGGGCACTCGTGCCCACAAACACAGTGGGGGGTACCAGCCATGTACTGGGGCGGCCTGGGATTTGTAGTTCAGATCTGCCCGTTGTACCAGGCAACGCTACCTATTGTAGCGTGCACGGTTCTTAATGTTGAGTGCTGTGTTAGCTGGCAGCGGGCTGAGTCTCCTGGACCGCCTGAACAAATGGAGCGTCATAATTCAATTTGTAGTTTGAAAAGAAATTTGGCATTCTTGCTCCGCCAATTCTTTTTCAATTTCCACAGCTTGTTAAACCAACAGACCTCTTCAATGATAAGTGGGCTTACATACTACAGTGCCTTCGCTACTCTAGGGGAATGACTGGAAGTCGATGGAGTCAGTCACTGCATTGAGCAGCAGGTTGCATGAACATGACAAGTTGCTTTTTCTATCGTACTGGATCACCACACTTTCATGGACCAAACCAGTCCTGAGGTAAACCTAAACGTCATAATTTATGACTGCTACTGCACCGCCTAACATTGCAATAGGAAATTTGAGAGGTCGATCGCAGCCACAGGGATGAATACACAATTTTATAAATATGCAAGCATCAATGTCCCATCTTACAAATCCTCTGCAGTCCTGTTGAGACAGACTACTTCCTGGTGCTGGTGATTGAAAGGCAGTTGTCGGGCAGAGCTGCTGCTTTAGCTTTTATTACCTTGGTAAAACAGATTTGTCTCATTGAAGTTGATGAAAAGCACATTATTCAGACAAATGGTCACGGTTTAATGTCCACCACATGCTTTGGAGAGGTAGTTGATATAACCTCTGTGAGGATTTGATGTGACGAATGAGGGGCTATTTGAATGAATTTTGTGTGATTTGTGTGTAGCTTGAGGCCCCACACAGACTATACAGTAATACTGGGGTCAGAACTCAAGGCTAGACACCAACTTTCCTAACAGGCTACATATAAGGAGCTGACATGTAGTCCTGCGGCATATCCACACACACACACACACACACACACACACATGCACACAACCATGCACACACGCACGCACGCACGCACGCGCACGCACGCACGCACACACACACGCATTAAAGGATGGGGTTGGATCCAAGAACATTGCTTATTAAAAATAATTATTGAAAGTAATGTATTTGTTGGGAAATGGTTGCAGAAATATTACGCCATCCAATGGAAAACATGGAATCGTACTGTGTGTCTTGTTCAACAATATTTTGTTATAACTTTACACTTGAAGTAACGGTATTGACATCAATCGTTCAAAACATTTAAGGTCTTCCCGTTTCCATGGGGATTGGAGGACCTCACAAGCCTGTGTGTACAGTTTTTACAGAGGGGCCAATTTCACCAGAAACACCTGCCAAGGTACTCAGAGAGGCATGTTAGCGTTAACTAAATAAACTAAAAGATGTTTTATCAAACTAGCTCATTTCCACAATGTACTAAATAGCCAAGTGTTTACACTTCTGCTATCTGAAAAACGTACAATCAGAGAAGAACAAGCCTTTGATCTCTGAGAGTGCGTTAAATGGTGGTTAAAGCTGCAGGCAGGCAGATCCGGTAGAAAAATGCTAGTGCTCCCCGTTCACGTGAACGGTCGCTGGAAGTCATCCTCTTCGTCAGGGCTGTAGACTCAGTCGGTCTGCACTGAATGAGATGACCAAGGTTCTACATCAAGGAGCCGAAAAAGCAAAGGCCAGACACATTATATTGTCGATGAGAGCATCCTTTAGGAGATCCGTAATGCGATCTACATAAAATACCCCTGCATATCAAATACGCTGATCCACAGGATGTTGGCAGCATGCTTTGAGCTTTAAGTGATGCAAGATGGGAGATATTCCACACGTTAAGCATGGTTAAAGCATTCTCTTCCAGTAAGAGTTCTTCCATGATGGGCAGTAATGTGTGCTGTCACATGGGCAGATGTTTTAATCTCATGGAAGTGCGCCCGTACTCAGTGTCACGTTAGGTCTATGTTTATCCAAAGGGCTCGACTCTGCCACAGTCATTGTTAACAACACTTTACTTGGCCTCTTCCAACCTTCTAGACAGTTTATTTTTGGTTAAAGTCGTTGATGTAGTCTAGCTAGGAGAAACAACTTAACAAGGTCTTAATCAAGGCAGGAAATCAGTCATTTGATGGTGAGTCATTGTATAAATGAGCCTTGTGTTGCCACACTGTAGTGTTTGTTTCAGGAAATCTTTGTTGTTTTTCCCCTTTTGGACTCAAACCTGAGCCTAATAATGGAAATGAGGCATTCATGGAAGAGTGGTGCTGATCCCAGGGGAATGATAATGTTGGTTTGAAGAAGAAATAATTGCTGTGTCACATCTTACATCGTGAAACAGAGACTAACAATTATATTTTACACATTTAAACAGCTTGGAAATCAATACAGAGCACAGGGAAATCTGAAACTGGCAAAGAGCAGAACTTCTGGAAAGGATGTGTTTTGAGGTGGGCGTTTTTGTATCAGCTGCTAACTTGTCAAGCCCATGTCGAAAATTCCCCCAAGATTTACAGCCTATACCATTTCACCAAAAAGTAGGCCAGACCCCTGAAATGTTATCAATGAGTGTGAGTGTGTGAGTGTGTGTGTGTGTGTGTGTGTGTGTGTGTGGGGGGGGGGGGTTGTACAATGCTTACTCATCCATCTACTCCTCTGACACCCCGTAAAAGTCAGCTGGAGGAATCCATTTGCCCCAGAAGCCAGGTCGTCAGCATAAAACAGAACATGTGTCTTGTCATAACGGAAGTGTTATTTCCTACACGGAATAATGGTTAGAGCTAGTGGGGGTGGGGGGTGGGTTGATAAACAAGTAACTCTCCCTCCCCATACAATTTCTCCCCTGAGACTGATGCATGCAGGATGTAAAACTGGGTGCAATGGGATTTCCATTTAAAGTGAATTCCCCTTTAAATTCAAAATCAATACTTACTCACCCAGGTACAGTTAACAAAAATGATAAGGTGATTCCACTTGGAAAAATGCATTTTGCCTTTGGTTTAGAATAGGACGGTAAAGTACAAATCTCCTGGGTTACCAACAATCAGGACCCTCGGGATCAGGAGTGGTTTGGATTACAATTAAGAAGTCAAATAAAGAATTATGAATGATAGCTGATGAACACTATTCATCTTACAATCTTGTTTGTAAATAATTTCAGGTCAAATTATTTACGCATATTTATTTAACAAAGCTGAATGTTTTATGTAAAGAGCTAAACTTATCTTGAAAAGCATGATGAACGCATGATTATTTAACAAAGCTGAATGTTTTATGTAAAGAGCTAAACTTATCTCGAAAAGAGGAACGTGACGTTAGCAGGTAATTGTAGACGAATACGTGGTTCAATATTGTAATGGATCTCGGTGTTTGAAATTTTACTAGCTTGGTTTCATACAAACATACCAATTAGAAGCCCCTCACATAATTATGGTGTCTGTGATCAACAATAATGATAATGAAACTCATTCTGTCACAGCCCCTTAGATACTAATGAGTGCTATCCAGCAGTTGCAGAAGACGATGTGAGTACAAAGAAGCCAGATGAAACGCATAGAAGCTGCTCCGATTCCCACAAAATTAATTTCAAGGGTTTGTTTGCTACACAAACCAAATAATTTGTCCCTCAAAGCCTTCTAATGTAATGCTGTGTGTGAGGAAAGGGGGCTTTGATGGGATGCTAGGCGCTGGGTAGCACAAGGATCGGCGAGGACAATGCCACGGCATGATTAGGAAACTGACTTCTGCTATATTGAAAAACAAGAAACTAGTTATAATAAAAACATATTGGTGAAACTTTATATTGTTGGACCGACTCTAAAATAGTAAAGTGAACTACTCCCCTGTAGGTCTACTAGCCTCTGTCGATCACACACTTTAATACTGGTCAAGCATAAAAACACAACACTTTTGCTCTTTGTAGGTGATATGTGTTGTTGGGGCCCAAAAAGCAGGATCATCTAAAACTGGACCTGTCAGGTTAATATTCCCAACGTATTCAGTTTGTATTTGGTAGTAAGTTAATATTCCCAACGTATTCAGTTTGTATTTGGTAGTAAGTTAATATGCCCAACGTACTCAGTTTGTATTTGGTAGTAAGTTAATATGCCCAACGTAGTCAGTTTGTATTTGGTAGTAACCTTGTGATGCATTCTGCTGTAATTAGGGGTTGGGTAATAAGACCCAGCCTGCAGGGGTCTACCGGAGCAGATAGGCTGTGTGCAGAGTTCAAGGGTAGACCAGCTGAACACAGGAGGCTGTAAGCCCTCCAGTTAGCCAGGCCATGCCTGCTCCTCAGCTGGGGCTGAACATCCCCCTCAGCCCCCATCTGCTTATAGCTTGGTGTAGGTATGGAGGTGCAGTCTACTCCACTGTGCTCTGACAGCGAGAATCACACAAAAGGCCTTGAATATCTCCATCAGCAAAGTATAGGCATGTGTCTGTGTGTGTGTGTGTGTGTGTGTGTGTGTGTGTGTGTGTGTGTGTGTGTGTGTGTGCGGGTGTGTGTGTGTGTGTGTGCGTGCGTGCGTGCGTGCGTGCGTGTGTGTGCTGGGATGGAGGATGGAGTGGGTCACAGAGGAGGTGGAGCCTGATTAATAGTCCTCTAGTTGACAGTGGGCGTGCAGCGATGTGCCAGAGATGGGGTCAAAGGGCACCCGATTCCCCGGCGCCACTACCCCCTGCTGGTGTTGCGTGATAAATGCAACCTGACGATATAAAAGAAGAGAGGGAGAGGTGGAAAGTGCCTTCTAGAATACTCTCTCTAACGTCCCTTTTTATGTGTGCCACTGCTAAAAAGACATAGGGAGATGTCACAAACAAAAAGAACTGAACTAGTGAGAGTGAAAACACCAATCTTAAGCGTAGGGGTTTCATGTAGGTCAGAGGAGGAGTTCTTAAAGAACGGCGCTCATAAATAAAGATAAAGTAGACCGAGAGACAAGGAGAAGAGAGAGAGGGAGAGATAGAAATACCAGCTCTGACAGAGAGCACAAAGAAGCCATCATTCTGTGTGTGGGAAACATATTTCGTTTCCACAGTGAGGTTTAAGAACAGTCATTCTGAAAAACAAAATCCATGTTTCAAGATATTGTTCAGTGCAATCTCACCACATCCATCAATCACTTGAGGATAGAACTGCATGTAGCTGGGGGTAGGCAGTCGACTGGCCAGGATAATGTTTAGTAACTAGACTCTCTGGTTTGATCTCCACCAGCGCCATCTCTGTGTTTCTATTTCGGTCCACGCAAGGGGCCTGTCTTGTCCCATCTCAGATCTGCACACCCTTTGAGTCCCCACGACGTACAGCAGCTCTCAGTGTAAACACAGAAGCTTTTCCAGACAGCTCAGTGTAGTGGGAGCTAACCAGTGGAAACTCACAAACACACTGGGAGTAGGCACCCTTTAAAACGGCGATGTGATGTAGGAATCTGTCTCGTGTGTTGGTGAGCAGAGGACATGGGTGTGACCGGCCAAGGGCGAACAGGGGAGGAAGCTACGAGCAGAAGGACTGGCCAATCAAGACATGTCAGCACTGGCTGGTAGCCAAAGTGTAGTAGGTTCAAGTAGGAGCTACATGGAGGATGAATAAAGTATCTATCTATTTAGCAGTACGTTTTCGCTGCCTACGATCTTTACGCTACATGTCTTAAAATGGGTATTTGGGCTGAGAGTTGGGTGTTATTAACTGTATGTTTTCATTTTCATAGTGATAGCAGCATAGTATATTTCATTAAGATGTTGGAGGCAGCAGTGGATGTGTGTGTGAGTGTGTGTGTGTGTGTGTGTGTGTGTGTGTGTGTGTGTGTGTGTGTGTGTGTGTGTGTGTGAGTGTGTGTGTGTGTGTGTGTGAGTGTGTGCTTGTAGAGCTTGTTGGTTTAATGCTATTAACCGACACATTTACAAATGTGCTTTCCTGCAGTTGCAGAAAATTTAAACTGTACAGAAACACAAACATAATCACACACACGCATACACACACACACACACACACACACACACACACACACACACACACACACACACACAATTATACACTTAGACGCATACACAATCCAATTTCTGTTTTTAACTTCATTTAATTAAATTTTTCTCCCATGTGTCACTATATTAGGGCACCCAGTATTGAAGCCATTCATTATGGGGGGTGTATTTAATCTAAACGTTTTGGCCAAACTTTGACTGTAAAGCTTATGGAGGGCCTTTTCCTTCATACTTTCAATGAACTAGGAGATTCAGAGAGAAATCCTGGTTATGACAGAGCAAATTAGATTAGATTCAACTTTATTGTCATTGCAGTACAGAACTGAAGCAACAAAATGCAGTTTGGCATCTAACCAGGTAAGTGTAAAATAGCGGTAAAGTGCAGATTGCATATAACATGTGTTGCAATTAATAGTGTTATGGACATTATATATAGGAAGATATATGCTACAGTATAGGGTAGGTATATAACGCGGTGGTATATAAATACAGTGGATATGAATACGATGTATACTCTATAGATCAGATATATACAATATGAACAGTAGTAAGTAAATAAACTTAAGTTCAATGGGATGGACCTTAATATGAACGGCATCCTTTTACATGAAGCAGCAAAGTCAAAGACAGTCAGCTGCAAGACTGTGGAAGAGACAGAGATGTGCAGTATGTATGCTGTGTGTTTTACCTGGAAGCGTTACCATGGTTGGGCTTACAATGACAGCAGACCACGCCCTTGCCCTCTTGCTGGTTTCCTCCACTGCAAGGATCCTTCATCCTCCTGGGGCTCCTACTTGCTGAGACAGCTTTCCCCTCCTAGACAAGCCCATTTATTTTGTGAACAGGTGCGCTCAGCAAATTACAAGAGAACTCTATAAATCTCTTTGTGAGGATTTATTATCAAACATGGGATTTTCTTTTTTTGGGGGGGGTTATTTATTGCAAGTAACAGACTAGACTAGAATTGGTGTGACAAAACTGTATAAAATGGCTGAAGGTTATGAGGTTTATAGTCAAATTATTTTCGAAGGTTTGTATACTTCTGGGTTCTTCAAAACTGTGGAATATGTCCATCATGTGTTTTTGGCCTGCGTCATGTTAATGTCTGCACTCTACTCCTCTGTTCTCATTACATAATGATTACATAATTACATTACATCTCATAAACATGACGTTTTGTTCTTCAAATCTTTCCTAATGTGTTTTCAGGTGATGGTGTTTAGGTATATTTTCACCAAAATGCCACCAATAGAGTCTTAATCAACCTTAAACCATACCTCTTCAAGGCAAGGTCACACAAATGTGGACACAGTTGGTGCAGTTAAATCCTGATTAGGTCAAGGAATTTAGAATGAAATTACAGGGCAGACATTCAAGTTTAAACATATTTTTAAAACAAACATAGTTCTCAGCATAAATGAAATTTGCAGGTTAATAATTTGAGTTTCGGCTATGTTATTGCTAACGTTCAAGTTCAAGAAATGTCTCTGTCTTCATTTTTACTTTTATCTTTACATTCTTTTGCTCTCAACGATGAAGAGGTTGAAAAAAAATGCATATGCCCAGAAGCTTTCTTAGATTGTATATGTTTTTATTTATAATTTTTTTTTACTTTTGCTTGTCGTTTCCGTTCTCCTCCTGCTCCTCTCCCTCAGTCCGTTTGCTCTCTGCCGTGTCAATTAAAGCCTATCCCCAGGTTGTTACATATCTTTGTTTTTTTTAGATGGACTGCCTCGGTAAAGGTCAGACTCAACCTTAGCCCTGGCAATGAGTCCTCTCGTCAAGGAAGACTGGTGGTATTAATAGAAAAATAACTGCTGTCCTAGCTATCACTTATTAATGCTGAATCCTGAACACTCAGCTTCCCCCCTGCACTGATACTAGCTCTGATCTCCCTGGCAGCCATTTTAGATTAGGCCTCAAACTTCCCCTAACAAGCAATTAAAAAGCAATAAAGCATAACCACACTAACCTAGCTTTCCAACGCTGCTGTTCTTATCTAGCTTCCTGTTCCTTGAAAAACATGGTGATATTGTTTTTATTATTATTTTTAATTAAAGGCTTTACTGCCCTGTATGAATTGGTATTGCCTCTCTGATTGAAGTAATGCTAAGACAAACAGAATTTTATGAACAATAGCTCTTTACCTGTGCAGACATGTTTGAGTCTCACCTGTTACTGTCTGCTGGATTTATCAGTGATATAACACTAATATACTTCTATCTATCTATCTATCTATCTATCTATCTATCTATCTATCTATCTATCTATCTATCTATCTATCTATCTATCTATCTATCTATCTATCTATCTATCTATCTATCTATCTATCTATCTATCTATGTGTATATATATATATATATATATATATATATATATATATATATATATATATATATATATATATATGTAACACTGCATGTGGGAGCTATGACAGTCTTCAGGCAGCTCTGTGTTGGTAACAAACCCGTCTTAATGGTGTGATTATGTATGTCTTGTAGCCCTTAGGTAATCAGTGCCTGTGCGACGATCTAATCGGAAGTGAAGAGCCCCTAGCCTCTGGTCTAAGCTGCTGTTCAGAAGACGGCCAGTTAAAGGAAATGGCCGTTTGCGATTAGCTCCTCGGTGTGACTGTGGCAGTGATTTGTGCCGGCAGTCTGACATTTACATGGAAAGTGCCGAGACTGTTACATAAAAAGTTGCAAATAAGCTTTTGGAGGGCCATCTTTAATCACATCCCCCTTCTGCATTGTCTCTCTCTCTCTCATATTGGCTGGGACTCAACAGCTTTGCTGGCAAGATGTACTATCATTTACTATCAGATACTGTCAACTAATGGTCACCATCGGAAGCTAGTGGGGGGCTACTTTTGATTTGACTTTTCTATCAAAATTATGGAGGGGTTTGAAATTCTACTCAGTTCTATGTAAATTCACTGTGGTAACCCCCCCCCCCCCCCTGTGATCTATGTCTGGGCCAGAATCAGACCCCAATCTGCTGATGCTATGTGGAATTGTATGGAATCCCTGCTCTCTCTCCCCAGTGAATATCAGGTGTCACATTAAAACATGTCCCCGCCAAAACCTGTCCATTTGACAAATGATAGGCTTTGCTCATTATACATCAGTTATTTTGAAAGTGCTGATTAAGAGAACCTTGTAGTGGAGATAATACCCAAATTGCTCTGTAAACCAGCGAGCTAAATATAATGCTTTGTCAAGAGCCCACGGCATTTTTGTTCAAGCATAAAATCTGGCATACAACATCAGCCATGTAAGTGTTTTACAGAGGGTGAGATATTAATAGATTAGTGTCATGTTATGTGATGCTAATAGGCTAGCAAATGCTAATTCATTTTTTAGTGAAGGATACATATATTTTATTTTATTGCCAGTAAACGGGTGGCTGTGCACTTTGTTCAACATTGTGTTCATGAAGGCTCCTCAGAGAAACGTGACTGCAGATGGCCTACGCACAGGGCGCTCACAAACTTCCTTTTTTCAAATGCTCGGGGCGAACGAAAACAAAACCTAGCGACCCAGTGCACGGAGAAGAAGGAATGGTGGCGATAAAGCCCTTTGTCGGTATCTTCCCTTGCACAGCCGTGCTGCATGAATGGCTGTGCGCTCACCCACTCTGTCACCAGATGTAAGGCTTAGTGCAGTAGTCATATCACTACATCAGTCTTTGTCTGATAAGGGTCTCGGGACAAATCAGCCGGGGCCCAATTTGCCGTGTTGCTGAGGACGAGAAGCTCACTAACACAAGCCCTTCTCATTAAAGCCACATTCCCTGAAAAAGCATGTCAACTGATAAATATGATCCTCTGTTGATCCAAGATGTTGTCCCTAATATCAAACTATTACCCTTTGTTGGGGCAAAGTCACTGTCGGACCAACTTTCTGGCACAATTGTATATATTGATAGAACTCCCTACCATGATAGATTTTGAAATTAACTGATTCAGCTCTAGGCATTGTACCTGATCAAAGACACCTGCAGGCCGGCAGTGTTGTTTTACCGTCCGGATGAATTGGATCTTCCCCAGCCTCCAAGAAGATCAATGGTGGTGGAGAGGTCATTTATGTTCTGACGGATATCTTTTGATTGTGGCAGAGGGGTAACGAGCTGCCCACAGCCTACAACCGCACACACGCCGGACGCATGATCGCACACACTCACTCTCTCTCACACACACACACACACACACACACACACACACACACTCACTCACTCACTCACTCACTCACTCACTCACTCACTCACATTCACTCACTCACTCACTCACTCACTCACTCACTCACTCACTCACTCACTCACTCACTCACTCACACACACACATGCACAATCCAAAGAGATATAAAACTATTGAAAACACAGAACCCTGTCAGCTGCAGCTGTCCAGTAGTGGGAAATGTTAACTTATCCCTGTGAAAATAATGACGCGTGGGCACTTTTCTATAAATACTATGACCTGCTTGAACTTTTTTTATTATCATTTTTTAATTCTGTCAAATACAAAAACACACCAAAATACAGAGCAGCTGCTAAGATGTCTATTAAAGGCATTTAATATCATGTACATAGTTGAATCAAAAAGCCCTTTTGTTCTTAAGAAGTTCTATTTATATCTAGCCACGCTTGGCAGATGGAAAACGTCAAAGAAAAGTGCATTTCTGTCTTTCTCCTGGTGGCTTAAGAGTGTTTGTCTAATCACTTGAATGAGTCTGTGTGGAAGAGGTCCAAAAAGTAGCTCAGCTTAATTCTACTGACGGCCTGCTCCCAAATCACATCACATGCTGTGGAGAAGACACAGCTCCTCCACGACAGAGCAACCCGTCCATCTGGTTGACTCTATGAAGGACACAGTCGTGCAGAGCAGACCAGCCAGTGTACATCTAGTGAAGGGGTTGTGATCCCTAATAATAAAGCGTGTCAGCGGTATCAGGTTACGGCCCTTGACATCTTCGATGACTTTGGCCAATTCAATCTTCAAACAGCGTCAACATAGTAGGAGGTGGGCGATTCTAATTATTAAAGTGTTGGCAAGAGAACACAACCCGATCCATAACAGTATAGAGATGGGGAACAAGGGAATTAGAGCTACGGCTTGCATCAAAGCTGATTTCACAGCACCTGCCCTGCTGATGCTGCTTGTAGATTGAGCAGGCCAATGTCACTGAAGATACCATGGGCTGTGAACTACCAACCACAGAGGGTGGCAGGGTGGTGTGTGCTGTAATACTATTGGCTAAGGGTGGGATGTGCTGTAATACCATTGGCTGAGGGTGGGATGTACTGTAATACCATTGGCTGAGGGTGGGATGTACTGTAATACCATTGGCTGAGGGTGGGATGTACTGTAATACCATTGGCTGAGGGTGGTGTGTGCTGTAATACCATTGGCTGAGGGTGGTGTGTGCTGTAATACTATAGGCTGAGGGTGGTGTGTGCTGTAATACTATAGGCTGAGGGTGGTGTGTGCTGTAATACTATAGGCTGAGGGTGGGATGTACTGTAATACCATTGGCTGAGGGTGGTGTGTGCTGTAATACCATATGGTGTTGGTGTGTATGGTAGGTGTGTACTGTAATACCATGTGGTGTGTATGGTAGGTATGTACTGTAATACCATGTGGTGTGTATGGTAGGTGTGTACTGTAATACCATGTGGTGTGTATGGTAGGTGAGTCTTTATCATACCCTATCTACATGAGTGTCTGGGTATCGCATTGTGTGTGTTCTACCAAGGACTGTTTGAGTTTAGTAACTTTTATATGGACATTTTTCTGAGTTCAGTAACTTTCACTTTGACATTTTGTAGTTTGGGGAGAGTTGGCGTGACTTGAGCAAAAAACAACTTGTGTAACTTGGGCGAAATGTACTATCCCAAAACAACATGAAAATTGAATGAACATGAAATATTGAATCTGCAAAGCATCTGCAGAAAACTGATGTTAAAATCTCTCCCACTGCCACCAAATGTTGTGGAGTATTTGGTGATGGAGAGAGAACATTTGCAAGGCCCTTCGGAGTAAAGCAATCATCAATTGGCATATATTATTAGCACTGATGATGCATGTATTCCGTTTTCATCCAAATCATATCTGCTTTGGACGGGCATGTACTTGATTGTGAGCAGCTGCGTGGTTTGGATTAAATTGCAAGCTTCACAGTCAAAGTGTATTCATTTGAATTCATTTTCATGAATTCATTCAATTCATTTGACCTTATGAGCATTGGAGCCTTTGAATCTGCACACTATTATCTCTGCATTTTTCCTGTCCATCTTCAGTTCAGAATACCTGCTCCCCTGTTTTCTAGAACATATGACGAGGGCTTGAGGTTTGAACAAACATCCTTTATTTTGGACCGATACTCAGCTAGATCAAATAGCATTTTGATGGATTGATCTGAAATATGGGGCGCTCAGTGGTCTTTTCTGAATGCGTTGTCACATACTAAGAATCGTAGCCGTGTGAGGCGGACCGGTCAGTACGTTTTCCTCCGCTCAAACAGAGTTGATTAGGCTTGTGCGCTGGTAGTAGAAGCAGAGGTAAGATGTATTATAGAACAAGCCAGCGCTAATCTAGGTCGGGTGAAGGTTCCCTGAGATGTGAGGTCTCCGATGAGAATGAAATGCCATTTCCCAGGCAGGCGCTGGTAATCAGGTTACTGTAACCCCCCCCTCCCACTGCACCCCACCCCGCGGAGAGGGGATTCTGTGTGCATATCTCACTACTCTCCCATCCTTTATCGGGGTTTGAAACTGTTGGCTGGGCAGAAAGGCGAGATGGCAGTAGTGCTGCATTGAGATGAGCGTGCGTTTCAGAGTTGCTGAATGGCCTCCTTTTCTCTCTGAGTGCACTCCTAATGGCCAGGTAAATGTGGACTGGCCCGCCAGGCCCAGCTTGTTTTTCAGAGGGCGCGTGGACGTTGATCAAAGCGATGGACCGAGGCAAGACAAGAGGTCAGGGTGAGGCTGTGTGTTACCATAACAGCCTATACCCATCCACTCCTCATTCCCTTCATCCCTCTACATCTCAGGCTGGTCTCTCTCTCTCCTCTCTCTTTCTCTGTTCGCTCTCTCCCTCTCTCTTTCTCCTCTCTCTCTCTCTCTCTCTCTCTCTCTCTTCTCTCTCTCATCTCTCTCTTTTTCTTTTCTCTCTCTCCCTCTCTCTCTCTCTCTCTCCTCTCTCTCTCTCTCTCTCTCCTCTCTCTCCCCTTTCTTTCTCTCTCTCTCTCTCTCTCTCTCTCTCTCTCTCTCTATCTCTGTCTCTCTCTCTCTCTCTCTCTCTCTCTCTCTCTCTCTCTCTCTCTCTCTCTCTCTCTCTCTCTCTCTCTCTCTTCTCTCTCTCATCTCTCTCTTTTTCTTTTCTCTCTCCCTCTCTCTTTCTCTTTCCCCTCTCTTCTCCCTCCTCCCCCTCTTTCTCTCTCCTCTCTCTCTCTCTCCCTCCCTCTCTCCCTCCCTCTCTCTCTCTCTCTCTCTCTCTCTCTCTCTCTCTCTCTCTCTCTCTCTCTCTCTCTCTCTTCTCTCTCTCATCTCTCTTTTTCTTTTCTCTCTCCCCTCTCTCTCCTCTCTCTCTCTCTCTCTCTCTCTCTCTCTCTCTCTCTCTCTCTCTCTCTCTCTTTCCGTCTCTCTCCGTCTGCCTGTCTCTCTGTCAGATGTGTAGTTGAGAGTCAGTGGTTCGTGTGAGGGAAACTAGTCTCCTGGGGGTGCTGCTGCTGACATCAGGGAGATGTAAGTAAGAAGGAAAGAAAAGAGGATGTTTCTGGTAAAAGACCCAAACACTGAAGTGGTTTGTACCAGACCTTTCATTTTTGGGGATAAACAAGACTCCTAAGCTATTGGCTTCTGTTGGGTTGAGGGCAGAACAAATGGGCCTAATGGCTGACCACACAGTGTTTTATCCCACGGCAGAACTTCCTGATGTCTTGAGAGCCAGGGGGAAATGGATTGCCATTGTTGTAGTTTTGTCACCATCGAGGTCACTTCTGGCCAGTTCCATTGTAATCCCTTGAGACAGCAGGTTAATGGGACCTAGCCAGAGATGTGTTATCAGCCTTTTACTCCCAGAAGACTGATAGGAGGGGCGCCGTGGCTGTCAGGTCGTGTTATTGGCCTCTGGCTAAGCTAACGGCTGGAACGCAACGGAGGAGGTACGACACAATCCCGCCCCAAGCTCTTCACTGATTGGAGCCCCCCAGGGGGGCTGGGACCGGTGGTGTGGAATGTGCTGGTTTGGTGCTCGTCGGAGTAGGAAAGGCAGGCTAGGAGAGAGGAAAGACATGTGAATGAAGGGAGTAGGGAAGGCAGGCTAGGAGAGAGGAAAGACATGTGAATGAAGGGAGTAGGGAAGGCAGGCTAGGAGAGAGGAAAGACATGTGAATGAAGGGAGTAGGGAAGGAGGCTAGGAGAGAGGAAAGACATGTGAATGAAGGGAGTAGGGAAGGCAGGCTAGGAGAGAGGAAAGACATGTGAATGAAGGGAGTAGGGAAGGAGGCTAGGAGAGAGGAAAGACGTGAATGAAGGGAGTAGGGAAGGAGGCTGTTCAGACGGAGAGACCCAACTTCAAAACCGCCCACCGTTGTCCAGATGTGCTTCAAGGGGCCGGACATCAAAATGAATCCCCCCTTTTGAACATCGGTTACCTCAATGAATCGCCACAGGTGGGGGCTTTGTCATGATTGCTGGTTGTGCTTCAAAAAGCACGTGCGGAACCTCACTGTACAACGGGCATCTCCTAATGGAGGCTTGCTCATCACAGGCACGTCGCACTCAAATGGCATTATCTGTTCTCACAGTCCATTCATGGACCAAAATCCAATGACACAGCAGTATGCTGTTTGCGTCATAGATGTCGTGCTGTGTGATTGATAGAACGGCCCGGTTTAAGTTGGGACACCGGTGCACCAGACTGCAACTTGCTGGAGTCATGTGGCCGGGGGTAGTCCGTAAGTACATTAGCCATCTGGTAGTGACCAGCCTGCAGAGGGGCCACAGCCATCCATCATGCTAATTCTCTCCTCAGTGCTCTCTGTCTCTGTCGCACCTCCTCTACACGGGGTAGGTTAGACTCACCATGTGCACGGTTGCCATGGTTTATTCTCCACAACACACCCTTGCTCCCTTACCTCTCTGTGGGAAATAAACCATGTTTGTGTTTTGATAGTAATTATGTGGACGTTTTTTGGTCACCACAGATCGATTGAAAGGGACTGGGGGACTTGGACTTAAGTTTTAGTTTTAGAGCAGCTTAAAAATGGTAGACGTGTGCGCTTTAGATGGTGCAAATGAACAACATGACTTCCTTTGAAACCCTTTGAAGCTGTGGGTGGTAGGTTTTTATGAGATGTGTACGAGTTGTCTTGTTTTGGTTTAAATGAACAATCTGACCTAATTGCCTTTTGATGTACAGCTGTGGCCTGCTGCAAGGACTCGCTGTCACTGCACAATGCACACTACTGAAAGCATATCCGAACAACATATCAAATGCACGAACTGCTCTTGATGATTCATGCATGATTGTTGTTGGTTTTGGGTGCATTTACTTTTTGGTCGGGCTGCTACCAGCAAAGTGCTCTGCCCTTCTGCCTGATGCGACCATGAACATCTGTCTGGGCTAATTCATGAATGGTATGATCAATGGCAAGAGCTGTAGATGGAATTCACTTGAAGGTCTGTGTTTGCTCACACTCTCTTGAGGTGGGACCTGAGGAGCAAGCTAAGAGTCCAGAGAAAAATCAATCACATTCCTGCCGAGAAGGGGAAAGACAAAACAAAGCCTATTATTTGGTGCCACGGTGACTGCTAGTAAAGGCAGCTTGCTTTCCAGAGGAGAGATAGGAGTGTGGAGGGGGAGGGAGGGGGAAGGGGGGGGACACATCTTAGTATGAAGCTACCTTCAACCAAACTGTGGGAACATTTTCCACACAGTAGTGGCTGGCATTTGCTGTCAAGCTTTTTTTTCTGCGATTTTTTTTAGCAATTACTTTTGTGAAAATAGAATGTCAGTCATAAAAATACTTGCATAATAGAGTTGCATATCAGGCAATTTAAAAAAGAATCTGTCCTTAGCATTTGTTAATGTGTTTTGCTGTGCTCTTCATAGACATCTGCAAGGCAAATATGTGTGTTCAACATGTTTAATTACTTATAAAATACTATTATTCCCACCCTACTCCTCAGGTTAGACTACTCTCTCTCTCTTTCTCTGTTTTTGCAGCTCTAGTCTGTGCAGCATGATTCAAAAATGGACTGTCAATATATGCAGTTATTACTGGAAATAGAGCATATGCATTAAGCATAGCTCTGAGCACTCAAACAACCACATTGGACGTTCTCTTGCTTTTCTTGCTAAATTGCCTTCCCGTTAAGTGGGAAAAACACCTCCCCGGTCGGCAGGTGACCTGCCAAAGGGTTTACACGGAGAGATTTCTGAAATAAACCCAGGCACTACATTTTACAAAAATGTTGACACATCCACTGAGCCAATGATTGGCTTATGATGGCAGTTGTGCCACAGGGGTTGGTCTGTGTAATAATAATAACAATATTTCGTTTAATTTATAAAGTGCTTTTCAAAAAACCCACAGCACTTTACAAGTTCTACCTATGACATGCTAGAACAAACACATCAAGCAAATATACATAAAAAAAATATGAAAGACATTGACAAATGATAACATAGATGACATAGGAAAAGGAAAACGGTAGTGAGTTAGGAAGGGATGTAGGGCATTGTCATAGTTTGCCATACTTTCTACCCCCCCCCCCCCCCCCCCCCCCCCCATCTTGGACGGCTAAAAATATTTAGGATGTTTATAATCGGTATTATGTTTCATGTTCATGTTTCAAGGGAGCCCGTCAGCAGTCCGAAAATATCCTCTGGCTCCAACATATTTTGTGGACATTGTGATGTTATTTTGATTGGAAAAGGACGTTTTCTTGACATACTGATACAAATTTACTGTGCAGTACAGTACAAAAAATATATATATAAACCACTGAACATTGACCTCTTATTTCATCGTCATTGCTGGGGTTGGGTTTTGGGAGACCCGATATTTGTGATAGTGTGTTCGGTATTGACATGGTTCTATTTTGCCTACACAAAGTCAGACTCCAAGCCAGCAGACATCTACGTAATCCTTCAAAGTCCCTTGGCACAGGCTCTCTACAAGTCTCTCACAAATGCATGGGGGTTACATGTTGATTGCTGAGGGTACAGGGCAGAGTGAACACAGTGCCGCTTCAGTTTTATTTCCAACTTTGTGTTGTGTTGTCTAAACCACAGGGCTTGGGTTTAGACAGAATGGTTTTCTTCACCCCTGATAATGTTCTGCATTTTTAAGTGTGCTCCGTAGGAATGCCCAGAAGACTCACAACAACAATTATGACCAAATGAATAGCATTGGTCCCGTTGTTTAAATGTCACACTCTCTGACATTTTCTTTTTGTTATGTAAGGATAGCCCCAGTGTCCATGCAAAAGCAGTTCAAACCCCTTCAACCCTTGATGGTTACGGCAAACATCTCTATTTGTGTTCTTGGTCCCCAGTGCTGCCTGGCAAAAACACACCTTGGTGGAATGAAGACCAATTAATTGAGTAAAAAAGCCTCACACACAAGGAAGATAACTTATTTTAGAGTTTAGACTGCCATCTTTACTCAACACATCATACTATAGTCAGGTTGTTACAGGCATATTACTGATAATAGTTGGTGCTCTTTTTTTTTGTTGGAATTGCCCTAGGGCCACTTGGAAAGCTGTTCAATTAAGTGATAAGATAAGAATTTCACACATTTTATTATTCGGGGCGGTAACTAAGCGTTAGTTTAGTTTAGGGGACAAGAAATACCAAACTTTGTATTACTTCCGTCAAACTGCGGAAATGTTACATTTATTTACTGTTATTATTTCATAAGCTGCTGTTGAATACACTTTATATTTTATAACCTATTTGTTCTAGCTCTCTATAGTGGCCAATGCTGCCGATTCAAATCAAACCCTACTACATATTCCTATTACAGATTAATGTTGCCCGCCTGTGTTTTCCATAGAATGGAGCTACATGTCGTTGCTTTAATAGTCATGCTAACCATTAGCCCCCATATAATTGAAACAAGTTGGCAGGTTTTAAAAAAACAAACGTATCAATGCCAAAAAGTAGGTTCGGCTAGAGTTGATTCAGTGAAATAAGTCAAATGGCCCATCACCAGTCTGTTCTTCCGGAGCTGTGACCTTGCCCTACCAACACAAAGATGTCCGGACATGAAAGGGGTGATGGCAGAAATCCAAGCTTATCTAACGGACAGCCACACAGCGTGCTACTGTACACCATTTCTTATTTGAAGTCGCCCATTTTACAGTTTTTGCTTTAATTCAATTCCAATTTACTTCTCATTCTAGTGACCCCAAAGTATTAGGGGACACCCCTGTAGCAACTTTGTAATGTAGCCTTGGTGTACGGCTTTAGCAAGCATAATGGAATAGTATGTTTTTACTTGAGTAAATAAAGGATTATCATGACCATCCTGAATAAGAATCAAATCCATGGTAGGGTTAGGGTTCATTTCCATGGTAGGGGCCCATACTATCTGTACTTGGTAAATGACTACCCTTGTTGTTTTCAATGGGAGACTTAGGTATTACCACAGCTCCCAGCTGCTACGTATGTCCATTAGAAGCCAGACCAGTGGAAGCATCATGTGCCCTCTTTTCCCTGAGCTCCGTATTGAGTTAAAGGGGATCATTTGAAAACACACTGGCACATGTCATCATGCCACCAAGTCCAGCTTCCAGCATGTAGTTCAGCTGTCCTGGTCTCATAGCCCTGAGGGACAGATATCTGCTTACTCCCCCCATGGTTTGGTATGACTGTCCTCTTCCTAGTCCTATGAAGCGTCATTTCTTTTTCGTTTCCATACAGTACGCCATCGCTCTGATTAAATATTCAGTTGTTCTGCTCTGGAATTATGGGATTTTCACAGAAAGAAAGGGAAGGAATAATTCTCTAGCTAAATACAACTCTGAAAGTGGAGGTCTGTGAAATCCTTTTGATTGGTGAACTTATTTTTTAGCCAATAGGAATCACTGCCGTTGGCCTAAATCATGTCGTCAGTACCTGAATGCAAAATAGCTTCTGAGTTGCGAAAAGGACAGTCAAGTATTTGCATTTTAATTTTTGTTTACACACAAGCAACCTGGCAGAATCCAGCTCACGAGATCATTTTCCTCTCATGTTTGTCATGCTGTTGGTGAGTTAACGCTCACAGTTGTGTCTATAGATGATTATGGAAGGCAGTATAGTCATTAAGAGTAGTTGATGTGAACAGAGAGGGGCCTTAAGCGCACACACAAACAGTGCATCAGGGCGGCTTTAGGCAAATCGCCTTTAACCTCTTTTGTTGACTGAGGGGATTGAAACCTGCACCAAAGCTTAAAATCCACCCAAACCTCTCTGCCCTGCTCTATGGTAGGCATTGCCACTGGCCAAACACTTTTACACAGATTACTGGGTAAGTACTATTTGCTGAGTGCTTATATGCTTGTAAGAATAAAATAGGTTTATAAATCACAGCACAGTGACTGAAGAACTGTAATAAAAACAAGGGATTTGGATTACAACCAAGCCAATTCTACTCTATTTACAACGCACATCTTCTTTGCAGCACATATTGTGTGTGTGTGTGTGTGTGTGTGTGGGGGGGGGGGGGGGGGGTCTGCTGTTAAACAGTAATAAAAAATTAATTCCAGATGTGAGAAAAACATTACTTGCTCAAAAGCCTAAATATATTTTAATCATTTTGACTAATGCAAGCCTTTTCATAAATATTTCCAAACGTTGCATAAGATGATATTTGATGCGCAATAGAGACAATTAAAACAGCCAATTCTGCTCTACTTTCCCATGGCTCTAATTAGTGCAGAAGCCTGAGGTGCAATGTGCTATGAAGGAAATTAAAATTATAGAATGGAAAAATAATGATTTGATGATGTGCAAAATGCCTTTCATGTTTTATGGACATAGGTCTATACTTTGCTGCAGTAATAACAATTAAGTGAAGATTATTTTGCACATCCATTTCAGCAGGCTTCCACTGTACTGAAATCCAATGATATTTTGTTACTTCTTTAAACACAAGGAACTATATTAGTGTCCGGATGACTTAACATCTAACTTTGCACGCCTTTACAAACCACTTAAGCCAGCATAGCGGTGATAAGGACCCTCAGAGGAAGAGAGGTTGCATGGGGAGCAATAATTTGTCAAGGGCTGTAAATGTCCAGCTGGTGGAGGGAGAGTGTTTGCCAGACTTAATTTGTGTAGGCCTCATTGGACAGTGGAGAGGGTGCCCTACCGTCTTTGAGGCTAAGGCCACTGGATTCAGAGTGCTGTGGTCCATTTAGTCAGAACTCATGGTGATAGTTTTGAATCATTTGGGGAGTGGCATCAGTTAGATCCCTATTATTATTATTTTGAAGGTTTCAAAGCAAATATGACAAAAGCTAAATGATAGAGCATACAGACTATCAGTTTAATCACGCGTGATGGTATCCTCGTAAACATGTCACAGTAAATTGAGCGGCAAACGCATTCAGTCTCCGGCCTTGTGGACAAGGAGTCAAAAGCCTTACATGAGCTGAGGATTATTTCCACAACAAACTACAGTAGGAATCTGCTTGAATATCTCAATCGTTCAATTGCATTTCAAACGGATGCACAGAGACTGATTTGATAGCCTGCTAGGCCTGAAGAAACAGCTCCAACAAGTAGCCCCTCTAATGCACAGAAACGTGAGGGGGATAGATGACGAGGTGTGGGCTTGCGTTAGGGTGCCTAAAGGGATATGTGGAGATCACTTCTTCAGAGCCAAGCCCACACTGTGGCTCTCTGATTGGTGGAGCTGTGCTGAGGGGACTCAAGTGACCAATCAAGACTTCCCTTGGCAGCTGAACTTTGCAGTTTTGGGGGGGGGGGGGGCTTCATCGTATCCGTCTCCAAAGTGTTCATTACCCACACCCTGTGTGTGTGTGTATGTGTGTGTGTGTGTGTGTGTGTCTGTGTGTGTGTGTGTGTGTGTGTGTCCAGGAAGATGGGACGTCTCGCTCAGGCATTGTTTTTAATCTCTGTACATGAAAATGAAATGGAAATAGTTCTCTCAATGCTAATATGTATTTATCTCAGACTGGGTCATTTTCTGCTGAGAGTACCACCCCTTACCCATGGCTCAGTAGGAATCTGATAGATTGAGATGCAAGACTCCCAGGAGTACCTCTGGAGAAGCATCAGACTGGGACCGCTTCAGTAACACTGATGTTATGTAATGACAGAAAACATGCAAAGCAGACCAACCAGGAACATCACTGCCTCTTCAGAGTGGAGAAAAGCCAAAACATTATGAAAGCTAGCAATATTTATAGTAGTATTGTTACAGAGAATGATATACGAATGTTATTATTTGAAATTTGAGTTAAATAAAAAGGTAAGCAGAATATGCTTTACATAAGGTATGCACATACAAAGCAAGGTATAAAATAATAAGAATGAAATAAAAACAAAGATAGTAATAAAATAGTTAAGAGAAATACAATTCCTAAAATTGAATACTATTATAGAACAATTGAATTGAATACTATTAAAGAACAAATCAGTAAAAAGCAATAGAATACCTTGGCAAATAATTATGTTATATTTTTTGTTCCCTAATACACTTCTAAACTTTGCTATTGAGGATGTTTAGCATGAAAACATTAGCTGGTGAGAAAACAGCATAAGTAAAACAGAATCTTATCAATTGTATACTCTGGTCGAAATACCTTTTCCTGTCATCTTTTCCCTCTGAATTATTCATTGGTTGTAGTGGACAACAGTTCTCCTAGGATGAATGCAGGCATTGTACAGACAAAGCGTCTCCACCAAACAGACTGAAGTCTTTTAAGATTAGCACGTTCCTCTCTATCTACCAAACCACGTCCCTGCAGCTCAGAATTAGCCATGACATGCCGCATTTTAAGGTATATTAGCTATTATATTTAATAGCAAGTAAACTGCATTAGTAGAGTTACAGCTTCCTGGTTTTGAAGAAAACAATTTGAAGTCCAAATACTTCTAGACAAAGAGAGAAATTGAATTTCACGAGTGAAAATATGAAATCGATTCAAGTGCCATGCGTTCGTTCCGGTCGTCCAACCATGTAATTAACAAAGCTTATGTTAGCTTCCCCAGTCATGAGCCTAACATACTGTAGGTTTCCCCTACATGAAATCTATTAGTTCTGAGCAATGACTCCAATCGGATGGCCAGGGAATTGTAAATGTGTTTGCTTTGCTCTGGAACAAATAGCAATGGCTATGTTCCTGGGTCACCACTGACACCTAATCAGTCCCTGGAATTGTGTGCATACTGCTACGTCTGCAGTAAATAGTAAAGATGAGGGGGGGGGGGGGGGGGGGGGGGGGGGCAGGGGTGCAGGTGCATGCTCTTTACCATCAGTGGTTATGCTGAATTACTATAGGGACATAAATCATTCAAAACACATGACAGAGTCACTGTACATAAATACTATAGGGACGTACAGTTAATCATTCAAAACATGAGTGATATGCTGGGTATTTCAAATTTTTGATGATCAGAGCAAATTTTACGGTAGATACAGTGCGTAACATTGTAAGATGTTGTTTCTCAAATATAAACATTGTTTACCTAGTCCACTGAGTTCCAGTTTTCTACGAAAACATGTATTTTTTCAGCGCAGGCAAGTCAAGCTCCATAGAATTTAATAATAATTACTCAGTACTCTAAATGTCATTACTGAAAGGATCCTGACAAGTATTTATCCTTTCAGCTGAAAATGATTAGTTTTTCTTATAAGTTACAATGAATAAAGTACAGTAGATCCCAATTTTGACATGAATATTTAGAAAACATGCTTCTGTTTTGTGCCAACGTACGACCCTTATCCAAAAGTGGGTTTAGGATGACTTTGTATCAAAGATCCCTTCAGGCTTATTGTTTCTTAACAGCCTGACTGTCTTTGCAGCAGATTCCTTTCATTTACACTTGGGTCCTTGTTGTGGAGTAGAGTGGGGGCGCAGGTGGCTGGCTCTATTAGGAGTGCTTATCTCTCTGGGGAAGTTACCTCACAGGCATGCACATGTATTTGGTGCCATGATAACACAATACAGTTTACTGAACGTTGAGAGTCAATTACTGTAAAGACAAACACAATTATATTACTGGCAACAGAAAACCTGTCTGAAGGCTCTTGTAGGTGTCCAGCATGTAATTTCCTACATTCATCATATTCAGTCAGAGGCTGACATTTTTCAAGCAGGACTATTGGCAGGGAGGGAGCAAGAAATGACTGAGGGGTAGTTTAAAACCCATCTATGCCCTTTTGTGAGATTTCTGATGGTTTCACGACATGGCCCGCGGCAGTTGAATGAGGTGAAAAGGATGACAAAAGACTTGCGGAATCGATTTGACCTATCACGCGACGTGGCCCAGTGCTAAGCTGTCGACTCCCAAACGGCGGTAGATAGTAGATTAGGGTGGGCCGTGAGTTTGGGGGCGGGGGGGGGGGGCGGGGGGGGGGGGGGGGGCGGCGGTCGAGGGAAGAGCCATGGGCCAGGATCACATGGTACAGCGACAGTAGGCTTTACTGAATGATGACGAGTTGCCCTGGCAGTCCTCCAGTAGACGGTACACATCTTCATCCTAAGGCGCCGTGAGTCGAATCAATGGAAGCATTTATTCACAATGTTTATCACGAGGTTTGCACCCAACCTCATCACGAGGTCTGCTGTACAGTGTGCCGTGTGCCAATGACCGCCTCCATCGTGTACCGTGACATCTTCCATCGCCATCGCCATGGAAATGTTTTCAACGGATGTCACTGTCTTTCCTCCAGTAGACAGCTCACACCTCAGTGTCTTCATCATCATAAAGTAAAGTATTTGTTTAAGATGCCCTAGACAGGGCGAAACAATTGAGTTGTCCAATTGTCCTGACGCAAGTCATTGTTGATTTTACTGTTGTAGGGGAAAGACTCTAGGGCCGCAGATAAGACTGTTGCCATGGTCCTGAAGGAGATACCAAGTAAGGCGTCTTCAGAAGGGAAACCCCTCCTCACAGTGACAACCAAGGTGGGCAGAAGCATCGCAATCCTCCCCCACCCCCTCTTCTCCCATCCTCCCTGGAAGAGCCTCCTATTTGTTGATGATGAAATCAATGAGCATACCTGTCCTGCACTCTTGAATAAGCTTAGTCCTTTCTACCCTAGTTATCAAACAATGGTAAAGCAGCAACAGAAATGATTTTATTTCACATTTACCAGCTCTCTGAGGTTTTAAACACACCGCTGTTTCATACATACATATTTTAAAGTGCAGACGTAACGTTACGTTAGTCTAATTAGTCTTTCAGGTGTGCCATAGGTTAATCCTGAATAAACTACAGGATTAATCAATAATATAAGTATCTATTTTGTGTAACTTGTCCCTGTGCTTTATTGTCAATACAGGCCACATTAATACATTTGTATTTGACACACAAACAGTGAGATTTTCCAAAATATTTTTCCTGATGAATTTGAATAAATAGAAGAATATAAAAGCCAAATTCATTTCAAGTAAGACTTAAAAACAATGCCACTTCTTGCCATACCCTTTTTTAAAACTTCACAAGGAGCCCTGCATGGTTGTAAACATCCCAAACCACATCCATTGCTAGGCTACATACAGGATAGTGTAATTGTTTCTTTGGTGCGGGAGGAAATCTTTTTAGCTCTGCTTTGCTTTGAAGTGCTTTGAGGAGTGTAGCAGATGTCATAAGCTTTCTTTTTCTCCTGTGGTTTGTAGTGTGTGTGTGTGTGTGTGTGTGTGTGTGTGTGTGTGTGTGTGTGTGTTTCTGATTCAGTGATGTGGGGTTTTTGTAAAATGCTATGTGCTCTATGGCTACTTGTAATCAATGTACAATTATATTGCTTGTTCTATTTCCTGATATATCACGTGTTTTTGAAAAATATTTTTACCGAAAAAACAAAATATTGATTTAAGAATAGCTTCTTGCAGATTCCTCCCATATTCAGATGGGGATTGGGGTCTTATCTAAAATTAGATCAGAAGACAGGTGCTTTAGTCAGCAGGAAACCTTACCTCATCATACTGAGACCCAATGTCAAAATCCATTTTGGCAGTAAGAAATAATATTAAAACATGTAAAAACTCTTTAAATGTAACTTTACAAATATTATGTACACTCGTACAGTACCCCACTAACACCGCCCAAACATTTTCATCTATCAATCCAGAACAAAGGGAGTATGAGGTCACTTAAGTTAAAGAGACCCAGGCCGACATTTAGTCAGCTTCGAGATAAAGAACCTGAAACCCATGACCTTAGTCGTCTACTGGAGCACGCACACATACTCACGTTTATGAGAGGAGAGCTGAAGGCTGCAATTATATTGCTGAAACTATTGGTATTAGGCTGGATCAGAAATATAGGATCTTTTTAAAGTGGAACCAGCCCTTATTTCTTTGACAATACCGGTCAACTTTATTAATCAATCCCTTTTTTCTACTTTCCTATTTACGCCAGTGGCCTAGTCTGGCGTAACAACAAGTAATTGTTTACATCAACACTTATTTCGCACTTACAGCTTAGCCATTTCCTTTTTTCATTAATTGAGAGGATGTGTGTTTTATTATATTTAATTTACCCATATCCTTATGATTATCCATTGTATCTCTCATTATATCAGTACAAATATCCACGATGTAGGCCTATGTTTATAATATCCCTGAAATATCCAAGTATCAAAATAGGTCTGTTTTGTTCTGAACCAACAACAGAGAGCAGCTGGTGCATACCTTTTTTTCTGGAATTGTTAGCGAGCAGCAGCCTGTCCTGATTTACTGGAGCAAATATGTTAAACAATTAACAAGCGTATGTATTCTCTTTAATTAGCTGTGTAATTAAAATCCTTTGCCAAGCTTCTAAGATTGTTAGGACTGTCAGATTGTGAAGTCTTTAGTAGAGAAACGTACTGGCTTGCAAATGTTTCGAATATTAGAATTGGCCACTTTCGTTACTTCATGAACGCTTCACTTCTTACCTCCATTCATTCATTTGTCTTTTTTATCCTAGCCTATTTTCTCCCTCTACTCTCCCAACCCCACTCCTACCCCCAACACTCTTGTGAGTTGAACTCATGCAGGGTTCCCTTGACAACAACTTCTGAGAAATCTCTTGGAGTCATGCCCAGGCGGCACAATTAGCTGAAGTTTTCCATTGCATAATTTTCTATTTAACCCCTCAAGCAGTTGTAAACAAAGAGCTATTGTGCTTTTCACAGAAGAGCGTCTAAAAGAAACAAAGAGAAGGGAAAAGTGTAGCCACCGTAGCTCCACCGTAGCGCAACTGTAACATCAACGTAGCTCCACCGTGGCTCCACCGTAGCCCCAACGTAGCTCCATCGTAGCTCCAACATAGCTTCACCGTAGCTCCAACATAGCTTCACCGTAGCTCCAACATAGCTTCACCGTAGCTTCACCGTAGCCCCAACATAGCTCCATCGTAGCTCCAACATAGCTTCACCGTAGCTTCAACGTAGCTCCATCGTAGCTCCAACATAGCTTCACCGTAGCTCCAACATAGCTTCACCGTAGCTCCATCGTAGCTCCAACATAGCTCCACCGTAGCTCCAACATAGCTTCACCGTAGCTTCACCGTAGCTTCACCGTGGCTCCACCGTAGCTTCACCGTAGCTCCACCTTAGCTCCACCGTAGCTCCACCGTAGCTTCACCGTAGCTTCACCGTAGCTTCACCGTAGCTTCACCTTAGCTCCACCGTAGCTCCAACATAGCTTCAACATAGCTTCACCGTAGCTTCACCGTAGCTTCACCTTAGCTCCACCGTAGCTCCACCGTAGCTTCACCGTAGCTTCACCGTAGCTTCACCGTAGCTTCACCTTAGCTTCAACGTAGCTTCACCTTAGCTTCACCGTAGCTTCACCGTAGCTTCACCTTAGCTCCACCGCCAAGGACAGACGATAGGGCCTCTCCATGCATGGAGGACAGTAAACCTTTACCTGGCACTCACTCTGTACCTGGTATCATTCTGTCCTCACACTGTACCTGGTATCATTCTGTCCTCACACTGTACCTGGTATCATCCTGCCCTCACTCTGTACCTGGTATCATCCTGCCCTCACCCTGTAACTGGTCTCATTCTGCCCTCACCTTGTACCTGGTATCATCCTGCCCTCACCCTGTACCTGGTATCATCCTGCCCTCACCCTGTACCTGGTCTCATTCTGCCCTCACCCTGTACCTGGTATCATTCTGCCCTCACCCTGTACCTGGTCTCATTCTGCCCTCACCCTGTACCTGGTATCATTCTGCCCTCACTCTGTACCTGGTATCATTCTGCCCTCACCCTGTACCTGGAATCATCCTGCCCTCACTCTGTACCTGGTATCATCCTGCCCTCACTCTGTACCTGGTATCATTCTGCCCTCACCCTGTACCTGGTCTCATTCTGCCCTCACCCTGTACCTGGTATCATTCTGCCCTCACTCTGTACCTGGTATCATTCTGCCCTCACCCTGTACCTGGAATCATTCTGCCCTCACTCTGTACCTGGTATCATCCTGTCCTCACATTGTACCTGGTATCATTCTGCCCTCACCCTGTACCTGGTATCAGTCTGCCCTCACCCTGTACCTGGAATCATTCTGCCCTCACTCTGTACCTGGTATCATTCTGCCCTCACTCTGTACCTGGTATCATTCTGCCCTCACCCTGTACCTGGTATCATTCTGTCCTCACATTGTACCTGGTATCATTCTGCCCTCACTCTGTACCTGGTATCATTCTGTCCTCACCCTGTACCTGGTATCATTCTGTCCTCACATTGTACCTGGTATCATTCTGCCCTCACCCTGTACCTGGTATCATTCTGCCCTCACTCTGTACCTGGTATCATTCTGCCCTCACCCTGTACCTGGAATCATTCTGCCCTCACTCTGTACCTGGTATCATTCTGCCCTCACTCTGTACCTGGTATCATTCTGCCCTCACTCTGTACCTGGAGTGATCCTACAAAGTGTCTGTGTGCCTCACCACACATAATTGGCTTCCTTGGCCATTACCTTGATGATGAGTGGAAAAGAGGTGTCTGTCACACAGTAGTTTAGGGAAAATGGGTAAAACGCTTATCAAGATCATTATTTAGAGTTGGCCTGGTAGCAAGTGGTTGAAGTCCCTGCCCATGGAGGCTTTATGAAGTGTTCAATGAAAACAGTTCACCCTAATGGCCTGTCAATGGAGGATCCATGACCTTGACTCGCCTGTCTTCCCTGAATCTTTGTCATTTACTGTAATGCTGTGATCCCACCTGATCTATTAATACGTTTGTCTGCAGAATAAATCCATTATGCTTGGAATGAGAGTGCACAGCCACTGTAGTCAATCGTCTGCAGGTAAAAACCGTTATGGCTGAACTGGGTGCTTTTACACGAGTCACTCATAGACTACTACTGTACACGCATACTTGCTTAGAAGCTTTTTTCTTTTTTTTTACTACGTAACCGATTTTTATCATATTAATTTACCGTGCCGGAATTAATGTTCCAACCAGACTATGCCATAATTCACCAATGGCGTCTCCTCAAGTAAAAAAAAAAAGAAATCCTACTTTAAAACCGCTACATTGGCAGAGGAAGGGTCACCACATAATCACTCAACCAAACGAAAAATGTGAGTAATTGCCGAGCGCCGAGTGCCAGGCTTGCAGTGCCATGGGTGCTATGCATCATATAAAACATTTGATTATTGGACATTAATTAGGCTCATGCACTTTAGGGTTATCATTTTTAAGAACAAAGAGATAAAATGGTAATGTTCACCTTCTGAAAAAAAGATGTTGCTGCAGACTGTGTCTGACACCGCGATTCTTCTTCCTTTACGTCAGATAGAATGGAGGTATTGAAGGTCACCTTATTTATGGGCCTTGTCGCATGGATCACAGGGCATTTCCCGACACACCTTCCTGTAAGTCATTACCGCGCAGCTCGAGGTGGTGCTGTTTGGTGGGACGCAATCCGTTGCCCCCCTGAGAGATCCGCGGACTGGTCAGCTACTGCAGCTCGGCGGTTTCACGGCAAAGCATTCATGCTGCTTTCATTCATTCAATTTACACCGTAAACAAATGTGTGCTCTGAGCTTCGTTCTAACTGGTGTCATATAGCTTTCCACTGTCTACTATTGTGCTGAGCAAACAGTTGTCTTTGGACACACTGAGTGACAACAAGAAGGGGGTTTGCACTGCACAACCAAAATGGCTTCATGGAAGCTGCACATTGCATAACAATGATGTGGAATAAGTATCAATGTGAACAGGAAAACTTTGAAAAATACAGTTGGGTTTGCGGCTGCAACAAAAGGAGTAATATTTACTAGGCTGTGACTTCTGTGTGCCGGGATTGAAGGTTGATTTTGATAAACTAAATGTTCACCCTAGATGTTCTTGTGGCTTTCTGTTAATACCACTGTACATGGCCTTAGGTGCTAGCACCGTACCTGTTTTGTTAAGGCAATCCTATTTACTGGGCTTATCTTGGAGGAACTGCTTGGCACTCTTGGTGACAAGAATTCTGCATCTTGCAGGATTCTGACTTCTTTCATGGCCTTTAACAAACGGTAGAAGGCTTTTAAATATTTCAAGTTATCACTAAATAATAGTAGTGTGGTGGCTCAGCAAAGAGGTTTTTTCTTGCCTTCTTAGTGTACTGAACCTCCAGTCGTGCCTGGCAATGCCTGCGTCTCATTATCCATATTGGGTCTGTCCCCTTAATAATTCCCATTAATGTCAGCAATCTTTTTATATTTTTGCCAAAAGCGAGGAGGCTTTTTAATTGAATACATGGGGAAATCATCTTATTAAGTAGCAGGGGCCCTAACAGATCTCCGAAACAATTTGACTTCTTTCATTAAGGCACATCTTTTGCTGGCAATTATTCAGCAGAAAGTTGTGTTTTATGAGGTCTAGAGACTGAAATTCAGTGGGGCTTCCAAATCCTTTCAGAACACCATCAATCATTCGTATTGGCTAGAAGTGCCTGCTACTGTGTTCAACAGTACTCCATATGTCTGTCCAACCTGAACTGGAATTGTACTCAAATATAATCATCCAGTACATTAGTTAACCTTTAAGGATTCCGTGTCTATAAAGATTCATTATTGTATTGTTGTATTGTATTGTTCATCTAAAATATGATTACATGTTTAAACACTTAGATCATCTTAATGGGAAAGCAATATAGCATATACTGAGTATATACAAGAAATATAAGTATGAGAAATTTAACAACTTATTTTTTTATTCTTAAAGCAAAGCGGCAGAAATACAGTATATTTCCAACTACGTATGCTTGACTAAAATGATAAAGGCAAAACCATTTCAGAACATTGTCAATAATGCTTGCGAGTACAACTTTGACCTTTTTAATATTGGAAATTCAGTTTTAGTTTGCGAACTTGGTGGAGGTCAGAGTTTTTGTTCTCAATAATGTTACCGGGCTGATAACCAGCAACATCAGGCTTTCTGGGGACCTGCCATGGTTCGTCCTTGGCAAGCCAGGACACATATAGAAGGGTCCTGAAACCGCACACAGAACATTTCATATCAAGCGCAAGGCAGGCTGTGTGTAACCTCTGGGCTGGTAATTAATTTTTTTAGTGCCTTCATTAAGATTCTGCTAGCGGAGGCAGCCCTGGAGAGCCAGGATGGCAAATGTCATGTTTTCCCCGTGCCAGCATTATGTACACACAGCAAAAGCCAACATGGTGGTAGTTGGTTGCCATTCTCATCATAGAACAAAAACCTTCAAACCGAATCGATTTCAAAGGACTGAAAACTGGCACACAGCGTGGCAAATTGGTCCAACTGAACCTGGAACAACAACCTCGAGGTAATGATAATGGATGAGATGTAACCTCTGCCACAGCAGTCTTGGCAGACCTACAGAAGCACTGGACGCCTCATAGGCAAGGTGATTCACTTTAGCACGGTTTCGGAAAGTGAGATAAACAACTGCTAATGGTTTCGCAATTCCCAAGAGGGGGCGGTCGCACAGCGGTCTCCCAGAAAGAAATGGATGTGCTCTCTGCTCGAGCAGAAACCGCACTGAACTCTGAGTGGACAACTCTGCTGCCATTCTTGTGTTGTGGAACTCCTGTCCACTGTGATGAGCTTCTGAGGCGGTCAGTCTAGGACCCGGTACAGAGCTCAACGGTGACCACCCCCCCTTTTTGAACGGCTGTGGTTGCAGAAGTGAATTTCCCATTCATTCCCTCCATTGACGTTTCAGAAAATCCTTACATAAAAGAGTCTTACGCTTGGAACTAAGCCAACCATGTTCTATCTCTCAGGTGTTAGAGTGCAGTGAAGGGTGTTGAGGGAAAAGTCTAGGCCCACATCTGCTTCACAGCTTTCTTGACATCAGGTCAAGCCACTTGCTCTCCACAAGAATGTATCTTTTCATGTTTGAAACGGAAGGCAGCATCAAATAATACCCGGTCACTGATGTAACATGTATGTATGGGCTGTGTTGTTTGCTTTCTGCTGCAGCTGGTGAGTGAGCAACAAGAGAGTAGACCCCTACTAAGCCCCTCTATTGATGACTTTCTCTGCGAGACCAAGTGTGATGGAGCTGCACGCCCGGTGACGTCCAACACAGCAGGTACAGTGGCCGTCCAACACAGCAGGTACAGTGGCCGTCCAACACAGCAGGTACAGTGGCCGTCCACGTTGGCCGTGTCCAGGCCTACTGATTGCAGCTAGCCCTGGTGAATGCATGCTCCACAGTAGCAACAGGCTGTCATGGGGACATATGTGAGGATTCTTCTCAAGTGAAAAAGGGAATAGTTAAAGAAGGGAGCCCTGACGGTCACCATTATTTTCTCTATAAAAAGTGGCAAACTACATTTTTATTGAATTAAAAATAAAATATTATTATTTTGTTTTGTGATCATAGGTACGGTTTGAAAAACTAAAACCCTTTAATCTGAAGTCTATACTCATTTTGGGTTCATTTACTCAAGGACAGTCAGACCGTCTGTGACTGCAGTTCACTCAAATGGGAATCCTATATGTAATATGTAGTGGTAGCAGTCTATGAGTCTAGTGTTAATTCCACCATCGCACAGGTTGCATGAGGTTCAGAATCAGAGCACATTGCTTGCACTGGGAAGCATGGAGGACTAGATATGGGTTTGGTGTATACATTGTAATATACTGTACAGTGCCCCCAAACCCTCAGAGGCAGTTGATTTTGCTCAGCCTCCGCATTTTGCATGAGAAGACACATCTACATAAAACCTTCCCCTTCCTGGAACAAAACCGACAACAGTTCTACAATAGCCTATAGGCTGAAGATATCATGGCCAATAAAGTGGCAACAGCTGTCTGCCTGCATCAAACATTAATACAACATGACAACTTGTATGGTTTATGTAAAATTGCCCAATTAACTTTTGTCCCTATGGTGAGACTGTGTACAAAAGGGCTTAAATTCTTATACTATTGAACTAATATGGATACATGCTCTACCGTAACAAAGGTGAGAGTCTGCATGTTAAATACAAAGGTATTGTTTTAGTATTTAGTATCAACAATTACAGTGTATGTAAGCTCACTTGTTCCATAATGGAACAGTCTGGGGGCGTAATCTCAAATACATTTGGGAAAAATATCCTGCAGAATCTTACCAACAGATGAGCCTATTGTAGAAATGCAACACCATTGAATTGAGCACTGTGCCTTGAATCCTCTCTAACATTGCCAAGTCTCTTGTGTATCTGAAGGACTTACGATAGCTATGTAATGCTAATGGGCATGAAATAAATAAAACATTATTGCTATATGGAGAGTGGCTTTCTGCTTCCACCTGTAACCCTTCAGACAACCATCTCCAAGCTCCATTAGGGATGTCTTTGATTTCTAATTACAGTTATCATTTCAAGATTAAATGGCAAGGCCTCTAATTACCTGCAGATTGCATTACATGGATTCTCTTGATGGGAGATGTGCGCATGCAGAAGATGAGAACCCCATCAGATCTCATTCCGCTTTGAATACCTTCTATGCAGCACAATTACAATGCCTAATATTTCTAAAGCCATGGCAGGCAGATCTCTTTATTACATGAGAATGTTCATATAATTGCTGCTACCACATCTTGGTCCTTGCCATTCCCTGAGCCCCTAACTGAAGCTGCAATGTAGACACTCTTTAAATGTTAGGAAACCTTAGTAGAGATGTCATTTTAATGTCATTCTATATATATATATATGTATCCCAGGTAAATTAGGCTGAAAATGAACAAATCGCTGGATTCCTTTAAAGGAGGAGCTACCCTTCATGATCAGATATCCTGAGATTTCATTGGACAGAGAGTTCGGTTGTTTAATTATCCAGACATGGAGCTCTTCAAGGCCTTTGTGCCTTTTGGTTCCATGGCCCTTTAATACCAAATATATTGAGGACGGTGTGGAAAAGGACATTATTTTGGGGACGTCTAATCATAGGGAAATATTTTGCCAATATACAATATTGTCTATCATATCTCTCTCTATCTGTTCTTCTTTTAAACTGTCGGTATTAAGTTGAAATAAAAGTTCCAATAGTAAAATGAAACCTAATATTTATATACAAAAAAAAACATCACCTGTGTGAATAATTTAATATTTTCTAAAGTAAGAAATTCTCTCTGCACTAGTTTTGTCTTCTACGCTGGACCTCTTGGACCTCAGTGAGCCTGGCGAGAGGAGACACAGCAAGGACAAGAGAGGCCCTCAGGCACCGCAGGCCGAGGGCCGGAAGACAGCCTCTCGTGGGAAGAAGACCGACGAGACCGAGCTGATCCAAGTGGACGTGGAGCAGAATGGCCACAGCTCCCACACCCCTGAGAGAGTGTCCCTAGACTCAGGTAGAGGTGCTTTACAGCCACAATACCAAAGGGCTCTGCTGTTTGACAAAAACCCTTAGTACTGGACCATATGCCATGTGATATGCACGCATCAGATCTTTTCAAGAATGTTTCTCTTTTCTAACAAGGAATCCTCCTGTCGTGACCCAACATACTCGTCTACCTAAACATCTTAAGTCTCCCCCTTTTCCCCATGTAAGAAGGTTTTCCCCTTGAGCCTCAAAGAAGTTGACCTCACTTATCTTGTAGATACCCTAGAATGATCCGGCCAGTGCGTCTAATGAAAGGAATCATCTTCCAAAACATTAGGAGGTAACGGCCGAATAGTTCTCCATTTGCCCGTCCAGTCAGTTCCAGTCTTCCCAAGGAGAACTAATTATGCAGAGCAAGTCAAAGCATTCCCCGTCCAATTCATTCATGGAAGGGAGTTTTATCACAACCCTGCTGTCATTTATAAGGAAAGGATCATCTCCTGTTATGATATCGATATTAGCCAGGTATCGTCGAGCACTAAACCTGTCTTCTGGTAATTTGTTGATAGCTGGCAGACATTTTTTGATTCAGTTTGATTTCAGTTGCTGGAAAAAAAAATACCATACAACTATGCTGCTAATCTTCCTGCCGGATTTCTGCTGTATGATATTTGTTTCAGTCAACATTGCTTCTCTCATGGGTTTCTACTGTATGATATTTGTTTCAGTCAACATTGCTTCTCCTTTGGATAAATGGGAGGAGCTGAACCCCCACCCTGAGAGAAATGGCAGCAGAAAGTGGAAGCTGGAGAGAAGACGTTCATCCAAAAATTCCTCAAGTGAATTTCTATGGTAGGTACTATTCCTATATTTCTGTTCCTGTCAAATGGGAGATTAGTAAATATAGTATGACTCAACAATAAGCATATACTTTATATATTCATGGTTTAGGATTAACTTGATAAATCAATTGTTCCATAGCCCTACTTCAAAGTAACCTTCTAATTCCTGATAAAAATATTGTTTAACTGATGAATGTAATGATAAAAACATTGTTTAACTGATTAATGTAATGATAAAAACATTGTTTAACTGATGAATGTAATGATAAAAACATTGTTTAACTGATGAATGTAATGATAAAAACATTGTTTAACTGATTAATGTAATGATAAAAACATTGTTTAACTGATTAATGTTGATACAGCGGTACTCACTTATTGCCCACAACCATCTTAGTCTCATTGTAGGGAAGTACTAGAATGTTTTGAGGATTCACTCATTTCAAAGTTCCTAAAGTTGAGAAAGTACGTCTTATTTGTGTAAATGCCAATGCAATGTGCAAGTACACTATGCATGTGTTTTTGTCTATCTCATTGACTCCATGCTCCAACATGTCAGGTCCATAGACAATAAAACCCAATCAGAGCAACCAGCCACCAAGAACTCCTTGGAAGCAAATACCAAAGCCGAATCAGAGTCCGTCCTAGCCTTTCAAGTAAGTACTTGAAAACCTCGGTTGATTGGTTTTCCATCATCATCCCAGATTCTGATTGTGTGTTCTGTCTGCACTTGAAATGAACAGCCCTTCAAAGTGGAAGCTTTTTCCCTTCTGAAGGACACTGCATGCATGAACGTGCTGATCCTGAGAGTGATCAACTTTTACTAACACCTTAAATTCTTCCATTTCAGCTCAACAGGCAGTATATTAGTGGAAGACATGTAAGCCCCTCTATGCATCCTTTCATTTCTAACAGAAAGACCTATACATTTGGACCAGCATAGAGCAGCAACAAAGATCTTGATTTGATTGGAAAGCAGACCACCACTCTGATAAAACTTCAACAGGGGCTGGGTCCACACCTTTTGAGCCCCTCTTTAAGAAGGAAAGAGAGTCCATGTTGATTTAGTTCCTTTGTAGTGCTGCGTGGTTCAAATGTCAAGTGCTTTCCTCCTGAATGGGCGTCTCTATACAGGCTTAGCCAACGACTCCTGTTTCTGTGCGGGATCATTAGATGAACTGCTTATGAATTATTCCACAACCATAGCCGGCCCCCATTAGAGTGGACTTCACAGAGCCAACTAGGCATCGTCAACTTTTCAACATCCCCTCTGAATAATAGATTCCAGGTAAAAGATAGCCGTCGAAGATGGAGGAGTTAAAGGCACATCAACAAAAAAATAGATTTTCCCGAAGGCGCGTACAAGCTAAGCTCACTGACAGCGAGGCCACACAAAGTGGATTTGATTTCCTACTTGGCAGATGCCACCTTCATAGAACTATAGGGAGTGTAGTGCATGATGTAGTTCTACTGGTCGAATGGAACAAGCCATTGTCTCTGGTGGATCCAAAGCGCTCCCATCTGAGAGCGTTCCACAGTGCCGTAAACTGCACACAGTTCTTTCACATTCCTACAGTGGGAGTGGGAAGGTGGAAAACAGCTAGGTTTTTATTTTACTCCAACAGCTAGTTTTTTATTTTTATTTTACATCTATAGTGACCATTGACAGCTTTAAGTGAGGTTAAGCTAATTCTGCCAACCTAAACATATCTTGATAAACCAACGTGTATTAGACACCGCATAAATAGCATCTTTCCCATGGCTGGCATTGGAAATGGGAAATGTTATGTTACAGGTAATGGCTTGGCTGACACAAGGACCCCCCCCGAACACATTAGTCATCAGAAGTAGCCAGGCAGCTCTGGCTGATGGAGGCAAATGACTTACTCTCTACCTCAGGGCTCTAAAAGAGCTCCCCACAATGAAAGTCAACTCAATTCAATTCCTCAGCGTCTAATGACTGGTAGCCGTGGGTTACAGATGGCTGCCATTCATAGTAACTCTGGTGATCTGCCATATCCGAACTATTTTTATCTGCATGAATATTGTTTCCAGCACAATGCTACATGTGCAAGCATAGCCATGGGTGTGTGCATGCACACGTTTGCGACTCAAAACGCATGCGTATGGAAATTCATATGTAAATGTTTCTCTCAACTTTAAAAAGCAGAAAAGGGGTTACACCGTAGTCTGTACCAGAGCTGTCGTAAGCATTTTGAAGTGTTTCATAATGCATGGCCGGTGGAGACCACAGGAGAAGGAGAGGGAGACTGTGGGATTGCAAGAGTGTGTGTGAGTAGCATGGTGCTCAGATCTGAAGGGCTTCTGGAAGATGCTGACGGAGGCAGTCTGGCCAGCAGTCTGAAGCACGTCAAAGACTTTGCCGAGGCAGGGATATTCACGCCTCAAGTGGAAGGGGAAGACTGACCCTGCCACCCACTGTCTGTTTCTCCTCTTGTCTGTCTGTGTGTGTGTGTGTGTGTGTGTGTGTGTGTGTGTGCGTGCGTGCGTGCATGCGTGTGTGTATGTGACAGGGCCGCCTCACTAAGGAGCATAAGCTGGGCAGTGCTCTCCTCTCCAGAAACCAGTCCCTGGAGGAAGAGTTTGAGCGTGCCAAGGCTGCCGTGGAGGTAAGCAAAGTGCTGCTTTGGTCACCTCGCACCTTTCATGCCTGGGGCAATGTTGTTATCTCTGCTGAGGTCCTTAAACACTCACAACGTGCATCAGAGCGTTACACTCCTGGAACTTTTCTGCACAAGATCTACATAATTGAGTTGCCTAGCCGAGGCGCTAACAGCGCTATGTCTTGATTGATCAAGCCTTCCTTATCTATGTGGGGAACGATCTCCTTTGTGTTCATGGCGATGTGCTGGCACACTGATGACACTGGCTAGCGGCTTAACCGCCCATTCTGAATTCCTGCTCCGGCACATATGAGATGTTTGACCTAGAAAGAAATGCATGACTTTCCACGGACCAACAATAGGAAGGTAAATAGGTCAACCAGAGGTATCGGGTGCGGGACCAACATACTGTAATTAGATATTGTTTTAATTGTCTATCTAAAACCACGTCCCTATGTAGAGGCTTTCAGGGCGACGGTAGCTGTATCGTTAATTGAAACGGAGGGCATTAGGAAAGCGTTTCGACAGAGGCACCTTGCAACGCGATAGGACAGCAAGGGGAAGCCAAGGGAAAACAGCTCTAATCTCCGGGGCGTGAACAATGGCGTATTGTTCAAACCATGGCTCATCTCCTTGCCTACCTCACCTCGGTGTCTTTTTCCAGTGTTCATTAAAAACCTCCTTTGATCCACGGTTGAGATTAGATTACACCCACAGTTGACACGGGGACTTTGTTTCGGTCCAATCTTTGTGCTCCACGATGAGAGGAAGTGGGCACTGGTGACATATTTGATAGCCATTTTGGAATTGAAAAGCAGTTATGAAGAGTTTAGCAGAAGAAGAAATCACATGTGGGCTGGGAAAGGCGGTATGAAGGATGACGATTTAATAAAATCAAACTATGCAGTAATGAAGCCTCATGCTGACCTAAAAAGTTGAAGCAAAAATTGGAAAACAAGAATAAAACCACAAGTTACCATAACTCACACCAGTACACGCACTGCAAAAAAATGAAATCCAAGCAAGACCAAATATCTTGTATCAAGCCAATATATCTAATATGTCTTAATATAAGACAAATGATCTTCTTAAGAATTGTGGATGTGGATTTATTTGACTTATTTCAAGACATACTTGTCAAGATAATTTTCTTGTTCTATAGGCAGATCATTTTGCTGGTTTGTTTGCATTTATCTCTTAAATTCCATACTTTATTTATAATTTCTAGTGAGGCATTTTTAGCAGTACGTTTAGAAGAAGCTGAAATAGTACTTCATAACTGTAACACCAAAACCTTTCTTTCACTCCTTGAACTTCAGTAAGCCCTTCACTATTGAGTCAGTCATACTGTACTGAGGGATACAGTGGAGAGTTCCACACTGAGCTACGTGTTAAGGTCAATGAGTAATAGAGCAGGGACAGGAGGGGGAGAGGGGAGAGGATTATTCCCGTCCCTTTTGGCGAGCACTCCCCAAAGTAACCAATGATGTCATGTCTTGGGCGTGACTCGGAGCCATAGGTTTCAGCCTTTCAGATCGCAGAATTAGTGTGGAGGTGCTGGACAAAATGGCAGGTAATTCGGATAAGTGATGATACTGGGAGATGCTCCGGGACAAATGGAGGATTGATTGGTAACAGGATCCGGCTCTTTCGATCGAGGGACTGGCCTGCGATCTACAAGAGCTGTTCCTAATGCAACTGGGCAGCCATTTTGTCTCTGAATGCCAATATTAAGGCTGCCGATCACAGATTTTTTCCACTAAGTAGGCATATGCATGCATTCATACTTGTTAAGAAATGGATGGAGAGGGCTCAAGAAAAGCACATCTCTTTGTCACACTGGCTATCTGCCAATCCATTTATTTGGCCTAATTGGCAAAAGTAAGGGATTTATAGCAAAGTAGAAGCAGATGAAAAGTCTATAGGACAGAAGGATGGTTGAGTTATGGCTTTTGTTCAATTTGCGTAAAGCTAATAAAATGGAAAGGATAAAATGGTAATGACCCAAGAGAGGGATCTCACCAAATGTTTAGCTTGAGCTTAAATTAGCCCAAGGTTGATGGAGAGAGGAGTGGCGACCAATAAAGCTATTAGTGAGACCGTGGCACTGCCACTGAGTTAATGAGGCCCATTGCTATGATTAAATAGAGAGATCCACCTCAGGCTAAAAGAGTCAAACTCCTCCTCAGAGGAACAGTGGGAGGGACAGAGTCAGGGACACAGTGAGAGACAGAGTGAGAGACAGAGTGAGGAACAGAGTGAGAGAGAGTGAGGGACAGAGTGAGGGACAGACTGAGGGACAGACTGAGGGACAGAGTGAGAGACAGAGTGAGAGACAGAGTGAAGGACGGAGTGAGAGACAGAGTGAGACAGAGTGAGACAGTGAAGGAGAGAGTGAGACAGAGTGAGGAACAGAGTGAGAGAGAGTGAGGTACAGAGTGAAGGACACAGTGAGGGACAGAGTGAGGGACAGAGTGAGAGACAGAGTGAGAGACAGAGTGTGACAGAGTGAAGGAGAGAGGGAGACAGAGTGAGGGACAGAGTGAGGAAGAGAGTGAGTTGTCAGTGCAGCCTCCATCCTGACAGTCTGTTGAGGTTCGGTTTGGAGCAAGATGGCAAAAAATTCTGATTCCATAAAGTTGTAGTATTATGGAGGCAAGATGATGGTAGAAACAATTCACTCTCAGCTCCAGGCCACTACAAATAGAGCCGTTTATTCTACAGATATAGCTTCAAACTGTAAATGCAGGGGTGCTCTATATTTCCTTAAAATCGTCCAAATATCTACAGTCTTCTTAAAGTATTTGTCTGGCCAAGCTTTAAATATGTATGATAGATAAACTGGAAGAACTGCAGTACATATTGCTTCATTGTTTTCCCTCTTCAGACATTCTGTTATATTTTGCTTTCCATCACACCGCACCAGCCCAACTTTGAACATGAGCGGTTTCTTCAGGTTTGGAGAGACGGTCTACGCCCCTGATGAATAACGTGTCTGTGTGTACCGCCATGCCCTGGGCAAAGGAGATAAGTGGCCTACCACAGCTCCCCTATTTGGCTTTCACCGGACACAGTGGCTCCAGTTAGCCCACAGGCTCTGTCTGAAACACTGGGAGCGTGGGCTGGAGGAAGTCAGTGGAGCTTATAAGATCGTGTATACTCTGCCTGAACTCATGGGGTTGGTTTGGCCGTTGCAATTACATGAAACCAAATAGAATTAGCAATCCTTGTGGCAATGATTTCATTGGGCAAAGTTTGTAAGTGCATTTGGTGGATTTTGACTGCATTCCGAAGAAGCACGTTTAATTCAGAGCTATAGCGTTTTAAAAAGAAACCTTCAAATCTGCACATTTGATGCATTTACTGAATGGATAGGATAAGGATGCACTTGATGTTGTAACCATTGCAAAGCACTTTATAGTTTCAATATGGCGTGGCTCTGTTGATGTGAAAAATCCTCTTACAGGGTTTTAGCCAACAGAATGTGGTTTAAATGGCACACCAGGGGTATGCACCTGTAGAGACACTCATCAGGAACACATCCATGCATCATGCAAAAGCAAACCCTTCCAATATATGTTTCTACTGTGGTTCAATCAGGAGCTACTGTATAACGCACTCTCAGACAACAGGGGGTAATTAGGAAGGAACTCATTGAATCAGCTTTGTTTTTGTTTGAATTTTTCATTTTTACGGCTAGCCTCATTAGGATAGAGGAAAGTATAACTTTTCGGAGACCCTTACTGTGTTTGCAACTTTTACCATAGGCTCATAAGGGCAGGTATGATTTGTATATCTGTCTATGATGCATCTATCCTATAAATTACCTGGTGTTTTGGGCTACCATACAAAGCACACATTATAAACTACAAACTACAAAGTCAACTAAAATACCAAGACTCTTTTTTTCAAGCTCAGCTGACCAAGCTCAGATATAATGGAATGGACACAATTATTCAGGTTGTAAAGGATGCATTCATACATTCAAATGACTTAGGTATTCTTTTTAAGTATTATTTTATAGTTGATTTAGACACAGGTTTTTCCATTGATACATACCACAGGATATAATTGACCACCTTCCTCTTTATTTCAGTAATAATAATACATTATAATTCTCCATAGGCCAGTGGGCAGAGTTTCAAAACACTCTATCATCCTGACGAATGGGATTGCTTGTAACTCCGTTACAGGGTGATATTGTTTTGGACGGGGTTTCTAGAACACAAACGGGATAGTTAGTCTGAGATCGTCCGGTGTCATGTCACGGCACCATCATTGCTGCGTGCCTCCGTGGAAAGGAACTATGGAAAACAGAACTCGTTTCCACACTGGTGTGTTTTCTGGTGACAACGTACAAAGCCACGAGACAGACCAGCACAAAGGCCAGTCCAGCATGCTGTTCTTGTCCAGCAGGCTTTGGTAGGCCAGCGGTCAGTTAGGATGAGGCCTCGGCAGCAAGTCTGTCACCCAGTGAAAAATGGCTGCGTTCCTAATTGCCTCCCTCAAAAGATGTTGCATTTTAATCATAAAATGACCCGGGTCTGTTCTAGTTTGATCAGGAGATGAAAGATTGTTGTATGCACAGTCGCCACTGTCTCATTAAAAGGCTTTACCCTTACATAACAGTGGGCATTTAATGAGTCATAACTCTGTAACTTT
>CM030180.1:1560548-1618048 GCA_017639675.1 Aplochiton taeniatus
AGTGTCTTTGCGCCCTTACTCAACCCCCCCTCACCCACCCCCCTCTAAAGAGAGGTCAAAAGGAAAGGGGGGGGGGGGGGGGGCACGTCGTTGTTCACTGTGTTGTTCCTATTGTCCCCCTCCAGGCCTGGCAAGTGTTGGGGACAACACAAGCGGAGAATGAGAACGAGCAGGCAGCGATTGTCTCCCTCCAGAGGTGAGGAGGTGTTACCGCACAATGTTGGCATTTATAGGCCTTTAGATTTGATTTCATCACCATTTTAGTAGTGGAGGAGACCGCTGACAAATACAGAAGAAGTATCATTCTACGATATTTTGCTAACTTATCATGAAAGGTACTTTAGTAGCAAAAGCATGAGACAGGAGAAAAATCAAATTGTCCGATTTCATATAATATACAGTATTTCAAAACACATTTTTATGCCATTTTATGACTGTGACATTTATTTCGTTATCATGTGAATTCATTTCATATAATCCGTTTCGATTCATTATCTTCTGATATAATTTCACATAATCCCCTTCCAGAGGTTTGTTTTATTAAAACTAATTTGGTTTGAATGGAACACCAATCTTCTCTCAGAAAACACTGTTTATATTCACATCCTCCGTCATGATTAAAACGAGTGGTGTGATTCTTATACACGGTGTAACACTTTCCAATTATTAAAAAAGAGGCTTATTCCTTGTCTCCTGCTAGACTTTTACCATTAGCCCTTTGCCCATTCAACCACAGCAGAAATCCAGTAACCAGGCTCAGAAGGGTCTGATGCTAGTCAACACAAGGCCAAGTGTGGTCCTTCAATCCTGACCTAGAGATCATTAGCCACTGCCTGATGTTCCTTCCTCCCACCCTGTCCCAAATAATGCCCATCAAGCTCCCTGCAGCCTTTGAAGTCTACCCTAAAGCTCTGTGCCCCCCCCCCCCCCCCCACCTCCTCTTCTCCGTCCAGGTGTCTGGAGCTCCACCCCAACAACCTCCCTGCCCTCATGGCGTTGGCAGTCAGCCTGACCAACACAGGCATGCGGCAGGACGCCTGTGAAGCCCTGCTCCGCTGGCTACGTCACAACCCCAAGTACAAGCACCTGCTGAAGGGGAAGGGCATTCTGAACGGCTCCCCGGGGGCCCAGAGGCGGATGTCCCGTGTCTCCACCGTGGGCAGGTACGAAAGGTACAGTACGAGAACCAACCGGCCACTGTTCTGTTACTACAGCATAGGGTCATGGTACGAAAGGTACAGTACAGGAACCAACCGGCCACTGTTCTGTTACTACAGCATAGGGTCATGGTACGAAAGGTACAGTACAGGAACCAACCGGCCACTGTTCTGTTACTACAGCATAGGGTCATGGTACGAAAGGTACAGTACAGGAACCAACCGGCTACTGTTCTGTTACTACAGCATAGGGTCATGGTACGAAAGGTACAGTACAGGAACCAACCGGCTACTGTTCTGTTACTACAGCATAGGGTCATGGTACGAAAGGTACAGTACAAGCACCAACCAACCGGCTACTGTTCTGTTACTACAGCATAGGGTCATGGTACGAAAGGTACAGTACAAGAACCAACCAACCGGCTACTGTTCTGTTACTACAGCATAGGGTCATGGTACGAAAGGTACAGTACAAGAACCAACCAACCGGCTACTGTTCTGTTACTACAGCATAGGGTCATGGTACGAAAGGTACAGTACAAGAACCAACCAACCGGCTACTGTTCTGTTACTACAGCATAGGGTCATGGTACGAAAGGTACAGTACAAGAACCAACCAACCGGCTACTGTTCTGTTACTACAGCATAGGGTCATGGTACGAAAGGTGCAGTACAAGAAGAACCAACTGGCTACTGTTGTTTTAAAGCATAGGGTCATGGATAGATAGTACAGTACAAGGATAGCCTACTGGTGACTATTGTGTTACTACAGCATAGGGTCATGGATAGATAGTACAGTTAAAGGTTAGCCTACTGGCGACTACTGTGTTACTACAGCATAGGGTAATTGATAGATAGTACAGTTAAAGGTTAGCCTACTGGCGACTACTGTGGTACTACAGCATAGGGTAATTGATAGATAGTACAGTTAAAGGTTAGCCTACTGGCGACTACTGTGGTACTACAGCATAGGGTAATTGATAGATAGTACAGTATCAAAAGAACCAGCTTATGAAGCAGCTATTGTGTAACTACGGCATAGGATCATGGATGGGTTCCAAAATAGTTGGACGTTGAAAAAGCCATTACGAGAGGTGACACTTTGACTAAGGGCCTCCCTGCTATTCTAGGGACTGACATAGAAAAGATAAGTAAAGGGTGAAGGTCAATGTAGTTTAAACAGGTTTGTGGGGAAAATATGATTATTTGATTATTTCCAAGTCATAACAAATGATGGTCTTTGAGTTAACAGTTATCACCCAACATTCTGCTTCACAGCCTTTTACGGTGAGGGAGCTTTGAGAAGGCCACTAAGTGGTCCACAGATGCATATTTCATAATGCGCTTTATGCGCTCCCACACTCAGTAATGTTATCTTTAGCTAAAGCCTTTTTAGAATCTCATTTGTTTCCCCCAAAACAACTATTACTCAAAAACCATTGAAAGGCTGAAGTTATTTCAAGGTCTTTCGAGCGCAGCTGGCGATGGAGTCATTTCCTTTGCAAATAGAGCAGGTTTGCCCTTACAGGCGTTTCCCTTCCCTCACTACATTTTGCAGCCCAATGCTACACTGTATCTAGAGGCTAAAACGTAGAGCTTCATCAGATTGGCACATCACGTTTGTTTGTTTTTGGGGAAGCTTCGCTATATTAACGTTTTCTGTCTGAACGTTGTTGTATCCCCCTTCCTCCCTCGCAGTGTCTCCAACGCTCTGTTGCTGCCCGACCTTCATCCTGTCCCCTCCCTCCCCTTCTTCTCTTCCTCCTCCTCTCCGTAGGGGAACTTAGTAGTGTGGATACATTGGGGGCCACGGGGTATTGCATGTCATGCAGGGGACTCTCTCAAGGGCACTCGCCATGGCAGCACTTTGATAGACTCTACGGTGTGTGTGTGTGTGCGTGTGCGTGCGTGCGCGCGTGTTTGTGCGTATGTGCGTGTGTGTGTGTGTGTGTGTGTGTGTGTGCGTATGTGTGTGTGTGTGTGTGTGCGTGTGTGTGCGTGCGCGCGTGTTTGTGCGTATGTGTGTGTGTGTGTGTGGGCGTGTGTGTGTGGGTGTGTGCGTGTGCGTATGTGTGTGTGTGTGTGTGCGTGCCCCCACAGCTCCCTGCTGCCCGAGGTCAAGGAGCTCTTCCTGGAAGCGGCTCAGCAGAACTCGGAGGGTATCGACCCAGACCTGCAGACCGGCCTGGGGGTGCTCTACAACCTGAGCGCCGAGTTCAACAAAGCAGTGGAAGCCTTCAACGCTGCACTCTCCGTACGGCCTGAGGTACAGTAGGTGCCCCCCCCCAACACACGTCCATAGAGAACCCCTCAGACCACCAAAACATTCTCCCCTTCCCATGGAAACACACCCACAGTGCAGTATGCACAGAGTTCAGACTGGCTTCACACGCACCAAATATTCCTAACACAAATCCTTCAAAACTGTTTATATACTGAGAGTGTGAGCAAGCGAGAGACCGGGGAGGAAAGATCACGCAAGCGTTGCCACTGGAGTGTAACAACTGTCACCACAGAAAAGTGATGCACTCCGTCTCAAACCAGGGCCCGGCGCTGGGAAATTCACTCATGAACTCCTGACTTGTCCTTCTCTGTCACACTCGTCTGCGCTCAGCCACACGCATGAACGCACACACACACAACACACACACACAACACACCCACGCGCTCAGGCGGTACAACCTCTTTCCTCCTCCACCCCACGGCGCTGCAGCGAGCGGGCCACGTACTGTTAAATCCACCTCCCTTGGTTTTGACTTGGTAATGCCTACTCCCCCGCCAACAACTTAGTGCAGGGATACAATGGAGGATGATGACAGCATGCTACCAGGCTCTTCCAGGGGAAAGCAAAGTCCCACGTAAGACAATGGGCCACGTGTACACGCCGGTCCCCAGCAGGGGAAGCGTGCCCAAGGACACACACAGTGGTGCGGCTGAGCCAACCTCACCGGCTCTGTGAACATTAGGTTAGCATAGCGCAGGGTGACATGTGCTGTGATGTTTCAGGACGCCCTGCAGGGTCCTACAGTAGAAGTGCAGAGATTATAGTGATTTAGAGGAGATAAAGATACCACGGCTAAATTATACCCCTTTCAAAATGGTGTTGCCCTGCTGTCAAAACCGAGTTCTGTGTGAAATCATACGTAGCTGAGAGGAGTCGGCCTCATTTCACTTGCAAATGAGTCTACCCCCTGTCCTCCACTGTAGTCCTGCGCCGAACCGAACCGATCTTTAAACGGTGATCACAAAGGCACCGGTTGTGACCGGCCACATGTCAAAGCACATCACCCCAGATCACTTGACCCAGACGACTGAGCTGACCCGCCGCTGTGTCCCTCAGGACTACCTGCTGTGGAACCGCCTGGGGGCCACGCTTGCTAACGGGGACCGGAGCCAGGAGGCGGTGGAGGCCTACACCCGAGCCCTGGAGCTCCAGCCAGGGTTCATCAGGTCGCGCTACAACCTGGGCATCAGCTGCATCAACCTGGGGGCACACAGGTGGGTGAGAGAGCTTGAGCTTTGTGGGGTGCACTGGGGTACGTGGCACCGAGCCCCCTGGGGCGCGCTGGGTACGCAGCAAGGAGACAGGGAGTCAGCTGGTCCTCTCAGGGGGGAGCCCTAAGGGTTTGTGTTCCAGCAGGGTGGTGGTGAGGGGGGGGGGGGCATCGGTAGGGCGAAACGTTCAGGAGGAAGGTTTGTGAACGAGTCGGTCCATGACATGGATGCGTGTTTCAAGATTACACACACGCGTACGCCAACCACCCCAATCAGGGGGTTTCATCTGGAGGTAACTTTCCATGGTTGTTCCTCTGCAGGGAGGCGGCGAGTAACTTCCTGACGGCCCTGAGTCTGCAGAGGAAGAGCAAGAGCCGGCAGCTGTCCCACCAGGTGATGTCGGGGAACATCTGGGCGGCGCTGAAGATAGCCCTGTCCATGATGGATCAGCCGGAACTCTTTCAGGCTGCTAACCTCGGAGACCTGGACCTCCTCATGAAGGCCTTTAATCTGGACATGTGAGGGAGGAAAGGGGGCTCCTGTCCCCCCCCCCCCCCCCCCCCCCCCCCCCCCCCCTCCCTGGAACCGAACGGAGAGGGGGCGGCAGTGGTTCCTGTTCTCACCCCTCTCCCTCCCTCCTCTATCAACAACCAAGAACCTGGAACAGAACGGACCGGAGTGGGGGCGGCCGCCTTTGATTTTTTTCCTGCTTTGCACGTTGACAGAACAAGATGGCTGACCAGTTGTTTTTATTTTTATTTTGACCAAGCACCTCTACAGTTCTATGTACAGGTTCTGCATGTTCTTGAAGGGAACAGCAACACTGGATTTGCACTGCAATTTGAGCACAAGGATAGGTAAATATTGTCAGCCTATGCCTCAGAGAATACAGCAATTAAAGGGTGACTCGCTGAGTGGAACTGAGCTCAGGGGAAGGGCAGAGCAGTGGCACAATGCCTACAGAAAGGCTAGCTGGTGGCAGGCTGGACGGAGGGCTTAGAGGGAACAGAGCACAGATGCAGAGAGGGACAGGGGATGTTTGCAAAACACTGTTTTCACAGGGCCTGTTTTAATCTCTTACTCTCAGTCGGGATGGACACATCCACCCGAAATAAGGAGGGGGTGAACTGAATCCATGGAGACCGCACCGTAAGATGGTGGACATGTTTTTAGCAGATAACCTATAGTCTGTTTCTGGTTATTTACGTACATTCCAAGGCAGGGACAATGAGGGAACTGCATGGTTAAGGCATTTTAATGAATGGCCATCCACCCCCATCCAAATTCCCCTACAAAATTTGAGGTTTTACTTTCAGTCTGCACTTTGAGAAACAAACTTTGAATTTCCTTTATCCAGCAAGAGACCAGATTGGAAAGCCTTACACGTTGAAAATGCATGAAGAATATATTTATTTACACCATGTTTTTATGGCAAAAAAATGTTAAGCCATTCTAAGACTGTTTGTTGTCTTCCTGGCATCTGAACTCTACCCAAGGCTTTCTGAACCCCAAAGGGTTTTGTATTGTACTCACACACACCATTCTTTGTCTGCACAGATGGCACACACAAACTAAACATGATAAAGCTGTAATTGCTTTTGGAATGAGTTACTCATTTTGCATCAGTCATTTGCTGCGGCAAAATATTAATTCAAAATGATTTAACGTCCTCTTCATCCTGTATCTCTGTGGTCAGGGGCTCAATGTAGGGTCACCAGACTGTTGCTATGCCTATAGAGAGCCTGTGTCTTACTGCCCGAAAAGGTTGAAATGCTTTCCTACTAGCTTACCTTTAATTATAAGATGTTTCTCTATCTTTAGATTCGTTTTTTCTAATCATATAAAAGCATTTTAAATTGTATTAGGTATTATTAGGGTTTTTTTTAAGTTGTTTTTTAGATAACGCCAGTGTAAAGAAACTTAGTGAACCAAACCTTTGTCTGTGCTACCTGAAGTAACTGCCTCTGTAATCTGACGGCATCACGATAGATTGAAAGTCACTCTGGTGGAATGAATGTCATCAAATATCAAGATGCTTATTTGACTTTATTTCAGCATGTGTCTGTCGAGTTTGCAGTATATGTGAAGAAATGGGTTTGATTTGAGGATTCTATACGAAAGTCAAGTTTAATGTGGCCTGACTCAGTAGATCAGAACTAAATACTGTTTGTGCTGAGACAGAAGGCTATCAGAGTCTAGCAGAGACGGCCACAGTACGGCAATTCATCTTCCAAATTGTGTACTGCAGCCTTTAAGGTCACGGTTTGTGTAAGCCAACTGAATTGGGGGTAATCAAGTGAAGTAGCTACTGTAAGCACGTTTCATTCTCCATTGAAGTTCATGGGCATTTCAACCAAATGTTAGGCCAGTCAGCAGAAAGGGAAATATGCTATTTTCAGGAGAAACCCAACATGCATCAACAAAGAGGATAAACATAACAAAACACTTGAAACTTAGTAGAGCTTCTCTACTAAGCTTCTCCGGTTCAGACGCTCTGGTCACTCACCCATCCTATCTCCTCCACGAAGGCTCCTAAGAAATATATTTTCATTCTCAAGTATAGGCCAACTGTACATTCTCTTGAACTTTGAGTCAGATGCAGTTTCCCACAGAGTAACCAAATGCAAGCCTTTTGAAAGGCTACATTCCATGCTACTATTTAATGCGGGAAATGTTGAAACGTTTTTTACTAATTTATATTTATTCAACGAACATATTACATGATTAAAAGAACTAAGACAGGTAAGAAAAAACTATCTCAGAAGGGAAGAATTGAGTGCCGAGACACCATGGATGTTTCTGGTACCTAGACTACCTGCCCAAGCTAAGTAGATAAGCTTTTCAGGCTAACTTGCAATCACAAAAATACCTGGCCATTGCGCAATCATGTGCACTGGCCATTGCGCAATCATGTGCACTGGCCATAATTAATAAATAAAATGAAAACTGTGTACTGCCGATGCAGGGGCTGCAGCATTGGTGGGAATGTTTTAAAGATGAAGAAACTAGGAGCAGACCCTTGAGACTACCCGCACAGTGTATTCCACCAAGCAAAAGGTCTGCGTAGTGCTTTGTCTTCGAAGGCTGCCAACATCCATGGCACCCATAGCAGTGACTATCCTATTGAATTAGCTTGGTTAGCTCTCAAAAAGCCTAAAACTAAGCTCACCCTTTACTTCCTGTTGCCAGTCCAGTTGTGTTTATAATTTATTTTACAGTGTAATATCTAAACTTATTGGCAGGGGTGAAATTTGAGTGCATGACGCACGTTTTCTGCCTCCAAGCTTCCCTGTTGCTTTTCCTGTCAACAACATATACCACAGTACAAAACGGAAACTAGGTAGCTCTGCTAGCTTGTAATTTACTCAAAATCCCACTAGGGCTCTTGTTTCTCATGTGCTAGTGGGCCTTTGCTATTTGCATTTTGAATAAAACTAATGTACTTAGGTAGAAGATGAAAACTATTTTTTTTCTCAAAAGGTTTCAAATGCTGGGTCAAAAATAATATTCCTGTACAAACATATTACTGTGCTCTGAGTTAGAATGTCAATTGACAGATTCTCCTTTCTAGAATATTTCTAGAACCTAGTACCTTCTCAGGTATGGTGACCTAGCTAACTGCATGACACTGAAAAACTCACAGATAGATCGCATGTTACATATATTTGAAAAGCATTTCATTTTTTTGCATGGGAATCATAGAAGCTTTCTTTCTTGCCCTGCTTATAAAATAAAAAAAAATAAAAAAAATATTAAGTTACATTGCAATATTTCAACAACACACTTTCGATCTGCTACATTGATAAAAAGGAAGCATATATGTTCATTATATATTGCACACAAGTTGCTAATCTTTGCAGAATAGTTCAAGCTGGAAGAACAGGGGAGGGTCAGTCTTATGCTCCTACACTTTACCTTCCAGGTGGTCCTCTCTTACAATGGGGAAACATTACCTTTCTTCAGTTATAGTACTGTATTAGCATTGGGATTACCCTTATCTTCTTGATCCGGCACTTGTATAATGGCAGTTTACTCTGGTTTCTTTATATATCCAATATACAAGTATGAATAGTTCGTACAATATTTTGATGCAAGAATGACTTATGACTACTTTATATTGTACGTTTACCAAAATACCTACATACTACACTTCTGACATAACTAACTACTACAAAAATCTACTCTACAGATGAAAGTCATCTTTGAAAATAAAAGATTGTTATATTATTGGTGTGCTTGTGTCTAAATATTTTTCATACTTACTATACGCAGTACATGGTTCTCCCCAATTACATATCAGTTATTAGATACCAATAATTATCTTTTGACTCATAGAACAAGTAACAGTACGAGAATGAGTAAACGCAAAGTTTATTGAACTATCCTAAAATTGCAAGTAAGCAATACCACTTAGAATTCTTTTATGAACATTTTAACATAAAACTACTGTCTACTTAGCAATAGTTGGATAAACACATACACTACATAAGTTAACTTTTAACTACAGAAATGGCACAACCCGGTTTGCTAAAAGGCAAGTAAAATTGTGTAAAAACAAGAACCATTAAACATTAAGTTAAATGAAAAAAGAAAAAATCTCTAAACAACTACAATTGTATGATCCAAATAACTAAATGTCAACTTTTAGTGCACATGCTGACAAGTATAAAGGCGTTTTGTGACGACAACAAAAAAAGATACACCTTTACCTCTCAAAATCTTTAGAGATTAAGAGGAAACAATTGAAATGGAAGGGAAGGAGAAACCAGAAAAAGGTTCAACGTATGCTTGATATCCTCCAGGCTATTCTAAAGTCATGGAGACACAGGAAGTTAGTGTTGGGTTGGAAAGGAAATGTAAAAAGACTATACAGAGGGAGTGGGGAGGTCAATACAGAAGTTTGGACTCAACATCTCCGTAATGTCATCTGAACAATCAAAGATGTTTGGCACTTAACAGAAAACTAGCAAAGAACAAGAATTAAACAAAAAGGTGTGACTACTAGGTTTCTGTTCTAAGAGGTGTTGTAGTTAACATTTTAGACACACTTGCATAGAGACATACAAAAAAATCCCCACTGCTTAGGCAAAGGACAAAGCAGCAATTTATCAAGCAGCTTTTGATAAGGATGTGACAACAGAGGAGTTCATCGCAGAAAAGTGTAACCGTCTTTCAAACACAACGGAGTTCAAAGACCTGTTTTCTCCAGAGAATACCTGCTATAATTTGCTAATAGTGGTAAACCAATTTCTCCTTGTTTTATGTCGATTTACAAAGTTTGAGGTTTCCATTTAGACCAATTATATTGTTGCTATGATGGTCCAGAAAGTGGGCTACTGTAGAATTGATTACCAAAATCTTTCTTGAGTAAACCCAATATTCTTAGAAAAATATAATAGGATAGTTCCTTTCTGATAAAATGCAGCATTAGAGACTATTTTATGGAATTATTGGATTCAAGTGAAGCTGCTGTTCTCAGAGGTCTGCATTCAATACAACACAGTCTGAAGGCATAGTTGTCACTCCTGTTTCAATCTATTGCACAGGCTGACACATTGTCACTGACACAAACGTAAGACATACAAGTGTGTGCAAACTAAGGTGAGTCTATATCACAATGATTACCTAATCAAGTAGGTGCAATCTAAGATGTATCTATGCAAAGCATAAGCAGCATGAATAGAGGTCAGTGCTAAATGCTCCATTATTACGGCGATAATTGACCAGTCCGAATGCCTTTGATACAAGTATTAAAGCTGAAGGAGAGGTTTCAGTTGTAGCCAGCACCAGGGAGATACATTCAAAAGTGTACCAAGTTGCACAAACACTTCGGAGAGAGAGCACTGTTTCGAGATAAGTTGTAAGTCGAACAGTAAACTACACTGCCTGTGGTGTGTTCAAGAGGAGGACTTTGATCCTTTGCATATTGCTACAGAAGTGTTTAAAAAAAATAAAAGTTAAAAGAGAAAACTGATCAGTGTTGAACTGCATAAATGTGTTTATTTAAAAAAGGGTAGGTTAAAAAATAAAGAAAAATAAAGACAGTTATCTTTGATGAGATACAATCTTCTGTTCTGTCCAAAAAACTAATAATTTTGAGTGCGTGACAATTAAAAACAAAATGCTAAATTAACCTGAAATGTAATGTTCGGTGGCAACACATTTGAATGAAAACATGATTACTTGGGTTACACGTAGCATTGTACCTTCAGTTTCAAAAGCAGACATCTCTGAAATCAAACTAGTCGTTTTGAGGGTGTACTCGACACATTCCACCAGAGGCCTCTAGTTCCTGCAAACCTGCAGTGAGCCAAGCTGGAATTGTGGCCTGAGGCCTTTTTTGCACACTCAGAAAAAAATACAAATTTGGTTTTGAGTATTGATATTTTCTAAGACAGAACTTGTATGCAAACTGCATGTCAAAGCTTGTCAAGTTAAACTTTATTTCCTCATTATTCCTGGATGTTGGACTACTTTTCGGACCTCATTCTAAAGCTTTCCTATACTTGCCAATAAACTAAATTCCTTCATCTGAAAAAACGCATTTATTAACATGTAAAGGTTTCTTATATCTTTTCATTTACAATGCCATGAACTGTGGGGAAAATGGAAAATTCCCTGCTAAAATTATATTTCATTTTTTTTCATGAGTTTCTGTTCAGTGCATTTCCAGACAGGCAGTGAGGGCATAGTCTCCAATTCACATTTTATAAAACCCCCCAAAAACTGGCACAGCAGTTGAAGGCAATAAGAATGAATAATCCGATCTGATATGCAGAGTGATTCCATGTACACAACAGTTTTGCAGTGGAAATTGCACGCATCCCTCTGAAACCCAAGACATATACATACACTAAGCACAAACGACGCTCAAAACAGACTACTTTCCCTTTTTGACAACGGTTTGAAAAATCAGACGTTTCCAGTTTCCTCTTTATTGACATTGAGATAAGTCAAGCTGCTCTCCTCTCCTCGCTGGTCTAGGGGGCTGTTTCCATAGTCTTCCCTTATTGCTGATGTTGTCAGTCATCTAGTTGTGAGGAAGCGGTTCTCTAATGGTGGAGGGCTGTGGGGGTTAGCTCTAGCTGACAGATAGGCGGCGATAGAAGTAGATGTAGCCCAAGTCTTTAGGAGGCCTTTCCGACAAACAAACTTTGTTATCATTGAAGATCACCCATCTGGAGAACGAGATAATTATTAGGGACAAAATAATTGGTGACAAATATTTCATAAGACTTTTTATTTGCTTAAAAAGGTTTGCACTACTTCTGATCAACACATTTCTTACTCATAATCTATTCTTGTAAAAGAGAATGGTTTTGAACAAACAAACAAACAAACAATGTGTCTAAAATGAAAACAGAGAGAACCTCACCTTCCTTCTTTCTTGATATGACAAACATAATGACCAGACATAGTAGATGCTCCCATGTGGCTGATGAAAGCAAATAGCTCATAACCTGAAAAAAGCAAGGAGAAAAAAAAAGGGTACACCCATCTTTTGACCACTTTACACCCCTTAGATTTGACATCGAATCTTACCAGTAGAGTAGCAGTGAAGACAGTATGAATACTGTTTACCTTTCATATAACGTGCACTAACAACATGCTCATAGACTGCTGGCTCAACCCTTCAATCAACACTAGTCTGTCCGATGCACTTGGAACAACTGACAGTAAAAACAGAAACCTTGGGGTACTGTTTGTTTTGAATTATCGGTTGGTAAAGTAAAATAACATTATGCACATAGTCATTTTTACGATTAGAACTTGTGCTTTTTTCACATGGCCTGAAAACTTCCTGGCAGACAATATCTCTATAAAAACAGATTATGTCCAATAAAACTTTCTAAATGTTAGTCTCCTGTCTATTTTCGTCACATTTTTAGTTTTGTGGAATACTGACTGATACAGATGATGGTAGGTAATACCCATTGGCCATAAGTGAAGGAACGATATACGAGAATAATATTCAAAGCACGCTCCTTTTCTTCTTCCACAGTATGTGTCAGATTTGTCTGAATTGTTAGTCCTTAACAAAAGCAAATACCTGGGAAATATTCCCCTAGTTACCAGTGTAATCATTACTAGGAGGAGTGAATGGTATTCCAGGTGAGAACTCACAAATACCTGGGAAATATTCCCCTAGTTACCAGTGTAATCATTACTAGGAGGAGCGGATGGTTTTATATGTTTCCGGTGAGAACTCACGTCCTGGTCCATCTTTGACCCGCGGGCCTGAGGCGTCGTGCTCGGGAGAAAGGGTGGAGTCGCTGTTGGTGTTGAAGTTGGAAAGCGCGTTGTGGTTGGGCGCCGTGTCGGCGGGGTCCCACAGGGCCTCGCTCCCCTCCCCCCCCTCCTCCTCCTCCGGGTGCGTGAAGATCCAATCTAGTGCTCGCTCCAAGTTGTTGTTCTGGAAGAATAGCCGAATGGAACCACAGTGTTAGAGCCATCAGTGATCAAAGGGAGGCGAGCTGCAACGCTACACTGATCCCCAAACTGAAAAGCAGAGGACAATACAGGCCACAAGAGCCAATAGGATTTGCTACGGGTGAAAAATACCAATAAAAAAAAAAAATTGTGAAGTTGTGATATAATTAAGGTTTCTGAAACTTGCTCCTGTTGTGACATAATTGGTTTAAATGTAAAAAGCATGTTTACTGGGACTTTGGCAGAAATGAAGTAGCGCTAAATCCAACTCTCAACCCACTCATTTCACCCCCGTCGATAATTTACAGCCTCTAAAAGCAGCGTCAGTAAACCTTGTGTGGTCAAATCCTTCATTTAGCCTTAATCCAAAATAGCGGTGTGATTCACAGCCAGTTGCCAGCATGCGTGTGTGTGTGTGTGTGTGTGTGTGTGTGTGTGTGACAGGGAGAACATGGTCGTGCCCAGGCAAGCCGGCCACCAGGCCACTCAGGTCCAACACTTCCTCCACCAGTCACTGGGCTATTCTTAGATCACCCACGAAAAGGCATGCTGGTTCACACCTCCATTACCCCCATGAGGACTATGCTGTTGTTTCTCCCAAGAACTTTCTGGATGGGCGAGGACCTATGAATAACTCTTATGTTGTAGCTTTTTGCTGACAGATTAGGGTTGAACAAGGCAATCTTTGGATCATTCTAATTTTACAAATGGCTATTTGTAAGACATAGACCCAATGTTGTGATGTATTTATGCAATATTTTTACAACCTAAATTATATTTGATCATTTACAATGTTCTATAAATTCTTAAATGAAGGATTTTGAATAAACATGGCAAGATCGCGGCCTGAGACTTGAGACTTGTTAACAGCGTGCGGAAGACACTAGATCCCAACCAGCAGGGCTCTTCAAGGTACAGAGCATCATACAGCTAACAACAACAAAGCCATCAATCCCAGGAGGCTTAGTTCAGTTTCCCCAGCAACAACACCTTATACCTTGATCAGCACAACCAACACTTACATCCCCAATCCAAAGTTGTGGGTATCAGTGCCTCTCTCAGCACGCTGCGTGACATCATCAGTGCTCGACCATCGACAGACATCCCACCCAATCTCCCCTGCCCTGCTTCTCCCGCACGTGACCAAGTAGACGACACAAAAGCCACAGCCACATATAGTCACAGCCATTAACTGTAGATGTGTTTATAGATAGCTCTGGACACAGGAATTAGCTTCAGCTGACTCACTGTCTATGTTCAGAAAGCACCCTCGGAGTTAGGACAATGCCAACACGTTTCTACGACAGCCCAGCATAACGAAGCTAGTGGTGTTTGTCCTGTAGGCTGAAGCACTTCGACTGGGTCCTCTGATCTCTCTCTCCCTCTCCCTCCCTCCCTTTGATTGCTGTCACCTCTGCTCACTGTCGTTGACTACAAGCCTAGTTCAGTGGCTAGGTGTGTGAGTGTGTGTAGGGGCTGTAAGGAGCAGTAGTCAGTGGTTACGGCCTCCCTGTCCGTAGCAGAGACAGACGAGGCACTGACCGTGGCCTTGAGAGCTTGGGTGGTGTGTCTGCGGGGGAAGCCCATGGAGGTGAGGATGGAGATGCTCTCCTCGGGGGGCTGGTTGTCCAGGGGGCTGGCCGCCAGGCTGAAGCTGCCGCTGGACGACTCCCCCGCCACCGCCGCCGGCTCCATGTAGGAGGGGAGAGCCAGGGGCTCGGCAAAGTCTGAGAGGAGACAGAGACGTGACAGTGTCAGGACATCTGTTGAAGAGTGAAAGAACAGAGGGCTTTGAATCACTTCGTAGTTACAATGAGAATGCTGCAGTAGTCAGGAGCTGGTAGATAACGCATACTGAATGACTTTGGAGATCATTCTGTTTTTAATCTTTGATCATTGATTAGAACGCTCCAGACCACGCACTGGCCTTAGCCACATACTGATGACAGAACTCGCCCTTGTAAATTTATACATTCGCCTTAGGCAGTCACAGATACACTGAACACCTATCTCCCTGGACGTACATGTTTAACTAGCATTGCTCTCTGTAACCACTACTAACATCAACTCACAGTGAATGATTGGCTCACGCACCCGGTATCCGAGTAGAGAGTGGATGTAATATGCAAGCCCTGATCGATACCGATGAGAGGACACTGTACGTGAATTATTAGGTGAATTGCAGAATAGATTTTTTTTTTATCAGAGAAGGAGCAGGTATATTCTGACCATCCCCCCAGCTCTACCTGTCTCTACAGACATAGACAGGATGACACTTGTTGCCATGGTACCCATGGTACAAACATTCCAATAGACTGAGCATCTCTCTGGCTAAACTCTGGGTATAGAGAAGACACAGTGTCCTTTCACTGTGATCTTCGTCTCCATATTGTATCTTTGGAGAGCGGGAGAGAATGTTAGGAGGGGTGGATGCCTCCCATGATGATATTTTTCTTGACTGGCTTCTAAAGAAGAGTTGTGCTCCCCTTAGGAATTTAAAGCCAAATTGGTACGGATATCCAAAGAGGCATTTACAGCCGTTCCGCAGAAAGTACATTTGGCAGACTGATAGAAAAGAGAGCAGATAGGGATGGTACTTTCAGTCCGAAACAGCTGCAAAAAAAAACAACACACGGCGAGGGTGTAACAGTTCCTCTACACGGAGCGAGTCTCAGCAAAGTCTGTCTTTTTTGTTGACACAAACAGCACTCTACCACGCCCAAGAGGGACCGTAGAAACAGGGAAATCCCTGCGCTGATTCTGCTTTACCTTGGAAAGCGTGTGCTGTTGCAGAGGCAACGCAGCCGGGAAAGATGGATTCTGTTGAAATCGGCAAGCCCTTGGGTTTAGGGTTGAGTGGCGGTGTGGGGCCGCGGCGGAGAGCTGCTGTTTCACAGAGAAGTGTGTGATGCGGGTCAAATGGAGCACAGACAGGCCCCATAAAGAACAGAGGAGTGTGTGATGCGGGTCAAATGGAGCTCAGACAGGCCCCATAAAGAACAGAGGAGTGTGTGATGCGGGTCAAATGGAGCACAGACAGGCCCCATAAAGAACAGAGGAGTGTGTGATGCGGGTCAAATGGAGCACAGACAGGCCCCATAAAGAACAGAGGAGTGTGTGATGTGGGTCAAATGGAGCACTGACAGGCCCCATAAAGAACAGAGGAGTGTGTGATGCGGGTCAAATGGAGCACAGACAGGCCCCATAAAGAACAGAGGAGTGTGTGATGTGGGTCAAATGGAGCACAGACAGGCCCCATAAAGAACAGAGGAGTGTGTGATGCGGGTCAAATGGAGCACTCAGACAGGCCCCATAAAGAACAGAGGAGTGTGTGATGCGGGTCAAATGGAGCACTCAAACAGGCCCCATAAAGAACAGAGGAGTGTGTGATGCGGGTCAAATGGAGCACAGACAGGCCCCATAAAGAACAGAGGAGTGTGTGATGCGGGTCAAATGGAGCACAGACAGGCCCCATAAAGAACAGAGGAGTGTGTGATGCGGGTCAAATGGATCTCAGACAGGCCCCATAAAGAACAGAGGAGTGTGTGATGCGGGTCAAATGGAGCACTGACAGGCCCCATAAAGAACAGAGGAGTGTGTGATGCGGGTCAAATGGAGCACAGACAGGCCCCATAAAGAACAGAGGAGTGTGTGATGCGGGTCAAATGGAGCACTGACAGGCCCCATAAAGAACAGAGGAGTGTGTGATGCGGGTCAAATGGAGCACTCAGACAGGCCCCATAAAGAACGCGCTGGGAAATCAAGTGCTGCCCTTCTCGTCCAGCTGTTGACCCCCCCCCCCCCAAGGGCCTCCATGCCTGTTCTCTGGAGAAATGAATTGCTTTCTTCTCCCACTTTCTTTTGTGATTTTACATACTGTACCTTGTGTCCTTATGGCTGAGTGTAATATGGCCTGCATTGATTTTAAGCCTAGCCGAGAAGTGTATAGGCCATCAAATCTGCAGGCACGTGTACGTTGTGGGATAGCTTACTATAGACAACATCATGGGGTACTCTACTGCTGCATGTTGAAATACTGGGAGGGTTGTCATTGGTCAAACGTGTCGTTAGGAATTACCAGCGGATGCTTTGCAGATCTACGATAAATAAACTGACACACAGCGCCTGAGGGTAGCAGAATATTCCCCTTGACAGCAGAACCAGAGACTATACCAGATTCCTGGAACACACAGACACACACGCACACACGCACACACGCACACACGCACACACACACACGCACACACGCCGGTGATAAACCTACACACATTCTCCAGGAGGCTAAGCAGCAGGTACCATGGGACTGATCCTGGGCTGACACACTGACAAACCTCCATTATCCTGGGTAATCTCATGGAATGTGCATATTCTTTCGTGCATGTTTGTGTGGCTATGGGTAATGCGTCTATGCCTTCTTACCAGGCTCCTCCATGTGAGCGACGATCCAGTTGAAGGCCATCTCGGGCCCCATGTTGCCTGTGTAGTACACCGCCTTGCGACAGGCCTCCAGGGGGAAGCCCATCTCTGCCAGCTGCATGGCCGCCACCTCGTCTACTTCGGGAGCTGGAGAAAACCAACGTGGGAACAGAACAAACATGCTGAATCAACATTTTGAACGCCCCCCCCTAACAACAGAGCAGGTTCCCTCCGGGGGCCTCATTAAAAAACAGGTAGCACAGAGGAATGGCTGGGGTAGAAAGCCTTTGAACGGAGGGATTATGAACCAAGAAGAAAATGGAGGCCGCTGAAACTCCAGCCAAGCTCCCTGACAAAACCATGGGCAAACCTGTGGTGTGAGGAGGGCTGCAGCACCTGCTGGAGTTTGCAGTGTCAGGCTAATGTCTTTTTCACAGCACGGTTATCAATCTTTAATATGGGTCATGCACACTCGCTGCATATGTACAACACTGTATATATATATATATATATATATATATATATATATATATATATATATATATATATATATATATATATATATATATATATATATATATATATATATATATATATATATATATATATATATATATATATATATATACACATACATACATACATACATATGAAAATACTTACAGTCCGTAGAGTTCATGGAGTTATCTGGAAGTAAAATAAACAAAAGGATTATTGAAAAGGGAGAGGCACATTTTCTAATGTCCGCACAAAGTAAGCCAAAGAAACATGACATCAACTATTCACAAGAAACATCATTTGATTAAAAAAATGAAGCCAGAATTGAGTAAATACACTCCGACTATATCCCCCATGAAAAATCATTATCCCACATTAACCTAGCACGGTGAGTGCTCCAAGAAAGTACAAACGTGTTCAAAGGAGGTCCAGTGAATCAATACCAATATCCTTAATGCTAATTGATAGGTAATGAAGCGCTGAGGGAAGCCAAAGGAAACGGATTTGCACCAAGTCGGAAAATCACTCGGAGGGGCTGGCACCTTGCAGGAGGGAGAGGTGACCGCAGAGTGATTTATCGCCTGCCACAGAGGCCAGGGGACAATGGTTTAGTGTTTAATTTAGGATTTATGGAGCTCATCATACAAACGCAGTATAAGTCAGCGCGGCACCGCCTCAAGAACGAGGCGTCTCATCAGCCCCTCGCCATCATTACTTCGTACTCCCTGCCAACAAGACTATGAACTTCCGAGGAAGACAACAGGGAAAGACTCATTTTGGAGAGGCAATCCGATCAGCACATTTCCCGGTCGCAGTATTCATCAGGCTTTGTTAAATCAATGTTTCCTGTGTTACAAGCTTACTTCGCTGGAGGCGCACAGCTGTTTCTCCGTTACAGGGCTACTTATTGATCCTAAGATGCGAAAGAGGAGCACAGCCCGGGGGGCCAGGTGCTACTGTGTCTTGCCCTCTTGCCTGGAGCCAAATGTGTTTGTTTTTGCTCGTCAGATAGCAAACAGAGCAGACAGTGCTGCTGAAATATTCAAAAGTAAGCAGACCATGTGATGTAGAATTCTTCTGAACAGAGCGATGGGGAAAAATAGACAACAGAAACCCCATGGACATAAAACTAAGACTGTAAATCATTCATTAGATGATGAAGTCCTTTGGAACAAAGCAAAAACAATACTCACACTGCAAACATTTCTATGGTTGGTCAAGATCCCCTGATATTCAAATACGTGACATTGGGAACTCTCGTGATCGCAATGGGCAAACTGTAAAAGCATCACCTCCGATCAACTGAGCATGCCTGATACCGCAGAAGACAACGTTCCCCAAGAAACTGGACGTGAGTTGGGTGAATAGGAGGCAGCGACGCCAGCCCCTCCAGAGTAGGGGCAGCCAGAGAGTCACCAGTTTACCTCGGGTGTCTTCAGCGAGGACGATGGGAGGACTGAGGTCAGGCAGCTCCTCCTCTGCCGCCTGCAGCCCTGTCGCTCGGAGACGGTTCAGGTCCAGGAAGTCTGGCACGTCAATGGCCAGATCTGTACAGGCAAGACGCGAGGTTACAGGGGGAGAGGAAACCAAACTGGCTTCACAAAAGTTTGTGGAGGCCTTGTTAAAGAAACTGGGGGAAACAACTCAATTCAGATAAGAGGTGAACATTGTTGTTGAGACCCTGCTTAATGTCAAATGCATGTTGATGTTGTTTTTATGCATTTGAAATGGATTGACTAGAAATATAACAAATAAGAAATACAGAGTCCTGACTTGACTCATGAGTTCATGAAAGCTCTTACAATTTCCACAGCAAAAATAAGTGATGACAACGTAAAAAGCTACAGTAACCTCCCTGGAACTGCGTTTGATCTAAATAATTGAGCTTCGTAGAGATGTCTTACCTTTGCATCTAAGTGAGCTGAGGTAAGTCAATTTAGGGAGGTGAGTGCACCCACCACTGTGCAGAGCTGTGAAACCTTCTTAACAGACAGTGAGACAGTGCCTCCTGCTGGCTAAACTGAGTCGAGTCTTTTTTCAGCACCTCCAGTTGCTCATTCCAATGAGAAAGGTGCAAAGTATTCTAAATCAATCTTAATTACAAGCTATTTACAACTCGCTCCCTTGAGTTGACTTTACCTCGGCTTACCTAGAGTGAAGCAAAACGTCGCCCTGGAAAATGACAGAAGTGTTTCAAAAGGAGAAAAACAAACAAAATGGAGGCCAGCACTTTTACTTACCTAGTTTCTTAGGAACCCAGTCAACCCCAAATGTGAATTTCTTTATCTGCATAACCAGATACTCTGGAAAGGATGAGAAACGAGAAGTCCTGGGAAAAAAAGGCAACCGATAGTTAATACGGTAAATACAATATCATCTTATTTATCTTTTTACGTCTATAGTAGTTTGACAGATTAGACAGCTGTATACTTTCCCTCCAAGATCCATTCATTACTGTCCTATTCAATCATAAACATTATATAAACAAGTAACAATTCATAAATAAAATAAAATATAAAAACTAAAAGTTTGAAATATCAACAGTGTGCTACCACTAAGCACCAGCCACTGGACTTAACCAGTTAAAGTAGGAAAAGACATACTTGACCCCAGCTGACTTGGCCTGCAGTGCTGAGCTCCAGAAGTCAGGGACGTTCTCCGGCTCAGTGAAGGCCTGCAGGCACGCTGTGAAAGGGATGCGGGCTCTGACCGGCTCTGGCGGCGCTCGCATGTTCTCCTCAGCCTCCTTTCTCTTGGCCTCGTACGCTATTAGCTCCTCTGGGTGGGTGGGCGGGCGGACAAACACACACACACACACACACACACACACACACACACACACACACACTAGATAAGCAAAAATATAATAAAGACTAATGTACTGTGTATTCAATCCTTTTTCAAAACCTCCTTCTGTCTGCCGTCGATAGAAATCTGCCAAACAATAACAGAAATACGATTGTGTAATGAAAATGGCAATCATTCATTCAATTGAAGAAACCTTCTGAACATGTTTATCACAAGGACAACTGCTTTCCTGACAACATCCTAACGTCTTCTTTACAATCAACCATCCAGTACTAGCTTAGAAAGCTATTGATCCTAACATAGGTAACCAACCATTCAGTCCTAGCTTACAAAGCCATTGATCCTAACATAGGTAACCAACCATCCAGTCCTAGCTTATAAAGCCATTGATCCTAACATAGGTAACCAACCATTCAGTCCTAGCTTATAAAGCCATTGATCCTAACATAGGTAACCAACCATCCAGTCCTAGCTTAGAAAGCTATTGATCCTAACAGGTAACCAACCATCCAGTCCTAGCTTATAAAGCTATTGATCCTAACATAGGTAACCAACCCTCCAGTCCTAGCGTATGCAGCTATTGATCCTAACATAGGTAACCAACCATCCAGTCCTAGCTTATAAAGCCATTGATCCTAACATAGGTAACCAACCATCCAGTCCTAGCTTATAAAGCCATTGATCCTAACATAGGTAACCAACCATCCAGTCCTAGCTTATAAAGCCATTGATCCTAACATAGGTAAACCAACCATCCAGTCCTAGCTTATAAAGCCATTGATCCTAACAGATAACCAACCATCCAGTCCTAGCTTATAAAGCCATTGATCCTAACATAGGTAACCAACCATCCAGTCCTAGCTTATAAAGCCATTGATCCTAACATAGGTAAACCAACCATCCAGTCCTAGCTTATAAAGCCATTGATCCTAACATAGGTAACCAACCCTCCACTGCGCCCCCAGGCCCTCTCCCTCCATGGCCTTTGAGGCTGCTACGGCCCCCTGCCGGTTGCGCCTGGGGGCAGTGCCACCTGCACCAGCCCTCTACCAGCTGTGCCAGGCAGGCCCCCCTCCACAGGGGCAGCAGGCTGGGGCTCTCTCACCTCGGTTGGTGGCCGCCTCCAGGGGGGTGGGCAGCTGCATGAGGTAGTCCACGCGCTGGTTGTAGCGCACACGGCGCGTCTGGCAGCACTGCACACGTTCCTCCACCAGGAAGCGGAAGACGTCGCTGGGGTTCTCCGAGCCGCCGCTGTTCCTCTGGGGGGAGAGAGGAGGTGAGCTGGCCGTGAAAACATCACCAGACCCATTAATTAAACAGAGAAACACGCAGCCCTGCTTCCTCCTCACTGAGAGGCACGTTTGGAAAAAGGCAACTAAATCTGTCCATCCTAGTTGAGGGTATTGCACCTCTATGTACTTGCTAGGGTTCAAATCGGCGATTTAGCCGTGCTGGTCTCTGTAGAGTACAGGAATCACATCTATTCCCAGAGGCCACAGAAATATCCAGGTTATAATTTTACTCTTCACAAGTATGTTGGCCTGCTGGCCTTAGACTGAAAGGCCTCTTTCTATCTCTGTAAAAACCTACCTCAGTCGTCTGACTGAGGAGAGGCAGCTGAAGACCACCTTTGATGGAATACATCGAGGACCTTGTTTAGTAAAACACGGTAACGAGAAAAAAAATTGTTTTCACTTTGAAATACGATTGGTCTGAAAGTTAGAATCTCTCAGGGAGACTTTTACAACAGAATGATGAAGTTAAATACATGGAGCTACTGTGTCAGAACACACCTAAAAATTACAAAATGGATGTGCTTTATAGGCAAAGCCCAGGGGAGAGATACAGTGATTGTGGTTCTAGACAGGCAGTAAACCAAGTGGCATGTTGGAGTCATGGAGGCAGAATAGGAAGCATTATCTGGCCAGGGTAACAGATAGGGGGGGATCTATATTTATCCTTGTTGAGAAAGTCACTTCAGAGCACAAGTGTTTTTTCTGCCAACCAAAGGGGACAGCGTGCTGTGTTTCATCGAAAACAGTCCCCCGCCCCCCGCAACCCCCCCCCCCCCGCCCCCCCCCCCCCCCCCCCGCCCCCCGCCGTCCCAAAGCCCCACGTTGACCATGTGACGTCCAGAAGTAAGAGAGAGCGAAAACCTCGTGCCAGACTCCAGAAACTGCCAGTCCAGCCATTTTGTGATTTTCTCTTTTATCCAGATGGGACTCACCACAAAAAAATTTTGCCGATATACATATATATATTTGCTGGCATCAATCCTGCAGGCTATAAAAGGCAGGTAGTACTTTGTTGTGGATAACAAGCACCAGTTTCACAGGCATTTAATAGTATATTTATGAGCAACATTTGCACAGCACCTGTGAACACAGCCCAGGCAACGCTAATAGCTAAAGCTCTCTGATTACTTTTTTGTTTTATTGAATCTTTATGTTACCAGGTGAGTCCCATTGAGATTACACAATCTCTTTTTCAAACAACGTAAAAGCAAACAATTTAAAACACATAAAACAAAACACACAGTAACAACTTGTATGCTAAAAAAGGATGGACAGGAGAAAAGGGATCTAGCTAGGGAAGCATTCACAGATCTCAAATACATTTTCCTCCATACCCTTCATTACATTTTGAAATGCCCTAAACAGGATCAGCTGATCTAACAACAAGGCTGTCTGCAAATTATTCCATGCTGCAGGGGCACAGAACATAAATGCCCGTTTGCCTAATTCAGTGCAAACCTTAGGGACGGACAATAACTTACCTGTACCAGGTTGATGACGTGCAGGAAAAACTCATGGGCGTCCTGCTGTCTGTTGGACGAGAACTCAGGGTGGCCTTTGGTGACCATGACCTTGAACATTTTGGGAGAGATCCCCCTCTGTTGGTGCTGGAAGACAACATGGGGTCACCAAACAGTGTGTATAACACTCACCGGTCGAAGGACCAAGCAACCAAAGCACTGGTGAAGATACCATACAATACAATACATCTGTTTTAGCAAACTATATATATATATATATATATACACATATATAATTATATACAGTACCAGTCAAAAGTTTGGATACACTTTCCCATTCACTTGAATGAGAAAGTGTGTCCAAACTTCTGACTGGTACTGTACATATATACATATACTGTATATATATATATATATATATATATATATATATATATATATGTGTGTGTGTGTGTGTGTGTGTGTGTGTGTGTGTACAAACGTCATTACAAGACAATATATAAGAACAACATCGAGTATTGACATGGCCAGTTTGTAAAATTTCCAAACAAGTCTGGGGAGAGAAACCAAACTACTTGAATGTGTTGTTACTTACGGTTATTTAATGATCTAATCAACAAGACCAAACTTAGCATGCTTTTGCAACATGACCTAACTTGCTATGCGGTAGCTACATAAGCCCATATATTCGCAAAAGAATTGAAGTTGATACAAGTGAAGATATCAAATGGTTATTACAGCCCCTCTAGGCAACATTGATATCAATAAGTGGTTTACACAGCACAGAAATCTAATACAAGTGCCTGGATGCCCTTTCCACTCAAAAATGAATGGCAAGGCATTACAGGAACAGACTGCATTAGCACAGCCTGCATTAGCACAGCAAAGACTGCGTTAGCAAATACAGACTTATCTAGGAAATAGCAGACACTGTGGTAACCAACACAGACTGAGAAAGCAAGTAGCAGAGACTGGGGTAACATAGACATGGTTGTTAAAAGTAGAAGTACACAAGTAGCTACTCTATATTTGATTATAAAATGGACTGCAAACACACTGTCTGTGTCCAAAGGAGTCTGAGGCCTCACATATAGATATAGCACTTCTGTGTTTCCTCTATGAAATATTGTCGCTTAAACGGCCTAAAGGAACTGAAGGGGTTAAGAGACATGCCTTGCTCCAATTAGAGTGAGTCTTCAAGCTTCTTTTGTTTGTATAATCGGATAGAATAAGAACTAATGTTTTCCCCCACAGAGTGGGGCGTGAGTCAAATCGGGAAATGTCAAATCACAACCAATGTCAGGGAAGACATGGTGGCGCTCATGTTGACAACTATGACAGGGGAAACTGGAGAGAGAGAGCTGCTTTGGTATTGGTTTTGAAATGGTCATTGAAGGGCAGATGAGAGAAACACATCATTAAACTATGACTTCCAACTGTGCTCTTAAGGAGATTCAGTGGTGCACTTAGGACTGAGCCAAAAGCTATTTTAAGGTGGCGGGTCTAAGGTGATAGCACAATCGAATTGAAGCAATGTGTATCAAAAAATACGTTTAAAAAAAATCTGCTCACATAATGTCACCTATAAAGACTAAATAAGAACAGATGGCATTGGAATGCATTCGTTGCTATTTATTCCTATAGTCTCCTTATTTGTGATTTCAGATTCAAACGTCAAGTTAGTTGTCATCTGCATTTGCATGGCTGATTTTGTGTCCTGATTTCGAGCTGGACATACCCAGTCTAATACCTTGTAATCTTCTTTCATCACCTGTTCAATGAGCTCAGATTTCATGGGAGGTTTAGAGAACTGGCCTGAGATCAGCCCATGTCCCAGTTTAGCCCTGGTGGTAGACAACAAAAAAAACAATCATTAGAGCAAATATACTTTAATCACACGGGAAACAAAATCCTTTGCAAACGTATACTTTTTCCGAGTACTATCGGTCGATAGGTCCAGTGCAAGCGCCACGTGGCTTAGGCCAATCTTCTCCTTGTAAACACCAGGTTTATTTATGTTGACAGACAACATAATATGAACACGGTGAAGGTCATAAATATGATCTTGCTCTCAGACTGGGATCTTTCAGCCACGGTTTGTTGCTCAATGACTAATATTCATTACCTACCAAGCCAAAAAGCTTCTCGCTTTTCATCTTGGCCAGCGTATAATTCTCATGCTTAAACTGCAGCTTGACAGATGCTGCAAACTAAACCCAGCAATGCTGCTATGTCGTACCAGATGAATGACCAGATGTAAAAAAAAAAAAAAATTATAATAATAATAATAATAATATTCTCAAAAGATGGGGAAAGAAGTATGAATGGCAACATTTTGTAAAATGTTCACTAAATATTATATATCAATCATGACCTTTCCCAGTTCCTTAATAAGCCATCAGAGTTTTCCAAGCTGCTGAATATCAGGCAATCTGCCCCCCAAAAAGCTACCCAGCTTATTTTTGACCGCCTTTCTATTGCTTGATGGTATTGTAAAGGGACTTCAAATCCCTGATTTCTTTAACGTAATGACTTAACCGGCTAAGACATTACATCATATCCGTTATACATTTAAAGCATATGTCTGTTAAATAAACATCAAACAAAAGGAGGTGCTGTATTTTTGTTGTACCCAACAGTTCAGTCAGAAAACATTGTGGTGGAACCCTTCACATGCTGTCAGTGGTTCAAGACACTTGACGTCATGTAACATTAGGTGATGACGGCTTCACTTACATTTGTGTGGCAAAGTCCTGCGTTGGGTCAAGAGGCGAGTAGTCAAATATCCTCTGCAGGTTGCCCACATACCTAGAGATTCAAAACATGTCCATCAGTCACCTCAGACACATGTGTGCACACTGCAGCTAAATCTTAAAGTGTTGACCCTTTCTCATATTCTTTCCCCAACAGCTGTAGTACGTTAAACTCGGGGTGCGTTAAACTGGTTTGGCCTTAAGGCCGACACCAACTGAACATAGCCTATGCTGGTGTACACTTTGGAACTGGGCGGCCTCTGGCTGCTAACCCCCCTGGAGTACTCACATCCTCTGAAACTCCGGGATGCTGAAGAGGACCTGCATGACAGTGCCCAGGTAGCAGCTGTTGCCCAGGTTCTTGATGCCCGTGTAACCCGAGCCGTACACCGCCTTCAGCTTCATCCCGGACTCCTGGATCACCTCCCACTCACTGACCCGCGGCCGCGCTGTGTTGTCCGTGTGGTGGCCGTTCTCCGTCTGGGGAGAGGGCGAGCAGCGAGTTGAAAGCACAACGTTTCTGGGAAGGGCTTTTTAGGTGGCGGTCCATTGTGGGATTCATTACAAACAGACATGGACCCGAAAAAGCACAAAGCCAATTGTTCCTTGTCATTTGTCCTTGTAGTATTAGTGAGGTATAAAACGTATGTAATACTAACTAGGTATTACTGGGGTGAAGGGTTTAGGTATTTGGGGGGGTTGTGTTCGGGACAGAATCATAAACGTTTTTTAACTTGAGGCAAAAATAAACGTACTCGTTGCATCTGTAGCATGTCTATTCCAAAGTGTGACAAGTGTTCTGATATGTGTGGATCCAGCACGGCTTCCTCTTCATCAAAAGAATATATATCTGCGGGGACAGGGGGGTCACATCAACATTTTATGAAGACACCAACACAAAGCCACTTATCACTACTTCTTTCGCTACTGTCATGGCTGCAAATTTAAATGAAATTCAATCAAAGCAATATCGCCAATCAGTGAAAGTGTCAAGTAAAGCTGTTATTTTGTGTGTGTGTGTGTGTGTGTGTGTGTGTGTGTGTGTGTGTGTGAGAAAGAGAGAGCAGAGTTGTGGATGTCCCCACCCCTGACCTGCTCCATCTGGGGTGATGGTGTCCAGTTTGACGGCCAGGGGGAAGTTGCTTTCTCGGTAGTGATCCAGGGCATGGCCATTGCCTCCGCTCCCATCAAAGAACCACTTCCCACAGAGCACGGAACCGTCAGTCAGGTTCAGCCACAGGTTCTCTCTCATCTCACACTTCCCACACTTCCAGCCGCTGAGAGAGATGGCGAACACACTCAACATTCAATAGGTACTACCCACGGCAATGACCTTTGCAGATACAACATCACACAAATAAAGCCCAAAATGCCTTTACTTGACAAGTATTTATAGCCATGACGTGCCAAACCGAGCATGATTTATTTTTTCTTAACATAACTACAACTTCTATCCCAGCTGATCGCCTTATTTGACAGGTTGAATACATCATTTAATTTCTTTGTTCAGTTTGTCCATCCTTGAGAAAAACCTGCTTCAGTTTGTAATCAATGTGGGCTGGGCTGAAGATTCACATGCAAGCAGGACCACAGCCCTAAGCAGACAGCCAAAACAACATTAGCATGGCTTTAGAATGCGAATAGCGCGATGTGGAGGTCAAACCAATCAAACGACAGCATTTGAAGGGGCAAGTGAGCGCCCAAAACACCATTTCCAGTTTAACGAAGCCCCAGGTCAGCGGTGTGGGGTACCGATGCATCGGTGTGTTGGTGGCTCTACCTGGGGGGTATTCGGACTCCATTGTCCTCCTGTCGGAGGCTCCTGGCGTGCCTGGAGACCTGGATGTCCTCTTCCCATGAGTCTGGCTCCTGCTTCTTGTAGGCGGACACTGCGTTGAGCACGGCATCGCAAGATATGGTCACCTGGAAGTCAAGGGGTTAACTTTTGTTTAGAGATCAACTGAAAAAACACAGTGAGACAGTACGTTGTGTAGTTTGTCTACTCAGGAAGGTCGGTTGAAAGTATTTGGGAAAGGCCACTAGTGAACAAACCATGCATTTGAAAGATTAATAAGAAAAGATCAAGGAGAAAAACGTTTAAGTCTGAACTCTTTTGTCACTTCCAGTGTTAGCACAGGTTGCTCATTGGAAGCTAACACCTAGATGTTTGATAACCTGAACTATTGTTGACACTCCGTGCACAAATAAATTAATACATTAATTTAACAAATTAAATAATGCATAAGAGCCGAAAGAAAAGTCACACCGTGCAAAAAAAAAAAGAGAAAAGAAATAGCATAGACTTCCACGTCAAACGAGCCCCCGCTGCAACTGAAATGAAAAGTGCCCCCCCTCGCCCCCCCCCCCCCCCCCCCCCCCCCCCCCCCCCGCGCCCTTTAACATGCATGGCACAAAGCAAGCCGGGGCAGCACACACTCACTGACCAGGGCAGGCAGCTCTTCAATATTTGGTAAGGGAATCTCGTAGTGGTCGGGGAATATGACGAGCTTGGCCTCATCTTCACACTCATACTCGTCTCCATTAAAGTCACGGTTTAGTTCTAGATCTTCAAGAGAGGAGGCAGACATTCCCATTGACTTTAACGGACTGTGTGACATCAGCCTAGATAGGAGTCGGGCAGTGGAGTTCATCAAGGAACAACCACGAATCACCCGATTCAAGGGATTTGAGATCGAGACCGTTTGCGTATAGACTCATCGAACTCAAACTCAAATCTTGGTGTTCAGAGGTACTGAAGGTCCCCCGTACCTGCTGCTGTATCTTGGCAAAACGATACACAACAGATCAGTTCGTTCTGGAGAGAAATTTGATTTGGTTGTATGCTTTTGTGAAGAACAGTCGTTTTGTCTCTGTTGCATCTTCGTTCCCGGTCACTTCCTTTCTACAGTGGGTGTCAGAGTGACAGAGTGACACTATCGGTGTGACGTCCTCCATACTACGCCCTCTCCGAGACGTGACCTGTCAAGACCCACTCAGGGCCCAGACTGGGAGGGGAAGGAATCCTTCCACTGTGGGCCAGCGAGGGGTCTTTCCCTCCCCGCGTCAATGGCAACCAGTGGCAGAAGTGTGTCGGCCCTGGGAGTTGACAGGGCACGACAGGTGGGGGCCCAGCAGAGCAACAGGCAGGGACGTTCCCACTGTAAACCAACCCTCTTCACTGAGGGAGAGTAGGCCAGACCTAGCATATGGCACTTTGAATTTAGAATGCTTACTAACAGCATATACAAATAAATGAGCTAAACATAGTCAGGCTACAGATAAAGGGCCAAGGGGGAAGGTCAAAATGGAAATAAATGTTTAGCATTTAGGAGCAAAGAGGCTGATATGAGGGGGGAAAATACAAGATGTCCGATATAATTTGTTTTGTCATTGTAATCTCATTTGTAAGCACTGATTAAAACCCTTTTGAGTCATATCCATGATATTGTTTATGTAGACTCGAATCCAGTAATCTGTATATGTTCAGAATGCAATACCAAGCTATATCTTTATTTTTTTATCTAAACATTATCTGCATTGATAATTGAATACACTCTAGAGCAGAGTGAGTGGGCAACCATTGCTTTTCAGTACAAAACAACTTACATCTAGAAGGACCTACACTATCTACATCTTAGTAAACTATGAAAAGAAAATCAACAATTTATGCAGAAACTTACCAAGAAACACTTTTCCATTTCGCCTTCTAGTAATTGCACCTCCTGCCGCACCTGTGGATTTCTGTGGAAAAGGTACGAAAAACAGGTTACTTTACATGAAGGAAAACTCAAAATGACTCCAACCCGAATTCGAAAAGTATTACAATAACCCCCTGTAAGTTGCAAGGTGGGGCCTCCATGCATCCGACTTGCTGTTCCAGCACATCCCACAGATGCTCGATTGGACTGAGATCTGGGGAATCTGGAGTCAACCCCTTAAACTCTTTGTAATTTTCCTCAAACCATCCCTGAACAATTTTTGCAGTGTGGCAGGGTGCAGTACTCTGCTGAAAGAGGCCACTGCCATCAGGGAATACCATTACAATGAAGGGGTGTACTTGGTCTGCAACAACGTTTAGGTGGTTTATGTCAACGTAACACCCACATGAATGCCAGGACCCCAGGTTTCCCAGCAGAACATTGCCCAGAGCACACTGCCTCCACCAGCTTGCCTTCTTTCCATAGTGTAATTCAGCCATTCAAGTCAAAGTCGCTCAGATCCTTGCGCTTGCCCATTTTTCCTGTGTCCAACACATCAACTTTATGAATGGGGCGCCCTGGTAGCTCACTGGGTGAACAGCACGTACCACTGAGGCCCGCCAGTCCTTACTGCAGAGGCCAGGGTTCGATGCCTGTGGCCATTGGCTGCATGTCATCCCCTCTCTCTCTCTCCTGCCTTTCCTGTCAGTCTCTACTATACTATCAACAATGCAGAGAATGTTCTAAAAGACTATAATTCTAAAAAAAAAAAAGTTTTATAAAGAACTAACTGTTCACTTGCTGCCTAATATATGCCAGTCAGTGGGTTTAACGTTGTGGCTGATTAGTGTGCTATGTGTTCTCCTATAACCCCAGACAAAACAGGAGATCGGTGTTGTTGTTTTGGTAAGGTCGGGGTGCATGAAATACGGAACGACCACCTTGATTCATTTAAACTCTCCAAACAGACAGGTTTAGGATGCTGACCATCCATTGAGCAATAGGTGGTCAACTAACCGGACTAACAGAGAGAATGCTGACGCACTGCCCGCCAAGGAGGCTCATGGGAGACAGCAGACACAGGAGCTGACAGAATTTGGCCAGCTGTTTCTGTCCAGACCCAAGCATGGAAATAGAAGCACTTACATGGGGCTTATCTGGGGTCAATTAGAACCAATAAGGAAACACAGTCAGCTAAGGCCTTGCTATTTCACCCGGCAACCTGCACTGTCTGGCACCTTGCGCGTTCTGCGCGGACTGGACTAATACATCACAACGGTAGTGTTCTATCTTAACAAGTAGAATGAACACAGGAGTGTGCTGTATTGATCTATGGCTCATAACCATCTACAAATCAGATAACAGAAATCATTTGATTTTATGCAGCATTTCAAGATTTTTTTTTCCAGAGAAGAGGCAAAACAGAACCCCACACAAAGTTGATAGTTAAACAGTAGTGGGTGCCTCTTTTGTGTAAAAATAGGTTTTATTGCAATAGCACGGCAGCGTTAGATATTTTTTATTCTACATCTATATTCGTAAAAAAGTTTATATAGCCTACTCATTACAATAACGAAGTTAGAATTAGATTTTTATTATTTTAACAGATACGTTTTATACCCTACCTATATTGTTCCTAACTTGTAATAACATATATAATGCTTAGGGATGCACTGATATGAATATTTGGGGCCGATACTGATAACAAATATTTAAAATAAACCTATAGGCCTACTGATTATTCTCCAATAATGGTCAGCCTTGCTGGTCCCTGCCAGTTTATTGGTTCAAATATTACTTCCAAAAACGAATTCTATAACTTTTCTTGACATCGTTCCATAACAACAACAAAAAACGACTTCCAGGTTGCTCATACAACAAGGCTTAAATAAGGACACAAAAATAATAATACATAATTGTGATAACAACTGAAACGTAGCCGGCCAATAAACTGGGTCAGGGATGACGTATTTTTGTAGGCCAATGTCCTCCATGGAGAGTTAATATAAATCAACAAAAACTTCCTTCAAAGTGAGACACGGTCTGTGCTACATTGCTTTGTATTAGCAAATAGTACCGGAAACACAACTGTGGGCTATCAAAGGAGTTGAGGAGTTATAAGTGGAAGGATTGCATGATTTATCTGTATCACGGTAGGACCCCGTTGCCAAGGCCCAGATGTGTAAAAAGGCATTGGTAAAGGAAAAAGCAATGAGGACGTTGAAAAGCAATGCGCTAAATGTCCTTGTCGTGTTATTTAATACGGTTGTATTAATTCATACATTGTATTAATTAATACAATACACTAAATATATTTGTAAAAGCATATATCTATTTTGATATGTTAATGGCATATTAAATGAATCTATTTAAGAAAGAATGAATGATTCATTCAAATATGTATTACACAAATGTTTTGTTAGATACATTTTAAATTGACCTAACCCATTTAAACATGACTTTATAAACTGCTTTGTTTCTTTTAATTATCAATCAATAGTAAGGGAAGGAACCACTTTATTATGATGCCACTATGTGATACTCAGTATCCTCCATAAATAGACCAGTGGTTTACCTTTTTGTTTTTTACCGCTGTTGCCACTGGTTTGAGAAACTTATTGTATTTGATGATGTGTCTATATGACTTGTTATGTTTTTGTTGCAATCTGTAGCTGAGTTTCCTCCTCTTGCTATTTCAAGGGAGCACAGTTACATTTGTCTCTTCTTCTGTCATCCTCTCTCTAATTCAGTGAGTAGGCCACATCATTCACCTCAGTCAGTTTGCAGGAAAACAAAAACAACATGGGTCATGGTACATAATTACTGCACCATAGCTTGGGCTCTACCATCACGCAGAAGATTGATTGTGTGTGTGTGTGTGTGTGTGTGTGTGTGTGTGTGTGTGTGTGTGTATGTGTGTGCGAGATATCTGTGCATACCTAGAATTGGTAATAGTTTATACAATTGTGTTTGCTCATCTTGATCAGTTATTACAAAAGCACAGTTGACATTAATATTATAATCGAATTAATATCTGCGGTACAGGACTGTCAGTTCAAATCAAGACACCAGAACTGCAACAAGAATATGAAGAGTCCTCCATTTTTAACCCCACCCACCCCCACATCTCCCCTTCTTCAAGAATACAAATGATGCAGTAGATTTATAATACATTTTCAAGTCATCACACAAACTATGTTCAGCCATAATTATTTCAACATTCTTTTGCTTAAATGTGCCATTCTTGATTTGATTCCAACAGTCAGGATGCACAGTGATATGTAAATGCACAGGTATGTAAATCTCCACATAATGGAAGGTCAATAACTTTTACAAGTCAATATCAAACAAATAATACAATGATAACAAAGAAGCGTTGCCAAGTCAATACAGCATAGGCCTATGCATGTGTTGGGCCTATGGTGTATTTTTGCATTGTCATTAGCATTTAGCGGCTGGGTAAACCATAACCAAAAAAAAGGTACACAGCAGCCGTTGCATTTTCTCCCTACCTCTTTCACGTGTCGTTTCAGGTGTATGTAAACACTCTGTCCTGTTTTGCGGTAATGTCTCTCCACGTGTTCTCTGCCAAACCCCAAGAATGTATTCATACACACATAGAGGCCACCCTCAGATTCCTACAAGAGAAAAACAAACAGATGACTTTGAGCAACTGTATCATACTGCATGTGGGTCACAAACCAGAATTAGAACTAAGATCCCCAAACATCAGGGATCATCATTGACCATCTTTGCATTGCAGGCTTTCTCAGGTACTGGATTTATTTACGTCTAACACCATTCAGTTCACCAACACCATTGGCCGTTGCTTTCGTGGGACACAATATAGAGCATTCTAAATCAGCCGATGAAAAACAATGTTGCTTTTCCACAAGCTTTCCTCTTATTGTCACTCGGCAGGATAAAGGTATTTGGAATGTGTACCTTCTGTCAATAAAATATTTTTTAATAAGCTTACAGGTGTTGAACCGCGTTGCGGTTGCATCGTAGGCCCAAAATGCCAGTTGGCTATAAAAACATGATGCAGTCAGATGAGAATAAACAACAACGTATCAAAAATGTTTTAAAAGCCACACAATTAAACATATGTTAGTTAGTTAGTTAGTAAGCTAACCGTGGCAAAACAAAACAATAAAGAAATCTCTCCCGAATCTATACTTTCGGATAGTACAGGCCTCATGGACCTCTGTGACAACCCAGTAAGTGGCAGAGTGACACATGAGCTTTTACAGCAGGGATAAAAATACGTCAGTCTTCAGACTGGCATGATGAACTCTAGACAGCTGAGTCACATTTAAAATAAGTCTCAGTTAGAAAGTAGGCTGAACAAAGGAAAGATCAGGTCGTTTTTTGATTAGGTCGTTTTTGTAAATAACGTGTCTCGAGTGCTAATTAAGGCGCATGGAGTTGTGGGCCCAAGTTGTACAGGCAGCTTTTGTCTGTAGCCTTTGTGTAATTAGAAGGCTTGAATAATCATGATGACATTAATAATACAGTATATATAATGCGCGTCCTTTTAAATTGGCTAGGGGTATGTTCAATCACTGCTCGTACGTCTCTAAATGCAAAAACCTTGGAGAAATACGTCTGTCAACGCAGGTGTTTTTGGTTTAACTGATTGTTTTTACAATTAGTTATTAGTGGTTATTGTTATAGTGAACACACACACACTGATGTATTTTACACAAAGGAAATCCCATTCCTTAGAATGTAAACATCATTTAATTATTTATTTATTCCACACTCGCGCTCAAGTTCAAGAGAACGCTTCTTGCTCATGGAGCCTCACGATACAGGCACAAAACTGCGTAGGTGTTAGGGCAGGCACTCCGTGTAAGTAGAGAGCTGGCGGCATAACGAGGCCCGAAATGTATCGGGGAACACTTACGGGAGAATCGTAGGAAAAGGCACATTCACTCTTGAAAACCCTGTCTCCAGTTTTAGGGACTCTGATGGTGGGCATATATGGGACCAACAGCTCTCCTAGGTCTGTAGCCATCTTCGCATTCCTGCTTCTCGCCCCACAATGCGACGGGAGTTGCTATAGCAGGCTGTCAGAGAGGAGAGGATGCTATTTCTGTCTCGACATTCCTCCAGCGTCGGGGGATATGACGCTATAAAACAACGCTTCGGGATTATAAAACGGGGGTAAGACTATATATAAACGATATGATAAAAATAAAAGAAACAGATTCACACAGTAGGCCTATGACGCACATTGTAAACAATTCTACTAGACGTGCCCCTCCCACTTTTGCATATTGATAAATCCATGCTCAGACCAGGGCTGGGCTGAAACAAGTTTTTCCACAAAAAAATGGCCCACAAAATCGTTTGCCATGCAGCAAAAAAGTATTTAGGGAAAGTGGATGCTATATGGGTTGACGGCACGGTGGGCACAATATATATATATATATATATATATATATATATATATATATATATATATATATATATACGTTTATGTAAAAATATAAAATATACTACCAAAGGCTCGGAGAATTATGATAAAGTAGAAAAGCATTTGGGAATAGTTATTTTCATGTGATGACAGGTTAAGATAAATACAATTTACTGTAGTTGTCCATTGTTTTTCAGACATATGCTTTTTATCATATTTACAGCAAGTGTCGAAAATGTAGTTTTCCCAACATTTGCATCTAATATCAGTTCGAGTAATTATTTCTTTTCAGCACTGCCATCAAGTGGACAGACATAACAGTGACTGACTGTAATTCGATCGAGCCCATCCAACAACCGTCTCAGCATGACACACATTTATGGTATGGATATATACTTTTATTTTACGCAACAAGGAAAAAAATTTACAAACAGTGATTAATGACCATGATACACTGATGTCATGGCTGCCGGCGTGGTTTTAGTTGTCAGGTGTCGACTTGAGGCTGAGGTCGATCAGGTTCTTGTCTATTGTCTCCACCTGGAACCAGGGTCCATCACCCTTCTCCCTCATGTGCTTGCGCACCTCCAACTGTTTCAGTCTGTAGATACACAATGTGAGATGAGAAGAGAACATAATTTTCTTCTCCCCCCCCATTATTTTAAGCTTGTGAAACACGCCACATAAGTTTGACTGGACATACATATTCTAGGTTCAGAAAGAGACTGTGATACAGCGATAGTTTAAGTCACCTCATTTCTCCCTTCTCCATTTCTATCTGGACCAGGGCCAACATCTTCTCATAGTCTTTCACTGGGGAGTCATAGAACGTCCTGGATATCCACCTGGTAATAGGGTGCTGCAAAGATGGACAGTTCAATAAGCCTTTGTAATGCTGATCTGTTACCCAAGGGGTGACAATGTCGTTTTGCCAATGCATGAAGCATTTCAATGTAAATAGATCAGCTGCAACTGATCAAATGTTCCAGCTGTGCAATCATTCAGTCTGCATTTTGTAGTGCATGCCTGATGTCAAGCTCCATGGCAAACCAATCTAGAGACGTACAGTGTGCCGTTAAATCAATGGTCTTACCCCTAGTACACATTGCAGTTGATTCACATTGGACACAAAAGCATACATCTAAGGTAACGTGTCACATTCAACCAATCACATACTCAATGCTATGTCACAAATGTGTGGATATTGGAACAGTGCAGGCACATCCTGCCTTTGACAGCACCACACATTTAAATGCCTGCAATCAAATTGACTTTTCCCAAATAATGTTTTGTAATGAAAGCAGACGTGTTGTAAAATATAATAATAACAATAACCCTAAAATATGGTATCCATTAACCTTTTGAATGTGCAAGTTATGAGATATCTGTGGCTGTGCATACATTATGCAAGGCAAATGCCTTGATCCATTATACCAAATTAGAGCAGAGATATTTAGCCTCCATACCTTGTAATACTCCCAATGCTCAGGTTCATAGTCTTCAGGGATTTCAGCCAATTCAGCCTCACCTTATTGACACAAGAAAACACTAAGTCCAACTTAAGTCATGTGAACATGAAACCAGAAATATGAGGCCAATATGTCTCTTACCAACAAAGATATTCACACATGTCACAAGGACCGCCATTGGAATTCCAGTTAGCAGAACGTAGTATTGCTGGGAAGAAAAACATTAAGATACTTAATTGATCAATATGTTCTGTAGGAGTGAAATGTTTACACAGAGTAATGTTGTGGGAAAAATGTCCTATCATTACCATTTTGCATGACGATAGTTTATTGAGAATAATAAATCCAATCCAAATTTTACCAATAAGCGCAGAAACCTCCGGTCGTAGAAATCTGTGGGCTTGATCACAAACAATTGCTTTCCATGGCCTCCCCAGCGGATTGCCACTGCAAAAACAGAATCATGGTTCACAAACTAGCTACAACAAATACTAGTGTACTACGTTAATCAACGGGCAATAATGTTTGTTTGCCATCTGTCGTCAGCAATTGCTAACAAAGTCAAATTATGCTAGAGATTAGACTAGTATCCACAGTTCAGCCCAAGACAAGTGCCACTATTTGTATTATCACTGCAATGTACTGTAGCTAGCAAATCACGTTTGAATAAAGTTAACCTCTTGTTTACATAATTAGTATTCTGGCGGTGTGTTTCAAGCAACGGACTTAGATCCAAAGAACTTTCCTAGTCTTCATAAGAAATATATTCAGGCACTATGCTTTAAAACCACTTAATGATTAATCTAAACTCAAGCGAGTTATTTGACAGACAAGAACACTATGCTATTATGGCTTACTTCAGCTAGCACAGCTAACACAAGGTCACGAGAGGAGATAGCTCTCAGGAATGACTGCCTTTCAAATTATTAAGCAAAAAATGTATTTTGTACCTTTATCTATACTTGGAATTGTTCTTGTAAGTATATTCGCCGCAGATTTTCCCGATTTTAGAGGACTTAGCCTGGCTGCAAAAGCAGCCGCAGACCGGAGAACACTCATCCCCACCATCACTACTAAGGGCACGTGGTCCTCCAAAACGACTGTTGATTCGTTTCCCAAAAAAATGAAGTTAAAGAAGACATCTTGACTGAGGGACACCATTTTTTTCTCCTCAAGTTATTTTCAAAGACTATTTAGGGAGAAAAATAAGTAATAACTAGGTCTAGTAAGGTACATTTTATTTTTGGAATATACATATGTTTTTATGGTTCGAAATAATTATATTTAGTTATATTACTGAATACTTGGTTTCTACTTCTCCCAAAAAATTGCATGCTGGGAACGCATAGCAAAGATGGCGGCGACCGCTGCAGGACGTATTCTAACATTATGCAGGCAATTTCACAATGTTTGTAAGATATCTTCATCATTGTCAACTCAGCAATCAATTCACAAGTTTGCCACTTGTCAGTCTTATCTTCACAGGTAAGTAGGTATGCAAGAAGCCTAATAAATGTTAAACAACGTATGGAACCATATCATTTACACTGCTTTTCGTATGTCAGGCACACGTCTTCACTGTTGGCTCCAGCTAGCCACACACAGTTTGGCGTTTCGCTATGTCGACCCCTTCACACGACCGTCAACAGAAAGGGATTGGATGAGTTCTTTGACTTACCTGAGAACTGGGGAGAAAGCACAGTGAAATCAGGTAATGTGGACCCGCCCCACTACAGGCTTCAGCTGCCCTCCAAATGAATTGCATTGATGACGAGCATATTTTATTGTAGGGTCACCGTGGACTTCTAAGCAACTAAGGACAAAAAGTAACGAAGATTTACATAAACTATGGTAAGCTGAATTGTCTAAATCAAATGACAAGTAATATCATTGTGACCACCAGTGTAACAGGCAATAGTTAATATTTTAAAATGTTTCCATAAACAAATAAAAATAGGTATGTGCTCCTGAAAGAAAAGAACTTGCTTCTTACCCTTGAGCAAGAGTCAAAAAGACAGAGACTACAAATGCCCAGCCCAGAGCGACTAAAAAAGGTAAGTTATGTGATGTAGCCTAATTTTGTTCAAAATAAATCACAAAATACATCTCTTTTCACCAAAATAATGATTCTATCAGGTTGAGAGGTCTATGAAGAGACTAGACACAGTGGTAAAAGAGAGAGAAGATGCGATCCGTCTGCTCCAGACAGGCCAGGAGAGAGCCAGGCCTGGAGCTTGGAGGAACTCCATCTTTGGACATGTATACTGGTAAGGACAGGTTCATATCTACATCATGTACACTGCTAAGGACAGGTTCATATCTACATCATGTATACTGCTAAGGACAGGTTCATATATACATCCCACTAATTGAAAATAATTATGTCCATGTATCTTCACCCATTGAACTAAAAAACATCTCGTTTACGTTTCCAAAAATACTTCCTTTCCATAAAAGATTCAAATAGTTAATTAGAAGCACAGCTTAACACTTTGAGGGAAAGTAAAAAAATGTGAAGACGCTGCGAGCCTGCGACTATTCGTTTGTCCTTGGATTTTTATGCAATGTTGTTCTTTTATAGGTATCGGTTCCGAGAGTATGCTATTCCCTGGTACATGAACAGGCGATACAAACAAAAGAAATTCCACACCCCTGCCTTTGTCACTCCATACACTAGGTAAGATAAATCATGTTCTTCTTTTTGCCTATGATATTCTTGAATATTCTTTGCTTGTGGTGTTACACATTGTAATCTATCTTTCAGGCTAAGTTTGGAAAAACACCTCCGTGCAAAAGCAAGGAGAATAAGCATGGCGAAGCAAAAGAAAGCTGTGCTATTGGAGAAGTACCCCCATATGAAGGCCCAATCATGAGATGATAATATGTAATTTGCCCCATTTCAAATGAGACACGCAATTTGTCAATAATATGGTTCAAGCACGACCCAGGCCAGCTCTGGTCTAGTCTTGCCCAACATAACATTTCCAATGTTCATTTCTTTCTTTAGCAAGTCAATTTGTTATGGTTGAATGTGAAATGTGAGATGTACTCAAGAGTAGAAATAAAAATGGTAAATGAGTGAAATCTTGACAGTATTTTGCCACATGCCACCATAAAGTAGTAACAATAGAATGTGATTAAATCAGAGTTCTTCCATTTAGGGATAAAATATGAACAATCATACAACTGCACATCAAGGAAACAAGATGTGTATAACAAAAAATCACTTTATTTCAAAAACACCGTCCATGATAAAAGTTAACATTAAATACAGATTACATTTGACAAGAATAATAGTTTCTGACAAAGTCAATGGAGTGGCTTCGTCACATACAAACTTTATTCACCAATAAAAAGGAGAAGGACCTAACCATTTCCATTGTTCAACATACAATGGATGTATGCTTACAGTACATACACAGAAACAGCCCAACAGTGTCCTGCCTTTCAATCGGTTTGATATGAATATATACCAAGGCAATGTAGACAGTAAGGACATGTAGACAAATTCAAAAGGTACTGTATTGGAGTCTTATCAATGCGGTTGTTAGGCAATATTTAACAAAAATAAAGACAAGACTCAATAATACGTTTGTTTACGTACAAATTACAAAAGGGTAACTTTCCATAGGCCTTCGAGTGCAGAGTCAAATTAAAGTTAACTAGCTGTTCAGTTAGGGATGGGTAACGGTCTTTTGGATGTCGATCAAGGGCACTTTCTGTCCACACACTGCTTCCCACCCTCCTCATACTCCTGTTTAGAAATCCACATCTGCTGGAACGTTCCCTGGAAGAAGCGACAAACACTTAATAACCAGAACACAGTTGATGAAAAGGGCCATATCATTGTACGCTTTTGGGAGGTGGAGCTCAGCTTTTATGTCCATTCCTAAGTCAAAAGATGAGTTTGATAGATCCAACCCAACGTAGCTACCGCCTAACCTAATGGTGTGGTTGACATTCCTATGGAACATTCACTTACTAGTGATGCCAAGATGGAGCCTCCAATCCATGCGCTAAATCTGCGCTCCACTGTCGTATTATTGGCTATCAGCTTCAGCCTCATGCTCTGGTGACCGAAGAAAGGGGGACAATATTAGACATACAGCACACAACACCAAACAGAGTTCAAGGGATTGTCGTATTACTCACTGGAGGAGTCTTTTGAGAGAGCTCTCTATTGAGTCTGTCGGTAAAGCCCTGGATCAAAGTGTTGCCTCCTGTGACCACCACACTGCCATACAAACCCTGGAGGGGACAAAAAAAAGAGCCAAGTTTACAAAAGGGACTTTGCAGATCTTCTTTGCTCCACAACTATTTAGGTGTCTTTGTTGACACAAACACTCACCGGCCGGATATCGATGTCACACATTCCTACGCTGGTGGTGACGACGTGACCAACTCCCAACATGGTGTTTCCAGAAAGACCCTGAGGAGAACAGGTGAGCCGTCACTGTTACGTCCTCACTTGCTATGGAGGAGTTCGTACATCTTGCTGGCCGTACAATGTTTCTTAGGGAACAGTCCAGCCTTAACATTGCTGCAACGTGATATTCAAATATGTGTTCTGAGTTTGTCACACCACAGAGAAATGTGTTATTAAGGTGAGGGGTCATGCTAAGTAGGGGCTCCAGTGCATCATTAAGCCCCGATTCAGGCCTGGCCAAAAAATCCTGAACACAGAAATGGTGAAAAACTGTCCAACGAGTCTACCTCCACAATTCAGTACTAAATAGTTCAGTCTTTTCACATGTTTTCAGCTGTTATTTTCTAACATGCATAATGTGTTTAGAAAGAAATCTCAGAATTTGCTTGCCATCATCTTTAAAACCTTCAAAGGATTCTCACTTTGGCATTGGAAGGGTCGAAAAGCCCCTCTGGGATCTTCAGCCTCTCGGCTCCAAAGTCACAGTTGTAGCCGTTGGGCAGCTCGTAGTGGACCGTGGGCATCTGAGCCGCTACCCTGGGGACAGAGACACAGTTCCCCTTAGAGCTGGGACTGTGTGGGTGAACGGGCTAAAAGGCAGTGGGAAACAGCAGGCTTACTGTTCATCATATGGCGAGTCTGACACCTGCAGTACAGAAGCCTGGAAGTCCTGGATTACAGTCTGAAGGAGGGAACGGATCAGAAATGAATCAGCACACATGGTAACTAATTAAAGAATGAAAAGCTAAAAGGTCACATACACGACCCTCAACAATGAAGACGATGTCGTAATGAGTCCATTTGACCAGTCCTATGAATGTGACCCATGCCTGTGGTTTTGTCTTACGTTGCACATGCAGTTGTGCCAGGAGCGGGTGACTTGAGGTAGTTTCTCCTTCTTCTTCCAGCTGGCTTGGGCTCCCTCACGTACGGCATCCTGCAATGAGAGGCACTCAGGTTGGCAGTGCAGTGTCTAATGAGGGAATAAGGGATCAGTGTGATGGTTGTGATATGTTTGGGAATGAGGAACATCCAGTATGTGCTGATGGAGTTGCTATGGAACGGCAGCTTTGGCAGCCAGCTGTCTAGTTGAGGACGGGGTGATTGCATCGGCAGCAAAATGCCTTTTGTTCTTTTTTCATACTAACTTTCATTTCCCCCTGAATCCTTTTTTCTATCTTTTTAATTTTTTTTTTGAAATAGTAAATAATAATGAAGCAAAAAAGTAAGCCGTAACGAGGCAAAAAAATGACATGACCAGAGGATGGATGACATGTAATAACAAAACAAAAAAAACACGTTCACCCAAACATTAAATGCAGGAGGGTTTGCATTTAAGTCCATTCCATCAAATGCAGGGCGTTGGACTGGCAGCTCATCAAATATTTTAGGGCCCAGGTTCATTTGAAGCTTATTCATGCAGTGCATGCAGGACGAAACATCCGATATCACATCACATTATAACCACTATGCAATATGTTAATAAGCAAAAGAAATCGATGTGGCATGCAAACCTTGCTTTGCATCCAAACGGGATTGGCAAGTGAGACAACAGCTGAGTCAATGTGATGACAAATGGAAGGCGTACACCTAAATGTGTTGACATCTAGTAAATTTCTATACTTACAACACCCCACCACCGAAACTTCTAAATAGCACCAGAAAGTGAGATGTGAAATCTCTGAAATGAGTAGTTTTGACTTACTTTAGCAGGTCTCACCTTTGATGCAATCATGTAAGGAGGAACTATTTCAACATTTAACTCTTGAAATAGCTCTCTACATTGCATGCTCATAAAGTCTCCGGCCAAGGGAGACTTAACAATTCCTGAAAGACACAACACATTCTCCATTTATACGTTTGACCAACTGTACAAGAACAAAAATACTTGCAACACAAAATTTATTTAAAAACAACAATTTGAGAAAATAAACCAAATTATACATGTCTGTCAGTAGTATTTGACAGAAGCCAATAAATTGTTTACTATCTTATCGGATAAATCTTTGACCTATGTAACACTTAAGCCTTTGGCTAAATGCACTACATGAGCAAACTACTAAATTATTTAACTGCTTAAATGTAGGCACAGGAGTGGGACAGCAACCCAAAACAGAGAGAAGAAACAGTTGTCCTTGGTGGTTCCAATATAATAAGGTTCTTCAAATTAGCACTTTCCCGTATCATATCAACTAATGTGACTTTCATTGATTTCTTAGTGACAGTGCTCCCTATTAATATCTTTGGTTTGACTCCAGAACTTTTCTCCTTGGAATTTGGTTTCACTGTATCCCCTGCTCAAATGGCCCGGCCACGGAAAATTAAGACGCTGAGGTTGAGCAAAGATGGTTGCCATTTCCTCCCCCTATTTCTCTAGAATGTGAGGAGATGATTTGGAGGTGGAGACAATGTCAACGCTCCGAACGAGTGGGACTCTTTTCTCTTCTCTTTTCTTTTTTACACCTTCCTGCCACTGGATTTAGTTTTCCATATCAGTGAGAAGCACCATGATACCAAGCACTCCATCCTTAAGGAATCAGGGCCATAGAGAATAATCCAATGTCATGAGTAAAAGTCTTGGTGATACTAAACAAAGTCAACGTGACCATGGTCAAGGAATTGAATCGGTATTGTGTGTTATATTAAAGACCGAGAAGACCAACTACAATTGAAATGCTCATCAATTCATTTCACATTAACACGGACCATTACCGTGTTACAGAGTGGACACTTTAACAACTTTAACTTTTTTTGGGGGGGCCTGTTCCTCTGATGGTATCAAAGCAAAGCCATCTAGAACACTTGACGATTAGGGTGGCGTAGTGTTGTATATATTCACCTTGCTGTAGGACGTACCCATCATGCACTGGAATGGCTGTTGTGTGTGTGGCTCCACTGTCGAGCACAAGGCCTGTTGATCGTCCGTTGGCAAAGCTGAGACACTTACAGTAAAGGAAAAGTGTTTATATTAGCATCAAATAATGAAATCAAGTTTCTTGGTGGTTTTTTGTTTGCCACTGTTATCAATTTACACAGCTTTAGAACTATTGTGTTGAAATGGGTGGATTTGAAGGATACGAGGATAACACTGCTGTTTTGCATAGGAAGAAGGCGGGAATGTTGTAATGCTCAAACATTAGCTCCGTCAGTTTCTCACGCTTAGCTCGAGTGTTCCACTGCAGAAAGACAGAAAGAGTCACGGAAACAGTTTGTGCCCCCATTTATTGCAATACAGATACCTAACCAATGCAATCAACCTGGGCTTTGAGGAAAAAAATATAGTTGACAACACCGTCAGTGCAAGATTTAAGATATGCTATATGGTCATTTTCTGACTGTTATATCTCTTTGAGCTTCTTGACACCACCAAAATACATAAAGAAACAGAAAGCAAATAGCCAGTTAATGCTGGAAAATAATATTTCTTGTGAGTGAGAACTAGTATTTTTGGGCTGGTAGTTGGGAGGAATGTGTGTGTTGTGGTATCTTATGGATAACATTTGAAACTGCATATTACTCTGTAAACAACTGGGTCAAATTTGACCCATAACAATAGAAATTTAACAAACTATTTGAGGAGCATAAAAAAAACTGGAAAATATAAAATTTGGTGGTGTTGTCTTTATGAACACATCTAGACTTGTAAAATCGAATTTGGCCCTAACACAACAGGAGTGGCTTACTCACCGATGCTTCGGACATGAGCACTGGATGCATACTGGGTTCAGACTTGAAGTGCATCTTGTAGGTGTGATCTAAGATGGCCTGGAAGCTGTCCCAGTCCTCGACTACACAGGGAGAAAAGAATGTAGACCACAGAGGTATTACTTTGGGTAATACACAAGAGAAGACACTCATATAAATATTTTATACAGTTCTAAACCTAGTAAAAAACGATTTACTAGTGGGTTGATAGCTTGATTTGATCACATTACAAGCCACATAGGAGCCCAATAAGTAAAGTCATGTATGCTTGTGTATGCTGTATAGCATGGGCATCAAAGTTCATAACGTCTGTTTCTCATCACTGTTGCTGGGTCAGATGGCGGAGAAAATAGACTGACTGGCACTGAGACAATCAGAGCAAAATGTGTGCCTGATCCAGGCCAGGACTCTAAGGGGGTCGGTGGTCCCAGCGTGCGTCTCTTCTGCAATTAGGCCCCGTGGCACCTTTCCCATAAATAGCATCAACCCAACTCCCCTGGACCGATTTCAGATGGGCATCATCAGCTAGGTCACCAGAACAAGAGCGCTTTCTCCATTTCTATTCAGAAAGGCCGTTTCATGCTCATTGAGCTTTGATAAATGCATATGCAGTAGGCCACAGTAATACGTTTGTTTGTTGGCAGCAGAAGTTGACAAGAACATTTGACACTTTGACCGCCGAATGTTTCTTGGTGCACAATATCTCCGCATCTAAGAAACTGTCCATTTTATGAAAAACCAACGACCTCCAGTGAGCTGCTGCTTTGTGGGTGAAAGAGAAACGCCAGGCAAGTTCACCGGAAGGACACAATACCAAAACAAATACGTTTTAGAGTTGTGTTGTGCAGACGGGCCTCTCTAAAGGAACAATGTGATTCAAAGAAGCTGTCAGTTCAGAACGACCTAATTATCGATTTAAATAAGACAGAGACCGATACGGAAAGTCCCAAGTAAACATATTTGTCCTTATGAAGTGACCATCAAATGTCTTTGCTTTCTAAACTCATCTACTGCCAAACGGACTGTTGATTATCATGTCTGCAGAACGCCTGCATTTCAAAACGGCAAACAAATGATTTAAAAGGCCTTCATGTATAATTCACTTCTAATTCAAACAACGACAGCGCAACACTCACTCATTCCATTCTTAAGCGGCGACATGACCTCCATGTTCTCGCGCGCCACCCTCAGCTGGTTGGTGTCAATGAAGTAGGTGGTGCCCTGCTTGGCCTTGTCCCCGTCCGTCTCCATGGGCGTGCTTCCATCCTCTCGGTCCAGGGTAACACCAATCACCGTCGGGAAGTCAGCCTGGGTAGCAAGAGAATATGCCATTGTCACGTCTGAACGTTGGTGAACTAAATCCTTTTGGAGGTCTTATTCTATTGAGGTGTCAACTTCCCCCAGGAAAATGCAATGCAAATGATTTTTGAACAAGTTGAAACCTAAAAGGGTGTTTCATAATATGCATTTTCTATTATTTTGTTCTTGAATCAGAACTGCCCTCTGTTACAAGTTTGTCACAATTGTCCAGCGTATTGGGATGTACAAGCAAAACGTTAAATAGTGCATTATATAGGCTTAATGTTTTATTTATATAGCATACACCTGAATTCTCTATTGTATATATGTACTTAGCTAGATGTCCTTCTTGTTTTTGATCTGTTAAGAATATACAATCAAAATGGATGTCTAGTTACAATGCAACAAATGCTTGGCTTTAGTTAAAAAAAAAAAATACCTCAACACCGTTTATAATGTTGTCAGTCTCAAGGGCAATATAAAGCCCTCATTTCCTGACATTGAAGTACCCTTTAAAGCAAATGGTGCTCAGAAGAAGCAGTGTTAATTAGGGCACTGGACTAATTAACTTACCTTGGGACAATCTTCCCCTGCATAGCCAGCTCTAACTGAGTAGGAACCGATGTCAAACACCAAGGCTCCAACCTCATCTGCAAAAAACACAATAAAGCAATCGACGTAATAAACTATCCTGATTTGACTTATATTGTGCAAAAGAATAGCAACATCATCACACAGTCAAATGCATACCGATAGTCATCTGAAATGCAAGTTGTGGGGCAATTGAAAAGTTTCCCTATCTGGAATAATGTTATTAGTTCGAAGTAACTGTAGTCTACAGTTAACCTCCTATTGCTAAAAATACAATATCTCAGGACCTCAGCAATAGTATTACTAATGAAACGTAGAACTTTAGTTAGAGTTATGAAACAAACACCTTGGCAAAGCAAGTATCGGCGGTTTTCGGGTTACTTTTGCATTACTATTTATAATGCTGTAGTCTATGTACTGTTATGGTAAACAAATAAGATGCACTGTTGCCATTTCTTAATATTTAGCATCTACTGAGTAATGCAGCTGATTTGCTTGCTAGCTATGCGAGACTGTGATAGTTTCAGTTTGGCTGGCTAGTTCATTCATTGGGCAGGACATACTACTTGCTAGCTTGCTAATGTTAGCCAAGCTAGGCCATGTAGCCTTGATTTACATAATATTTGAATTTAAGTGCTGCTTGAGAATGGAGGCGATCGAGTTAGCGAGAGTTAAATCGACAAAGTATGAAGTCTTAACTGCGTTTACTGCATTATTGTTAAAGTTTTGCTAGCTCAGTTGCGCGTTCATAACCAACAGTTGCAGCTAGCTACTGTGCAGAAAGGATGCTTCGACGGAAAAGCGTGGTGCTGGTGGGTTAATTTGTTTAATTTTGACTTCTGTATCACACTCACCTCCTCCATACACGCCGCCACTCATTCTCTGAACAATACAATTAAGAAATGATTGCTTAGTAAAATATATTACTGCACGGTTACCTCCTCTAAACGTTTAATCACAACAAAAGAAATATACTAGCATGAGACAACCTAGCCGGACGCCCCACAACGTTCTCTGACATAACCTATCAAAATTGAGTACGACATCGATAGCCATGACGTCAAAGTTAAGGTTCTGTGAGTAGCAGTCAGACCTGCAGTAGCCTCGCGTGCTGGTGACCAAACCGCAGGACTTGTCTTGTAAAACTTCCACCTATACTATTGGGTACTCATCTCAATAATACGTTGTCTTCTGTATACTGAAACTACTGTCTATCATCCCTTCTAGTTTAAAAGCTCCCAATCAAAGATTTCTATAGATAGGGTTGAAATTGTATTTTGCGACCATCTGTTACTAATATCTGTCTTTATACTCCAAAGATTCCGAAATGTAGTATGGTGTGCGGAAACTTTTGACACACTTTATGTTGAGTATACAGACTGTAATACAATATGATGTATTTTAAATATCTGCACGTGCAGTTTCTATATTGTAAGAATGTATCTGTTTATTTTATTTTATTTTTTAACCATATGTTTTCAGTCTGTGTCTCTGCCAGTGGTTACATTTGTGTATACTGATGCCAAAATATTTTTTAATAATTGACAAAACTTTTTTGTCACCTAAGACAAAAGTAACAACCTATCACTTTTTAAATGAAGAAAATGGGATATTTTCTATTGTTGGGAATTGTTGGACTTCCTACTTTTACTGTTGAAACTATAGGCTAATATATATATATATATGTGTGTGTGTGTGTGTGTGTGTGTGTGTGTGTGTGTGTGTGTGTGTGTGTGTGTGTGTGTGTGTGTGTGTGTGTGTGTGTGTGTGTGTGTTATATCTAGGTTCACAGTTTGAAAAGTGCGAAGGAAGCAAGCTTAGACATTTCTGTTTCGTAAATGACACCCAATTCATTTAGGTTTTAGGCACACCTTCAAGTACACACTTAAGCGCATGTAAACAGTAGGCAATGCAGTGATTTATTTCAACTGCCTGGACAGGCCTTTGCAGCCCTCTCAAGATATGTTGACCATTTCAGCGAATAAATAAATGAGTCCTTCAACATTCTGTATCTACTATCATCCAGCTCTGCCCGTCACCGAAAACAACCACACCTTTCACTCGCATAAAATCGACTAATAGGTGGTCAATGACTATGCTATTTCAGATATCTTGAAAGTGAATTTAAACAACATTAGCGCATAATGTGAACAAACTTGCTCAAATTCACCACTCACGCTTAATTTTGTTTATTGTCCTAGATCAAAATGATCAAGCCCTCAGTAAAATTAGCATGTCTCTTTAAAAGAAAAACAACCCTCCCCTCCACCCATACACAAACACACACACACACACACACACACACACACACACACACACACACACACACACACACACACACACACACACACACACACACCCTCCACCACATACACACGCCCCACTCCCCTCCACCACACACACACACCCCCCATACACCCAGCCCATCTCATTCTCTCCACATTTACTGCTTTTCCTTTGCAACATTTAGACCGAGCTGGGAGGAAGAACTGAAACCACACACGCTCTCTGTGCCACTTACAATCCATGCTCTCCAGGACGTATGTGGAAAACGCCCACTTCCTCTCCTACTCATCTGCACTAAAACAAGGTAAAAAAAAAAAAAGAGGATTTTTTTTATCTGTGTGTCCGGTTTGGTGTCTGTAAAAAGGGACCAGCTTTACGTGTGCCTAGTTTCAAGGTGGGGTTTGTTTTTGTGAGATGTCAAACCCAAGTAGGAGGTAGTCTAATACCCTGGTCTTATCTTGGGTTTTGAACATGGGGTGCACCAAAATGTCAAGTCAAATTAATTGCAGGCATGGGGCTATGAATTAATGATTGTTAGGGATCATAGTGTTTCAACTGTGAGGGTAGGTATATTTTAGGTTGTTTATTTAGGGGGTAGACCAATGGGCTTTGGATAGTAATTAGTAAAGAAAATAAGTAATGCAAATCTTTTTTACTCAGGTGACCTTTGTCAATATGTTGACAGCATGTTGATACATTGATCACCAATAATGGAGAGTTTTCAGTTACACCACACTGAGATTACACAGCGTAAACGGGTTACTTCAGAGGAAACCAAACGTACAGCAAGTTAATTCATGTTCCATAGTGATGTGTGCACTCCCAATCAGAGCAAGTGAGTGGGATTCCCCTGTATGAACATACTTTCACTTCTTCCAACCGTACATTTCCTCTAAAACGTCTTCTTATACAAAGGTAACCTAATAACAAAATATGATTTTCGCTTGGATCCCAAACGTTCTCCCCTGAAGAATGAATATAAATGCAAGTTCTTCATCAATTTGGGAGCTATATGGGCACCACCATAACTATCCAGTGCATGCAGTGTTTTGAGCTTTATTCATGTGGTAGATCCCGTGCCTGACCTTTCCCATCGACAAGGTGGGCACCACAATCGCTTTTACGCCCCTCAAGAGTGCGATTCCCACACTGCACGAGAGTCATTATCACAGAAAATGATGAACACACTTCAGCAAGCTGTCATAGTGACAGTGTCTTATGGGCCAACAATAGCTCTAAGATAAGACAAGAACCTTATACAGGAACAACGTTACTGCCAACTGGTTCTGTTCTGAATTGAGAACAAAAGATTCCTCAAGATTTCAATTCGGATCAGGCCAAAGCATCCACTGGTCTTGACTCCTGTTCAAATATGTTAAAAGATGACTTCTCGGCATTCTAAAAGTCGTGTTCACTGTTATATTGATTGTGTTGACTTGCATGATTGTTATAGCAAACAGTGCATTTTCTGATATAAAGTTTATCATGCGGCAGGGGCACAGTGAAGAGAGGGTATTGCGGTTCGCAGTAATCTGTCAATATATAAATAGGGTTTTGTCAAATAACACATGGCAATCGCAACAATGGTACTGTAACAATTCACTCATACAAGTTTAAACTAGTCTTGTTAGTGATTGCCCAATAAGATACACAATCCAGGATCCCTCTTCAGTGGCTAAATAGTGGATCATTTGTCATGTAGAGACATAGCAGGTACAGACGGGCAATTTCAACTAGGCTAGGCAATACCAGGCGATGAAAGCATGTAAAAAACCTGGTACTGTGGATATTTATTCTCCCTACGAACGGGACAGAAAGTCTGTGCGTGTGAGTGTGTGCGTGGAGGTGGTGGTGGTGGTATTAAGCTCCAGATAGGCACGCATATTTTAAGTCACTTTAGCACTCTTGTAGAGGGCCCTTTTTTCAATGATCCATTATGCATAGCTGCTCTGGCTCTCCCTGGTATTTCTCCTACCTTCTTGACGTCAGTTGCCATTTGTGAGGGTTGCCCAGGCAACGGCCAACCTCCCCTGGAGATATGTCTGGTGGATAAGACAGCCCTGATATAGCCTTTTAAGGTTGTATTATTGCTACACGTTTTAATTGCCTTTGATATGTTGGACACAGAACACTAAGGTTATCGGAGTACGTCACCAGATGAACGCACAACCAAGGGTGTCAAAATTATAGTACTGGTACTTCTTTATTTGGCCAAAAAAGTGGGATAAAATGGAATCTGGTATACTTGATAGATTTCTTTTTTACATTCCGTGGTTTTTGATTTATTACCCAATAGTTCCATGTATCACATTATTGCATTCTATCTTCATTTAGGTATGGCGGGTGTCTCTACAATTAATACCCAGAGAGATTATAGAAGCTTTGAGAAAACAATTAGGGTTTGTTTGAGCCCTAGCTATTTCCTCCAAATACAACTCCCCCCACAATGGCCTCTTCTATTCAAATAGCACTGTTTGCAAATAGTTCACAAAGCCTTACTGTTAAATCAAATGTGTTGCCACTGTACTGACCACAGTGGGTTTGCATGCATGCAAAATGTTAGCATAGTCGTGGAGGGAGGACAGTTGAGATACTGTATGTGAATGATACCTGGTAAGAGCAGTGAAGCTATTTTTAGCAGCTGCAGCATGCTTTTTTTTCAGACACCAAGCTATTGATGTGCTATTTTTACAGTGTCAATTCACTCCCTCCCTCTCCTTTCGGTTGCCAAGCAATGGGCCAAGAGATCTGATTGGTAAAGGATGTGCCCTTGTACCCCTTGACTCTGAATCTCTTCTGTTAAATTCAGACCCTGCTCACTGGTGACTAGAAATGGGTTCACATGAGACATGGGTTGGGCCACTTGCTTGTTAAATTAGACTTTGATTTGTTTTACCATGATTAGGCAAAGAATATTATTATAATATAATATAGAGTAGTTGCAGGAAGAAATGCAGTGCTCAGTACTCATAGTAGGATTTCCATTTCCCAGGTGTTAGAGGGTAAACGAACAAGGACTTAAACAAAATATACACAAAATATACACATAATATACACAAAATATACACATAATATACACAAAATATACACAAAATATACACATAATGGCTGGAAAATATTCGAAGGTTTATGACTATATTGATTATCTGAAGCAACTACAGAAATAATAGGCCCAGATAATACTGCCCTGCATTGGAAATTGGGACAGGAAACAAGTATTCATTGAGCACATTTTAGAAACAAAAAGATGGTAACATGTAATAGAAGGTCATACTCTGGGCACCATATTTATCTTTGTACCCTGTTCCATTGAAACACACACCTTGGCAAAATCTGGGAGAAGAAAGAAAAAAAAATGCCTGACCACAGAAACAGTTGATTTGACAGCTTTCATAAACGCCAAAATAGCATTGTGTCTGATATTTACAAACCAGCAATTTAACATGGATCTCTGCTATCATTTTAATCCTAATCCTCATAATGCATTTAGTGGAAAGGGATTGGTATGCTTAATCTACTGCTGTGTGAATTCAATTAGACTTAAGCTGACCCCATGCCGTTCCAAAAGGAAGCCAAGAGGCTGGCTACTTTCATCTCCCCTTCATTGATTATGGTTCGTGCAGAGATGAGGAAAAGCCTTTCATTGCCTTTCATTAAAAATGTATGTCCTAATGGAGAGATATAATTTCCCAGCTGCCTACTTTGGTAACCGCTGTATTTCGGTGAGAATTACGCATCTGTCCAAGGAAGGCTTACCCATGTCTAATAAACCCAATTATTAAAATGAAAGATTAGTTTATTTTAGTAGTTCCTAGGTATGGTCTAACTATCTTACACTTTAGGTACAGGTAGGCTACTAAAGGTTTGTGTTTAGACGAACGCGGTGTTAAACTAGTGTAATCCCTGTGATAAATGTATGCGCTGTGCCAAAAGGTAGCTACACACTGCACTGGCCTCGTGTCTGTCTGTTTCGTAGTGCATTTCCACCGCCAACGTCCATAGACCAGCCTAAAGCATAAGGTGTATAACTGATCAGAATTAAACAATTGAGAAGTTAGTTGATTGTAAGACCTGCTATGAAGCTTCATTACAGCTCTAACTTATCACCGGGTTACATTGTTACCTCAACCCCATTCTGTTTCATTCTGTTGAGGGAGCTGACAGACAATACCATTTTCTTGTGGGTTAAGCAACCCTATTACAGCATTGTTGTTCTAGTATATAGAGCAATGGAGAAATGAGTGTGTAAAAAATTAAACAGAACTTTTATTGTACGTTATTTTTTTACCTGAATCATGCGTTTTATTGTGTCAAATAATGTTAATAAACCAAAAAATAAATACATTTGTCGGATCGCACCCCTCAGCGTAAGCTGTTGCCATGTTCCCAGTCTCTTCATGGGTGTGGTGATTAGATTGCTTGGTGAAAATTTAGTCAAATCCTCCTCGAGTTGCGCGAGCGCCTGGCCCTTTAAATCGGTTAAATTGTCTTAAAATTAATACTACCATCCTGTAAATTATTTCCCTGCTCAGACCATGATTATCATTTGAAAACGGATTAGTGCGAAACGGATTGAAACGACGTGGAAAATCCTAAAAGCCAGTTTCAGGTAATAACGTGAGCTGTGTCGAGCTGTAGCCTATCTTGACATTTTCTTGTCTTATTTCCTGCTTTAGGTATACCATTAGCAATAGTGCTTGATCTGTCGTGGCAAAACATTAAATGCTTCCACGATTAGCATATTATCGAATAGTTGGATATATCTTATATCCTTTCATATGCCTATTGTCTACTCTCAATTTGTGGCTTTTTTTTTAAACACGATTCTCTTGCTGAAAATACGATGTTGTCCTAAACGCGGCCTTAGCTGTCAAACAACTGTGACTACAATTCTATAATAAAATAAACGGTAAGCGTGCCTTGCTTAATTTAATATTTAAGTGGGACAAGAAGTTATTGGATGTTGTAATGTTCTCTAAATTAATCAATTATAGATGACATTCTGCAATGCTTTCTGCCTTCATTCGAGTGGCAACATGTAGCACTCCAGCCATCGTAATTTGTTGCATTTTTCTTCTGTAATTGAACAGGCCTAGGCTAGGGTGACAGATTGACAGATGTTAAGTCTCTCTAAAATGGTTAAATCTTTATGTTTGTGTTTTATGGTGAATCAACACCCTGTAAAATATTCTGACATAATATGAGAAGGTTCTGCGTTGTATGCGACAGTGGATAGCAACACTAAGATGCACTTTAGTCGTTGCAATATAAAAACTATAGTACCAAAATTGTTACTTTAAAATGAGGTGTTGCGTTTTCGCTACTTTTTAACACTTGTGATTGTTATGGCAGTGTCCTGAAAATGTTCATATCTAATTGTAAAATAGAGGCAATGGTTGGTGATGTCATGTACGCTAGAGGAAACCAATGTTTTACATGTGACATCATGTATTATAGAGCATCTAACAACAAACTTTGGCCCATTTACTAGATGCAGTATACATGATACATTTGTTGAAATAGTTTTTGAAGTAAATGCATAGTTGAGACTAAGAAACCCTACATTTATTACAAATTAAAACCTGATAAGATGAAAAATGGCCAATTTATATCCATATTTGACAAATGTGGGTGTTTCACATTATTAGGTGTTCACATACAAGTTCACCTTTGACAAGAGGCAGAGATAGGCTTCCTGCCAGTTCTAAAAGGATTACTTGCCTCCAACCTCACGTAGCATTTCCTTCATTCTCCAGATATTTGGAATAGGCGCTATGACCTAATCCTGTTTACACCTGCCTAAACTGCCTGACCGGCAACTTTTATTTTAACACCCTAGGCAGTGATAAAGTTATTGACCTCTTTATGGAGAAAGACCACACAGATGTTGGATGTGTTTGTCTCCTTCTCTTTGCATCGCTTCTCTGAACTAACCCTCTCCCACAAACAAACAAGGCGAGTCTAAGTTGATAGAGACGTGAACAGATCACGCTGTAAAGGTACTATGGCATTACTGAACGCGTCTTTACAGGGTGACTTTCCTATTGAAACGGTACCACTCCCTTTAGACCTACAATTTTCTTGCTTGTATTTATGGTGTTGCTGTGGTCTCAGTGTCCAGCACAACAATAGGAACCCACTTGTTGACCCCTTGGCATTAGCCTGTTCCAAAAGACAGGACCCTGTGACCTTTCTGGGGCAGTTTGTGGATGGCATGAGAACACTCTCGTGCTGCTGAGAAGGCCTCAGTACATAAACACACAATCGTTTTTATGCTGCTATGATTTGGTGTGAACTCAATGATGTCCTGATACTTTCAGATGCACCTGCCATCAGTATAAGCCACATCAATTTGTTCACAAGCAGGAACAGGGCACATATCATGGGGGAGATGCTATGTGGCACCATGTGTTGTGCAGTGAAAGCATAGTGAACACTCAGGTGTATATTCACCACACTGCCTTAACTCAGGTATGTGTGCTTGTGTATGCATGGAGCCTATATGACTTTGCCTGCCAGTGTGCATTTGCCCAATCGCCGTGGTGACCGTCTGTTGTAAATGACATTTAACGTCTGTGTGACCTTTCACCTCTGCTCACAAAACGTCTGTGCTCTTGTGTATCCCTTGTGAGGTCACTAAGGAGGACAATGGGCAGCGGTTCCTAGGTGGTCCTGGTCAGTGCAGCGCTAGCGACAGAGCCAATCACGGTCTAGGCTTAGTCCACAGGCCCAAGAGAACCAATCATGAGCCAGGCTTAGTCCACAGGCCCAAGAGAACCAATCACAGGCCAGGCTTAGTCTACAGGCCTGAGAAAGCCAATCACAGGCCACACTTAGTCCACAGGCCAGAGAGAGCCAATCCCAGGCCAGGCTTAGTCCACAAGCACATTGCCGCTGAGGTGGTGCCAAGCAGCGCTGGCTGCCACACACTAAACAATAGGGTGGTCTGCGCCCAGCTCTCCTTTGTCTTCCCTGCCCCTGTGCCATCCTCTGGACCTCCCACAGTATAGACACAGACCTATCCATGGTCTAGACCTCCCACAGTATCGACACAGACCTATCCATGGTCTGGACCTCCCACAGTATAGACACAGACCTATCCATGCTCTGGACCTCCCACAGTATAGACACAGACCTATCCATGGTCTGGACCTCCCACAGTATAGACACAGACCTATCCATGCTCTGGACCTCCCACAGTATAGACACAGACCTATCCATGCTCTGGACCTCCCACAGTATAGACACAGACCTATCCATGGTCTGGACCTCCCACAGTATAGACACCGACCTATCCATGCTCTGGACCTCCCATAGTATAGACACAGACCTATCCATGCTCTGGACCTCCCACAGTGTAGACACAGACCTATACATGCTCTGGACCTCCTACAGTATAGACACAGACCTATCCATGCTCTGGACCTCCCACAGTATAGACACAGACCTATCCATGCTCTGGACCTCCCACAGTATAGACACAGACCTACCCATGCTCTGGACCTCCCACAGTATAGACACAGACCTATCCATGCTCTGGACCTCCCACAGTATAGACACAGACCCATCCATGCTCTGGACCTCCCACGGTATAGACACAGACCTACCCATGCTCTGGACCTCCCACAGTATAGACACAGACCTATCCAGACCTATTTTTTCTATGAATATTTTAAGGTTTAATGTAGAGCCGTTGCCTTGTTGATGTGAAGACGATTTCAATCATTGAAATCTGTCGGTGTTAACCCCAAATTAAATCATCAGTTCAGCAGAAACTGTCAACTTGGCTTAAACACTAAGAAGCCATTCCTCTCATGGACTACCCAAGGGGTATCCTGGTTGAGCACAGCACTATAGCTTGGTATAATGAAATGTTCAAACAATTTTTGCTGTTTTCCAGACCTGATTATTATGTTAACATCGTGGATTCCAAAAGACTGTAAATAACCGACTTAATGCCTGGCCATATCACAATGCTCTCAGCAGCCGTGATCTTTGACCTGATTTATGATGCGTTGTTACCACGGAAACTTTGGAAGCTCTGCACTGTGTTGGTGTCCTGTACACATGATGAAAAACGCATACTCCGTGTTTCAGAGTTCCTCGAACTCGACAACACCGCTTTGAAAGCCATAACACAAACTTGCAGGAAAAGTAATGCATGCCGATATGCCCACATTCATGTGAAGCTAACGGCTTTGTGTAACGGCGTACAGTTAGCTATTCCGTCCTTGTTGCCTAGAAACATGGTGAATAGCTACCATCCTCAATTTTGGCTGGCATGTATCTGTG
>CM030180.1:1623048-1713048 GCA_017639675.1 Aplochiton taeniatus
TCCTCTACATTGCCCTGACTCTAGTCCTCCTCTACATTGCCCTGACTCTAGTCCTCCCCCTCTACATTGCCCTGACTCTAGTCCTCCCCCTCTACATTACCCTGACTCTAGTCCTCCTCTACATTACCCTGATTCTGGTCCTACTCCCCCTCTACATTACCCTGACTTTTGACAGTGCTTTCCATCCCTACCTTCCTGCCCTCCTCTCTTTCTGTGCCCCCCCCCCCCCCCTTCCCTCACTCTGCTGGCTCTGCTGCCTTTCACATAATGGGGTGAGATGAATATTACATGAAGCGGCACATCCAATGTGGTCGCTATCCTGTACTGACCGCCATCTGGGATTGAGTGGTGTCCCACCTGGGAGGCAGGAGGAGTGTATGAAGAGGAGGGAGGGAGGGAGGGAGGGAGGGAGGGAGGGAGGGAGGGAGGGAGGGAGGGAGGGAAAGTAGAAGAACCCTTTGGATGCAGCCCTCACCTGCTTACCTCTAGTCATCCTGCTCTTGTGTCTTCACCGATGTTGCCGCCCATTGCTTCTCTTTAGCCACTCCCAGTCTGCAGCCTTTAGCTTGCTTTGTGAACCCTGGGGCCCTCCGTTCTAAAGTCCCTCTCCCGCCTGTCTTTTCCGCCAGGTTACTTGTAAGCGCCTCCCAAGATGGCAAGCTGATCATCTGGGACAGCTACACCACAAACAAGGTAAGAGCCTTGGACCGCTGTGTTATGAGCATCCAACTGGAGGTCAGGACCCCCAAAAGAAGGCTGTTTATTAAAAGTAGACCCCTTTTTAAATTGGTCCACCATGCCCCCCCCGTCCCCAGATGCATGCCATCCCCCTGCGCTCCTCCTGGGTGATGACCTGTGCCTACGCCCCGTCTGGGAACTACGTGGCCTGTGGAGGCCTGGACAACATCTGCTCCATCTACAGCCTGAAGACCCGCGAGGGCAATGTCCGCGTCACCCGCGAGCTGCCTGGACACACAGGTAAGGACCGCCTGTTAAATAAACCCACGTTAACCCTCAAAAGATCCCAACTCGGAGCCTTCTACGACAATACTCAGAAGGAGGAAGTGCTGGGTCAGATAATACTCAAATAATACCCCCCCCCCTGCTCTTTGGATCCAATTTCATTTTGGTTAAAGTCAGGATAGGGAAGCAACAGCTCCCCCTAGCTACAGCCTCAGGGCTGTTCATGGACTCTACCGTCCCGACCATTTCAGATTCTTAATGAAAGCTAGACATCCATGTAGGTTATTTCTGTTTCTATATCAAACCCACTGTGTTGTGTTTTCAGGCTACTTGTCTTGCTGTCGTTTCCTGGATGACAACCAGATAGTGACCAGCTCTGGAGACACCACCTGGTGAGTGGGAGGACATAGGAGCTTACAGCCAGCAGTCTATGTGAAATATCTACCACCCTGGGTCTGGATAGGAGACTGTAGCTTTAAACCACTAACTAACTAGTTTAATAACTATAACCATGTCGAAATAGGAAGCAGTAGCTTTAAACAACTAACTAACTATGGTTAATATAACCCTGCGTCTGCAAAGGAGACAGTAGCTTTAAACAACTAACTAACTATATTAATATCTATAACCATGTCTAAATAGAAGACAGTAGCTTTAAACAACTAACTAACTATTAATATCTATATCCATGGGTCTGCATAGGAGACAGTAGCTTCCACCTAAACATCCGTCTAGGTTTCATATCTGCATTCTCCATTCACGTTGTTTCCTGACTTTCTTAGCAACAGTCTCCAAGGGAGTTTGAGGAAAATTTTCAAAGAAGAGACAACTGGAACATAGCCACGGCCCCTAACCTGTCCTCCTCTCTCCCCCAGTGCCCTATGAGACATAGCCACGGCCCCTAACCTCTCCTCCTCTCTCCCCCAGTGCCCTATGGGACATAGAGACGGCCCCTAACCTCTCCTCCTCTCTCCCCCAGTGCCCTATGGAACATAGCCACGGCCCCTAACCTCTCCTCCTCACTCCCCCAGTGCCCTATGGAACATAGCCACGGCCCCTAACCTCTCCTCCTCACTCCCCCAGTGCCCTATGGAACATAGCTACGGCCCCTAACCTCTCCTCCTCTCTCCCCCAGTGCCCTATGGGACATAGCCACGGCCCCTAACCTGTCCTCCTCACTCCCCCAGTGCCCTATGGAACATAGCCACGGCCCCTAACCTCTCCTCCTCTCTCCCCCAGTGCCCTATGGAACATAGCCACGGCCCCTAACCTCTCCTCTCTCCCCCAGTGCCCTATGGGACATAGAGACGGGGCAGCAGGCCACTACCTTCACCGGCCACACGGGGGACGTGATGAGCCTGTCCCTCAGCCCCGACTTCAAGACCTTTGTGTCGGGGGCGTGCGACGCCTCCTCCAAGCTGTGGGACGTCCGCGACGGCATGTGCAGGCAGTCCTTCACGGGTCACGTGTCTGACATCAACGCCGTCTGTGTATGTATGGGGTCACATATACAGGGTTAGGGGTGAGGGAACACATATACAGGGTTAGGGGTGAGGGAACACATATACAGGGTTAGGGGTGAGGGAACACATATACAGGGTTAGGGGTATGGGGTCACATATACAGGGTTAGGGGTGAGGGAACACATATACAGGGTTAGGGGTGAGGGAACACATATACAGGGTTAGGGGTGAGGGAACACATATACAGGGTTAGGGGTGAGGGAACACATATACAGGGTTAGGGGTGAGGGAACACATATACAGGGTTAGGGGTATGGGGTCACATATACAGGGTTAGGGGTGAGGGAACACATATACAGGGTTAGGGGTGAGGGAACACATATACAGGGTTAGGGGTGAGGGAACACATATACAGGGTTAGGGGTGAGGGAACACATATACAGGGTTAGGGGTGAGGGAACACATATACAGGGTTAGGGGTATGGGGTCACATATACAGGGTTAGGGGTGAGGGAACACATATACAGGGTTAGAGGTGAGGGAGCACTGTCTGTGTGTGTATGGGGTCACTTATACAGGGTTAGGGGTAGGGGAACACTATGTATGGGGTCACATATACAGGGTTAGGGGTAGGGGAACTGTATATATGTATGGGGTCACATACACAGGGTTAGGGGTAGGGGAACTGTGTGTGTGTGTGTATGTATGGTGTCACATATACAGGGTTAGGGGTAGGGGAACTGTGTATATGTATGGGGTCACATATACAGGGTTAGGGGTAGGGTTAAGGGAACACTGGATGTATGGGGTCACATATACAGGGTTAGGGTTAAGGGGAAGTGTCTGTGTGTGTGTGTGTGTGTGTGTGTGTGTATGGTTATAATAATGAGGGTTTAAAGGAACAGCGTCTTGACCTGGTAGCGTCTCCACTAAGCTTCTTTAGCTCACCGTGCAGTGTCTTCCTGTTTCCATTTAATGCTGTTGGTGGTGAACCGTGGAGAGAGGAGCTAAAGGCTTTAGGCCCAGACTAGAGGACGTCCTGTAACCCTCTGCCCTGTCTCCCCCCCCCCCCCAAAGTTCTTCCCCAACGGCAACGCCTTCACCACGGGCTCAGATGACGCCACCTGTCGCCTGTTTGACCTGCGCGCCGACCAGGAGCTGATGATGTACTCCCACGACAACATCATCTGCGGCATCACCTCCGTGGCCTTCTCCAAGAGCGGCCGCCTGCTGCTGGCCGGCTACGACGACTTCAACTGCAACGTCTGGGACACCCTGAAGGCCGAGCGTGCCGGTGGGTAGAGCCCCAGTCTATCAACAGCTAGCTTCATCAGTGCCTTAGTACTTAACCGCTCATCCTTTACTTCGCGGGTAGTTCATGAGTCATAGTATCTAAGTCCGTGCTTCTGGAAGATGTGAAATTGAGGCCATCTCGACCGTTATCGGTGAGCTGTGATTGACAGCGTACGGTGAATCACAGGGGGCCGTGTGTGTGTGGTGACGGTGCGTCTTCTCTCTGCAGGGGTCCTGGCCGGCCATGACAACAGGGTGAGCTGCCTAGGGGTGACGGACGACGGCATGGCCGTAGCCACTGGCTCATGGGACAGTTTCCTCCGAATTTGGAATTAAGTCCGTCCCCCAGGCCCCCCCCCCCCCCCCTCTCCACCCACCCATCCCCCTCCCTGCAAGCCAACCCAACGCACCCCGACCATCTGGATCTGCTGGGCTGGCCCTGGGGGTGAACACTGTGTCAGCCGGACCCCAGCCCGACTCACCACCCACGCCCCGGACACAGCTGAGCCCCCAAAGCCGCTGTGTGAAAGTAACAACTCTTTCTACCTTTCCAAGTGACTTTTCTATCCACCTATTACACACACACACACACACACACACACACACACACACACCACGCGCAAAGAGCTTTTCAGTATGTATGTATGTATGTATGTAGAAGTTGTCCAATGGAAACAAGACAAGTTATTTGAAGGTGAAAAAATGGTGCCGTTCCGACGGGGCGGACCAGTGAGCATGTTACCGTGGTTACCGCCAAACTCGAGGACAGTCCGTGTGTAATATGTAAATGTATGTATAAATACAGTATATATGTATAGCATTATGTGTGTATATATGCATCATATATGCATATATAATGTGTATGTATATATTTTTGTAGTTTATTTCCCACACTTTTTATTTTGTATGTTTGTTTTCTGCTTTATGGTTGACTTGTTTAATGTATATAATATTCACAGTAGTCCACGTTAACACACACACTTTCAGATTTGTATCTCACTCGCCTCGTGTACAGCCCTGTGTATGTGAATATGCATGGGGGTGTGTGTGTGTGTGTGTGTGCGCGTGTGTGTGTGTGCGCGTGACTGTCTTGCACAGGCATACACATACAGCGTGGAACAAAACAACACTGTACTTATGTTGACCACGAACCGGATACAATCCAGTATCTATTGGCTTTATGTTCACACACCTTGGTTTGGAACACTGTTAGGCTGTGTGGACAAAAAATCTCAAGGTCAACAGGGTTTAGTGTTGTAGTCGGTCACGCTTTGAGTTCCTGTTTAGCAATGGTCGACTACCGGGCCTCAGTGTTTTTACATTTGTGTGGAGGTCCGTTCTTTGGCCCTCAGCCCAAAATGGAAACTGAATGGTTAGCCTTCCTTGTCCTAAACGACTACCGTCAGATTATTCCCTGTATTTATGCCTTGGTCTGTGGCTTACTGAGGAACTTACTTCAGATGTCGAGCCCTGTACTGAAAGAGGGGTAGAACAGAAGCAAGATTAAACTAGCCTTGTTTCTTTAAGTCTTAATTCAGTAATGTACACTTAGACCTGGATGGGGAATGTGAAATACAGGAAGGATTTCATCCCATTTGCCCTCTCTGAGCAAAGTTAGAGAAAGTGCTTGTTGATTTTATCACTGTTCTTCTGTGGCTGTTCATTGTCTTCTGTGTCACCATCCACGAGGTGTTACCTGAGTGATAGCATGGAACTTTTCACTCCAGAAGTCTCTGTAGCCACTGTAATTCCCACCAGTGCCACCAAAAGCCTGTAAAAAGGATGCGTATAAAAATGTTGTCTGTATTAAACATGTTTTTGTTTATCACCAAAACAAGTATAACAAAAAGTAAATTATTGTTAGTGAAAAAAAAAAAGTACACTCCGTAGTAATGGCAAGTACACTTGGTAGAGAGATAGATGATGATGCACTCACATTCACACACACACACACACACACACACACACACACACACACACACAAACTGTAGTTCAGACAAAGAGCACATGACATCATTACCCATAAGGGTGACTCTGTTTTATTACATCAATCATCTTCCATTTTATGACCTGGTGAAGACTTTTTTTTTTTTTTTACCTAAAAATTGGCTATTAAGGTGCCGATCCAGCACACAAGCTTTAGACCAACATACGTTGGACTTCCATGGTTTGTGGGTTGAGATTGGACCCATTGTCTCCATTTTGCCTTACTAACCTGTAGAATAGATGCTAGGAATTTAGTGACTACTATCGATAACTGTAAGATCCAGACATTTTGGTCTTCATTATTTAAATCTTAGAGTTGAGTGAGGTTATAAAAAACATATAAAGGAAAATGTCAACTCAAGAAGCTCATAGCCTTGCCAAAACACTAAAACCAAGCTTATACAGATGACCATCACAGCCATGTGTGGCTTGATAGCTTCTTGAGAAAGTGCTGTACATTATTTTCTAAACTTCTGCTTTCTACTGTACCATCTGTTGTATTTATGAATGATCACAAGGAAGCCCTTCTTTGGTCATACAGTGATTATAGTAGCTGTTTATTTTAGTAGTTTGTCTTTATATGCTTTTTCTCGGCTTTGCATTAATTCATTTGAAAAAAGACATGGAAGAAAAGGTTTTTGCTTTGTTTAGATAGCTTCCTCGAGGATGTTAAAATGTTGCATATCAGTGTTGGGACTCTCACTGATATATGTGGGTAACATGATTTATGAAGTGTTCATTTTTCTCGTATGTGCCAATGTTACCCACTTACCCTAGGCTGTGAACTGAAAAAACAAGTCAACGTGACAAAAAGTCTTGCTTGCTATCTCAAGTGCCAGCATTTTCCATAAAACGTTATCTTAGATCTTAAGTATAATTTATTTGTAAAAAAATAATAATAAAAGAATCCTCAGCCTATCAAAACATTTAGTTCAGATTTAAAACATTGCAGTGCTCAAACTCAAGTGATGTCGTTGACATTGCTTGGGGTTTTCGAATGGATGAGCAAATGAAAAATTCTAAAGAATGAAATGTGGGAAGGTTCAGAAATAAAACACTGTCAAAAGTTAAAAGGTGTTTCTTTTGCTACCTTATATAATGGACAAATGGCCCCATAGCCCTTACTACCTGAATGAGGGATGGTCTGTATTAGTAATAATGGCACTGTGTACAATGCAACAGTATTAACCTGGAGCCTGCATCGACCATGTTTCTCTGTGCCTGTTCAGGTCACTCATCGTAGTATAGAGTTCCATCATTCAAAAGGTGCTTTACCTCTGAATTTGACCATGCCATTGTAATTGCCTTTTGTCTTCAAGTTGTATTTAATCTGATGATACAACTTCTGGTGAAAGCACTTGTGTCATCTTGTGCTTTTAACCGTTGGGCTTAGCCTTAGTCTGCGATGGCTTTCATGTCTACGGGGTTCTTCTTGGTTCATGGTATTTAAAGTGACCGAATGGCAGAGGTGATCTTGTGGAGGTCAGAGATGGAGGCGCACTAGGCTCCCTGACCATGGATGACTTTCTGAAATTGAAAATGCAAGGCAGCATGCTTTTTTGTGTGTGCATTTTTACCTTCCAAATTTCTCGTCCCCCCCCCCTCACCAAGTCTCCCTCTGATAATTGTTAGTATTCTACTGGGTGATCACCACAGCACCAACACAAAGTAATGCACTGTCCTTTGGCTCCGCTCCCTATTCTGACTATCTTCCTTAGTTTTTATTTATTTATTGTTTTGTGTTTTAAGCCAGTGTAAACCAGAGACTTGGTGCCATGATTTCTCTTACAGTGCTATTGTGTGAAATTATAATCACTTGTTATGGAATAATTTTTTATAGTCTTTTTCACACCAGATTTTTTTTGTACAGTGGCTTGGTGATACTGATATGTTGCCATGAGTTGATATTGTAACCAATAAAAAGCTTTTAACCAAGGGTTTGTTTGGGATCTCAACATTTCTGAGGGTTGCCTTTTTACATTTGACATTCCTTTAAGATTTAAGAGAATCAGATAAATATTAATTCCATTCAAAATGTGGTATCGCAATCACGCAATCAAAAACAGAATATTTGTTCACTCAATACTCAAGTTTTCATGTGCTATAATGTAGAAAGTAAACACAGACACAAAATTAGCAATAGCCTTCTTTCTACACAGTAGCATATATTTCTTTTAATATAATCTGTTAAATCAGTAGGTATTTTCAATTCCCATTCCTCAACAAAAAGATTACAAAGTGGCAATGTTTCTAGTTATTTCATCAAATCAGGTCAATTAAGAAATGACAAACTTAGAAAATGCAATAGGTTCCAAAAAACTATCTACAGAACAGAATATTTCCCATCAGAATGAGGTTGTTTCCTTCAAAGAGGTACCCTGGAGAGAGTAAGCAATACTTAAAGCAATTGTCTTTCCTTCGAGGCAAAATAATTTCATCGTCAATTTAAGTAGTTCCTGATATTTCACAGACCTTTGTTCATACAGGTTTCCGAACCCTTTTAGTGTATTTTTCTTGGATCTACTGGAGCAAGATTCTGCTTGGACTAAAAATCGAATACCCAAACATGTTTCCCCATTACATTCCTTTAAAAAGAAATATAATTCACATCAGAGTTAGTGGTAAAAAGGCATATTCACAGTTAGAAGCACAGTAAAGTCAATAAACAGCACCCGACCACTAGCCTTCACGTTGTCTGACGTTCATAACGCATTTCATGAACTCAAGGGCATTCAAACCCCAGTTGAATTAGTTTTACAAGCAGTTCTCTCTTTGTTCTACAGTTGGTTCCCCGCAGCTCTGTCTTCAAAGTGTGGTCAACACTTGACAAATACCAGTTTAAAAGGCAAAGAGGGGGAAAAGAAAATCCTGGGTCCAGCACAGAGGAGAGCTTGTGTCTCCTCTTGCCCACCTTTCAATGGGGGGGTAGAGATGTGGGGGGTTGGAGTGGCACGCCGGGTCGGTCCTGGCCACAGGGTCCTGGGGGCTCAGAGGAAGCCTGGGGGGGGGCAGAGAGGAGAAGGCCCTGTCTGTGGATCAGTGCTGAGGCTCCAGGTACTGCATGGTGAAGTCCTCCAACTGCACCTCCAGCTCAGTGGCTTTGTGTCTGGGGGAAAGAACGGGAACACACGTTTTAAATCAAATCAAAGTGGACATGGTGATCATCTCCATCTCTCTCTCTCTCTCTCTCTCTCTCTCTCTCTCTCTCTCTCTCTCTCTCTCTCTCTCTCTCTCTCTCTCTCTCTCTCTCTCTCTCTCTCTCTCTCTCTCTCTCTCTCTCTCTCTCTCTCTCTCTCTCTCTCTCTCTCTCTCTCTCTCTCTCTCTCTCTCTCTCTCTCTCTCTCTCTCTCTCTCTCTCTCTCTCTCTCTCTCTCTCTCTCTCTCTCTCTCTCTCTCTCTCTCTCTCTCTCTCTCTCTCTCTCTCTCTCTCTCTCTCTCTCTCTCTCTCTCTCTCTCTCTCTCTCTCTCTCTCTCTCTCTCTCTCTCTCTCTCTCTCTCTCTCTCTCTCTCTCTCTCTCTCTCATCATACGGCATTCAGTATTTTAGCCTTGCCGTTTCCACACACGCCCTGGACGGGGGATGAGAAGCAGGAGACTGACCGTAGGGTCTTGGAGTGGCTCTGCACCGTCTCCAGCTGCAGCACCTTGGTGGTGAGCCGGCTGATCTCCCCCTCCAGCTCCCTCTGTGTCTGGTCCACCTGCTGGCACAGCCGTGCAAAGGTCGTGGCCATCTCCCTGGGCAACGCAAAGGTCACAGCGCAGCGCACGCTTTGTTTACTCACAGCCCATCACCGAAGAGGGTGTGTGTGTGTGTGTGTGTGTGTGTGTGTAAACAGGTTGGGAATGGGAGGAGACAGATCCAGGCTGACAATAAGCCACTACTCTAGGAATAAAAAGGCTAAAAGGTCTAAACTCCGAAGGCCATCCAATGATTAGAGTGTTCTATTTTTAGCGTTTTAACAAAGCTGGTTAAGGCTTGACGCCATGTTGGAGGAGTCCCCAGAGGTTTGAAGCGCGTGGACGTAACAGTCACTCACTGTTGGACCTGGTGGCTACAGTTGGCGCTGGTGAAGCTGACGATGAGCTGGAGCTTCTCTGTGGCGTAGTTGACAAACTGCCGCTTGAGGGCACGCTCCTTGGCCTTGGTGGTCCAGGTCAGCTTCTCGTAGAGGTACAGCACGCCGTACAGAGAGGCCGACAGGGCGATGAGACGCCAGCCCAGCGTACGCCACACCTGAGGGGGAACAAAGGCTTCACTGGACCAGATGGACAGAGCGAGTGACTAGAAGATATCTGGAGGCAGGACACAGTGGCAAAGGACGTCCCCTGCAGGAAATCCGGTCTGGAATGAATTCTTTTGGATTTGTATGCGTTCAGGGTTTGGCCCGCTGCCCAGCTACAGGACTAGGCTGCGTTGAGAGGTGGGGGGGCCCTCCGTGCTTGTTGACCGAGGGGCGGTCCGGGTTGCCAGGTTGACTCACCACGCCGCCGACGATGATCACGCTCATGGAGGTGCGGGAGGTGAGGGACGCCAGGTTGGTCGCCACGGAGATCATGAGCTCCTCCTGGGTCATGACGGCCGTCTCGGGCTGGCCGGGCTGCACCACGGCTGGGGGGCCGCTGGATGGGGTGCGGGCCAGGGGCAGGGGGGCCCGGGAGACCTGACACCACAGAGGAGACCGTCACATCACCCCAATGCCCTGTGCTATGCATCGGTGACCTGTTACAGCATCTTCACTACTAAAGGGATGTGAAACTCCACAACGTTTAAAGTAACATAGTACATGTAACCTGTTGTTAAAAGTCGGTAAAGAACCGTAGCCAGACAGCAGGGGCAGTCGTGTAATGTCATGCAGAGCCTATGGCGCCCCCTGGGGGGTCAGACCTGGAAGCTGTGGTCCACCAGCTGGAGGGCCCGCTTGGCGTTGGCAGGGCCCAGGTAGCGGTTGACCAGAGCCGACCAGCCCAGGGAGAACTGGAAGTCAATGTTCTCCTGGAAGTCGCTGCAGAGTGTGGCACAGTTCAGGTCGTAGCTCAGGTCAAACTTCTTGCTTGGCACCAGCAGGTGAATCTGGCTCTGCATGGCAGGGGGCAGCAGGGGCTGCAGGCTCTCTGGAGGACGGGGAGGGGAAGAGAGAACGGAACCATGAGCAGAGGAGGTAGACTGAGGTAGGGGGAGAAAGAGACTTCAGAGGAGGTAGACTGAGGTAGGGGGAGAAAGAGAATTCAGAGGAGGTAGACTGAGGTAGGGGGAGAAAGAGAATTCTGAAAACGTATGTGTATCACAAGATGAGCAGTAGAATTCATTAAATCATTTCTTCAGTCAGGCACTCCCTACTATGTTTCCTACACATCCAAATGAAGGACACACAACACAATGCAGAGGGGATAGAATACCCAAGAAGCTCATTCCACCTCCCTCTCATTGGGATCACATGGTCACACTTATTTCATCCAAGTCCCTGAAGCATATAATCAAGGGAGGGGGTGACATGTAACACCTTCACAAACGTTGTCACGGCCCGCTGAACCCCAGGTGGCGTGTGTGACACGGTGACGTGTGTGTGTGTGTGTGTGTGTGTGTGATGCCCCGATGCAGGGTGGGGGGCAGTGATGAGCCCCCAGGACACAGACGTTGGTCTGGACTATCTTTAGCTACAGTCCCCATGGTGCACAGAAAGGAAAACCAAGAGAACGTCCTTCATTCTTAGAGCCCCTTTTCTCCTTGGGCCTTTTCCAAACCCCTCCGAGAAAAAAATAAAGGACTCAAAAAATTAGGTGAATAAATACTGACGACTGAACCATGGTCTACAGACAGACAGACAGACAGACAGACAGACTTGCTAAATAACAGACAGCTTGATCAACACCAGCCTGTGCTATACTAAGGCTTTATAAACACCAGCCTGTGCTGTACTAAGGCTTGATCAACACCAGCCTGTGCTATACTAAGGCTTGATCAACACCAGCCTGTGCTATACTAAGGCTTTATAAACACCAGCCTGTGCTATACTAAGGTTTTATAAACACCAGCCTGTGCTATACTAAGGCTTTATAAACACCAGCCTGTGCTATACTAAGGCTTTATAAACACCAGCCTGTGCTATACTAAGGCTTTATAAACACCAGCCTGTGCTATACTAAGGCTTGATCAACACCAGCCTGTGCTATACTAAGGCTTGATCAACACCAGCCTGTGCTATACTAAGGCTTGATCAACACCAGCCTGTGCTATACTAAGGCTTGATCAACACCAGCCTGTGCTGTGCTAAGGCTTGATCAACACCAGCCTGTGCTATACTAAGGCTTGATGAACACCAGCCTGTGCTGTGCATTGGTTCCTTACCGATCATGTCTTTTTGGGAGGATTGCACACTGGCGTTGACGGCGTCTGAACAGCGGAAGGCCAGGTTCTTACCCATGCCCTGCTCCACATGGGACAGCAGGTCCTGTCAGAGGTCAAGAGCAAAAAGGTCAAAGGTCAAAGTGTGTTGAAGTTAAAGGAAAAAAGACATAGAAAGAATAAGACCGGGCACAATGGCCAGCAGTGTTTGTGAAGTACTGGTTACATGAGCAGCCATGTTTAGGCGTCTGAAATGAAAGTCAAGGAATAATAATGAAGTGTAAACGTTGAATGCGTCAACAGAAACCCTTTGTTTTCGTGTCAGACAGGGAAGATGGCCGCCTCACCGACTTGTAAATCTTGAGGACGTGAGGGGAGGGGTGGAAGTCAGCGTGGAACTCTTCGATGATCACGTTGAGACGACAGATCTCCTCGCCCATGGCACTGGACACCTGAACAAAACACACACACACACACACACACACACACGTATGTATTTCTCACAACCAGCCAAGAGAGGCAGAATCCCTCCATGGTAGCTTCAATCCAGACATGGCCAGGTCAAACAGCAGCCTGGTGATCAGGGAAGGCTGGTGACTGATGTTCACACCTGAACATGATGCACTGAGTACACATACACCACGTTACCATAGCACCACATAGCAACGTTAGTGATGGACAGAGGCCCACCGACACCACAGCTGCTTCCTAAAGGAGGCCCCTGACGCCGAGCCCCTGCCCTGGGTTACCTTGGCCTGCACGTCGGCCGTGATGCTCTTGATCTTCTTCTTGATGTCCTCGATCAGCAGGTTGAGCTGGGTCTTCACAAAGTCCAGGCGGTCCATCTGGCACTCGCGGTCCTCCAACGCGGCCACTCTGTAGGGCCCACCCACAGGAAATGAGGCACAGGAAGTAGGGACGTAGCAGCGCTTTAGCCCACAGGAAATGAGGCCAAACACAGGAAGTAGGGACGTAGCAGCGCTTTAGCCCACCAGTGTGAGGATAAGGGGATGCATATACTTGGTAGATTGGCTATTGGTGCAGAATAATAGTTACGTTTAACATGAATGATAGAATATGTATTTCTGGAAGGTTTCTCGGGTTTTGTTCATGGCACACAGCAGTACAATGCAGTGAGTGTACAGTGTGTGGGGGTGGGGGGGGGGGCTAGCCGACCCCGCGGTAAGAGACCGGGGTGTACCAACGGGACAGGTCACCCACCTCTTTTCAGCCGCCTCGATGTTGATGGAGTCCATGATGGCTTGGACTCTTTCTGTGATCTGCTTGGCCCTGATCGTGTGCTGCTCAAACTTTGTTTTCACTGCTGACTGCGAGATACACTCCTGCGAGGCCACAACACACACATCACTGGGACTGAACGGTGAGCGGGGGTCACCAGAGTGGACAAGATACACACACCTGCTATCGCCACGGTCAACAGAGTGTGTATCCTGTGGCCCACAGCCTACACTAGTCACAGTGATGTGTTGGCAAAGCAAAATCATAAGAACCAAAGGTCAAAGGAATACAATGGGAAGAAAAGGGAATAACATACTGGTCCTGGTTTGGGGCAGAGGATGGTATTGGAAATGGCATGGCAACACAAAATAGTGCTCTATCCTAAAATCTACTTAGTTGAAAAGAGGCAAATAAAAATACTAGTTTAATCTTAGAGGACATCATATCGTACAAAGTAGTCCAGTTCCAGCGCCCCATGAATTTAACGTCATATTATTTGAACTGTAAGGTTCAGCATTTACTGTTTAACATAGTCAAGACAAAACAACTTAGACAAGACAAAATGCAGGCAACAGAACATTAATAACGAAACAAAAAAAATGAACGAAGGTTGAACTCAAAGAGACACGTCCTCGCCTAAGTAAATCTAGACTTCAGCAATGAAGACACAGAATGGTGAAAGGTGCACATTGATTGGTCTAGGGGAAGCCCCGGGGGCGTGTGATTGGTGGAGAGATGAGGAGTCCAGGGCCATCCGGAGGCCGGGATTCACACCACGGCGGGTTGGTAAAGATGAGATGATGTTTCAAACGGTTAACTGGTCGTCCTCTCTGTGTCTGGACAGGACACCTCCCTCTCCATTTTATACTGCACACGCACGTGCACACGCACACGCACACGCACACGCACACACATACTTTTTGCCCGGACACCATTGGCATGGGCAACATCCCCCTACCACTTGTTAAAGAGTGCTAAATCTAAGAACAGCTTGTACTGGACAGCCTGGTCCTGTCCTCAGCTCGCCCTACACCAGGGAATGCACACACACACACACAAAGAGAGAGAGAGACAGGAAGGCATTTGCCTATCAACCTCTTTATCATCCTCACCAACCTCAGCCCGTGCTTATCCAGCCAGGATTCTGGGCTGATTGGTTGGGTGTGACCCTTCTTTGATTGGCTCCGGGCTCTGTCTTGCTAGGTGCTTTGTGGGAAAAAGCGTTGTCATGGCTGCCATTAGACCTGTCCGATACACACTTTGACCTTCTATACGGCACGCAGCATATCTATGAGGGAACCTTCTTCCAAGGTAGCTGTGAGTAACACCACTGCAGCTGTACTGCCCCACACACACACACACACACACACACACACACACACCAACACAGTCCCTGGCACTTGCCTCAAACGTCCTCTCAAAGTCCTGGAACTCTTTCAGCCTCTCCTTGAAGCCCTCAGCTAAAGCTCCACCTGTTGGATAAGGAGGGTTATCAGTGTGGCACCAACTCACAGTGAAACAGTTACGGCTCCCTCCACTCAAAGGGCATCACCAAAGCAGTCATTCTTATGTGCCATGAAATAAGCCAAACGAATTACATTTCATTTTCTATTTATTTTAAACAGAGATATCGAAATGATGCGAAAGCCCCGTAACCCAATAATTCAACCAGACAAAAGCACTTTGATTATGTCTTTGGAACATTGAATAGGCATATGGGGGGGGGGGGGGGCCGCACTGAACCACAGATAGCCGGCATTAAAGCAAAAGGTGGAGCTCATAAGACCCTGGGCCACTCCAGAGGTCAGTGGAGGACAGTGGGGGACAGTAGGGGACAGTAGGGGACAGTAGGGGACAGTGGGAGACGATTGCACCAGTAGACTCTGCTTTGATTGTTCAGAGCTCGGCCAGGTCTAGGGGGTGGGCCGCTGTTTGGGGTAGGGCTACAGCTAGACTGGAGGGGGTCTGATTTGGACAGGCCTAATAATTACTCTAAGGACACCCGTCCTACATGCAGGGTAGGCTTACCGGTTTCGGGCATACCCTGGGCCCGCTGCATGCGGGAGTTCAGCACCTCTTTGGCCGACACAAAGAAGATGCGGTTAGGGGCCTGCTCACGGTCCACCACCTTCAGCTCCTCCACCAGGAAGTTCACGCAGCGGTCTGTGTGCTGCTTCCGCACCTGCAGGGAGAAGCGGCAGCTTCAGCAGTGGGACGCTTCAGGCGACCACACCGTTTTGCTTCAGGCAACATTTAGATTTTTTTTTAATTTTTTTTAAACCCATTATAAGGAATGGCAGGTGAATTGTTGTGGGTAAGACTAGACCATCGCTAGGCAGACAGCTATGTGGAGTGAGAGGTGTGAGCAGGGGAGTGTGTGTGTGTGTGTGTGTGCTAACTAGACCAAGCCGTTATTTAAACCCACACTAAGGAAGGGCAGCTAGGTGGCAGCTATGTGGAGGGGCAGACTCACATCCTCCATGTACTCTGGCTCGTTGGCTGAGGCGTCCCAGCGGTTGTTGAGGATGAAGATGTTGGGCTTGGAGAGGCGCTCGTTCACCTTGTGGAAGAAATGCTTCTCCTAAACACACACACACACACACACACACACACACACACACACACACACACACACACACACACACACACACACACACACACACACACACACACACACACACACACACACACACACACACACACACACACAGTGTGAAGGCAAGTTGAGCGCAAACGTTCATTGTTCAAGTGTGTTACGTACTGGGTTTTAATTGTTACATATATTTGGTCTGTTATATTGAAATGGCGTTGAAACACCACGGAGAAGACAGGACCACAGCTTCCTAAAACAGAGGAGAATGGAACCTGACCTGGAAATGAAGGCTCCTCAAGGACTCAGATTGACTAGATAAGTCTTAAAGCTTCAGCTGAATACCAAACGTAAAGCAGGCTGAAATGGGGCCCTGCCCCTTTAAGAGATCGGGGTGGGATAAGTCAAGTGATGGACTATGTGTCCTGGCCGACAGATCCTGAATGCCTGAGCAGACATAAACACAGGGGCGCCTGTCTGCTGCTCGCCAAAATGGAGCGGGCCACATCCCTGCTATTCCAAGTATAAGGTTGAAGAAATGAGTACATTTTCTGGCCTTCCTTTAGGCCACCGTTTGCCAGTGGGCATAAGCACAAAGTCCAAAGGTTTGCTGGATTAGAGAAGTCCTATTCTTATACAAAATGATCCAAACGGACAAACATTCCTGACCGCATGGCTTTGGAATTCAACCCCATGCTAACTTGCGTTGTGTAACATTATCGTACAAGGACAGGCCTTAATTTTGTAATTATTAGCAGAAGAACTAATGGCGTTTTTGCACTTGGCAGCATGCAAAATGTGCGGGTGAAGAACCCCTTCTGTACCGTGTTCATGAGGGTAGACTCTGAGTTGGCCACCAGCACAAACACATCGGCGTCCAGGCAGAACTTGTCGATCCAGCTGTCGAGCTGCGTGGTGACGTCTGTGCCCGGGCTGCAGGATGGGGTACAGTGGATCAGTCAAAAGATTACACAGCCACGAGCTAAGAGGAGGGGAAGAGGCACGGTGCATGGAAACCCAAATCAATCATTAGCAGGAAGGACTGCAAACTATGGCGTAAACAGAAACGTATACGTTCTGGGAGACTCCAGCAGCTTAACTTATGTTGTTGCACAATCGTCAAAGGTGTACTTATGGAAACGATAGTATTTGGCAGCCTCAAGATACCACACACTCAATGCCAATGGAGGCCATGGTTCTGGGTGTATTTCAGCGGCCCGCGGACCACCCGTACCTGTCCACCAGAACCAGGTCGTCTCTGAGCAGGGCACACTTGGACTTGGGCCAGAAGACTCGGACCAGGCAGCCTGCGTCCAGGCTCTCGTCCATGTGGAGTGCGTGGGCTAACTGGTTCACCGTCTGGAGAGAAACACAGGGGCAGGGTTCAGGCGACCATTGACAGGAGCACCATCATCCATACTCCAACACCATTATGCAAAAGCCCCCTGCTGTGTTCACGACTGAAACATAATCTGTGTATCTCACGGTGGAATAAAATACAGGCCACCATCTGCCTGCTTGATGTCAGAGTGGCCATCTTCCAAACTCCACCATCGGCTGTGACCTCGTCAAAACAACGGCACTGTGCACCGTGAATTCTCTCTTTGACCTTTGACCCGTTCACATGCATTAAGAAGACACCTGACACCACGGCAAACATCCTGTATTTGTGTTGCAGTTCGTAACACAGTTGATAGGTGAAACATTATCTGCTCTATACACACGGTCAGGGTGGGTGTGTTTAAAATAGACATCATAAATACAAACTTAACAGACATCCTATCTAAGGGTAGGTTTTTACGGCTGTGGTACGGCGACAAAGTAAAACGATTCATCTTGGACATTGACTGATGTCGGTGAACAGTGCTTCTCTATCAGGTGAACTCTTTGACCTCTGGTAGCAGCTGGTATCTTTCAGCCATTTTTGTGTACATCTGTACCCATGTTGATCTGAAGTTTGTGTGTGATATGATAACCCATGTTGATCTGAAGTCTGTGTTTGATATGATAACCCACCTTGATCTGAAGTCTGTGTTTGATGTGATAACCCATGTTGATCTGAAGTCTGTGTGATATGATAACCCATGTTGATCTGAAGTCTGTGTTTGATATGATAACCCATGTTGATCTGAAGTCTGTTTGATATGATAACCCATGTTGATCTGAAGTCTGTGTGTGATATGATAACCCATGTTGATCTGAAGTCTGTGTTTGATGTGATAACCCATGTTGATCTGAAGTCTGTGTTTGATATGATAACCCATGTTGATCTGAAGTATGTGTGTGATATGATAACCCACCTTGATGCTCTTCTCCTCGTCGGAGCCTTCGGTCTTGAGGTAGGCCTTCTCCTCATCTGTGCCCTCCACGCTCAGGAAGCAGTTGGTGGTGTGCCCAATGCCGCTGGGCAGCACCCTGTCCCTCAGCATGGCGTTGACCACCGTGCTCTTACCGTTACTTGTCCTGGGAAACACAACCCGACGTTGGGACTCTGCCTGGTATTTCAGCCTAGCAGGTGGGACTGGGATGGCGCAGGGCACCTCAAACACCTGGGATGCTTCAAATCATGCCTTTATAGCTTTTAGCTTCACAAATCTCCTCTTCTTCACTGTATCCGTTTTACGAATGGTAACCGTGGGCCTCATTCAAACAAAACCCTTCACTGAGGATGAATATAAATAAAAGTGAAACTAAATACCTGCCGAAGAAAGCCACCTTCATGTTCCGACGTGCAAGGACCTCTTTGATAACTGCCAGCTTGTCAGCGTATGACTGAATCTGTTCTTTTTGGTCCTCGCTTGCAATGTTTTCCAATGCTTGATTCTGACAGGTTTCTGTCAGTAAATTGAACAACGGTTAACATCCACACATAATAATAAATCAGTTCAACAAACTAGACATACACAAGACAGACCTCAAATAACGTTCCACTCACCTTCAACAAACTCTGAAGTTTCTTTCACGTAGTCCAGCAATTGTTCAAAGACATCACTGATCTTCTTCTTCGCTACCACAAAGCGCTTCAGAGGAGAGAAATCCCCACGGGCAGAGTCCATTCTCTTGAGTGAAGGCGCCGAAGCCATATTTTCAATCTTGGAGTCAGAACATGTCCAAATAAAGAGATTTAGAATTATAGCTGGCGACTATTAAATAAACGATAAGTAGATAGCTAAACAAAGTTCTAACTGTCAACCTAACGTCATTAATAATAATAGCTTAACAACTAACTAAGGTTATGTTGGTTTCACCTCCAGTAATTATTAAAGCTCATGTTTTCCCAGTAAACATCAGTAGCCTGGTTTGTGTCAGATTTGCCGTGTTTATGTCTAATTGAATTACCAAACAACTGGCTAACGAAGTTAGCTAACAAGCTCTCAAATTCAAATGCAGCTGTTTTGTAATGTCAGTAACACTCGAGTGTTGTGACAAGGCTATCTGGAGGCTGCTCTTTAAGCATAACTAGCTAGCTAGAGCTAACGTTGAGAAGGGGGATGTTAGCTAGCATTAGGCTAAAGGTAACCAGCTATCAATCATTAGGTGGGTTAATGTGGCTGGAAATATCATCGCAAAAAAAATCTTACCGAAATCAAAGTCAAGACAACCGCAACCGTAATATCATGCCAGAAACAAATCCTCTAACCGATTAATAACCAATACGTGATATACGTAACATAACTGCTATACTACAGCTAGATAAAGGTGACTTGCTGACTGCCTGCTAGTGCTACTAGCGCTAGCGGTCAGAACAAGGAGGTGGGTCACACTGTCACTGACGAAAGCATGGCTAAATTGATATCCAATCAACAGACAAAGAATGTATCCAACGCCCCTGTGGGGCTGTTATCTAACTAATTCTGACATATTTGGCCTCTTAAGTCTTGCTTGCTGCAGTCCTAGATGCAATTGTAAAAATGTTAGCTATACAGTTAGAATATTACACTCATACAAGAGGAGGAGCGAACATTATAATAATAGCCGTATTACTAACATTATTAACATGCAATGACGTTACAAAAGTTACAAAAAGTTCAAAATACATTAACTTATCAAAATAGAAGAAGTTACAAAGCAGCCCATTGCCATTAAGTCCCAATAGTCAATGTAAATCTTAGATATAATTCTCAGTTTTAAATTGATAAGGAATGATGTCTGGGGAAACAGTATTTGGGTGAAAAGGCAGTATTCAAGTCATATTATCCCTGCTAAAGCTATTCCAAATTGGTCCTGTTTTGCTATGGTAAACCACAAATAGGCCTATCAGGTAGACCCATCTGATCCCGCTGGAATTTGTGATATGATATCTATGCTGTAGTTTTCAGGTTCAGCTAGAACGAACGACGTGGTTAAAGGGCTCAACACCACATTTTACATTCATGTGCAGGACTAAACAAGCCAAGGCAACGCTGAAAATACATACATTTATACTTTGAACTTAAATGGTGTTGCTAATGCGTTACTTTGTCCACGTAAAAATAGGCTACCATGGGCAGTTCAATAGGTAGGCTATCTGACTAGGAACGCCTCGCACCTAGCTGTGACCTGTGAATGACAGCCCACGCCTGACAGACTAAGTTTATAGTTTTAACCCACCACGACGTGCGCCCATTGAAACATCTGAACTCGGACCTTAAGCATCACCTCACGAAGGACTCATAGTAGGCCTATTTATCATTACTGCTCACCAATACTCCCTGGAACATACAACTATTTTCTTGCTGTCATTTTCGAAAAATTCAGAACATATGATGGAGAATTAAAATGGTGAGGAAGAAAAAGGTTTTGGTGTTTGAGTAAGTATTGTCCTTTGCTCTTTGTTGTTTTAGTTTTAAGTGAGGTCCGGGAAAGAGTTTCTTATTTGTTACTGTTTTCTGCCATTTGTTATATTTTATCAATTTAAGTTGACAAATTTACATTTAATGACAGAGCTTGGTATGGTTTAATGTTCGGGCAGCATGAATTAGTGATAACATGGTTACACACATTGCTCCCCTGTGGTGATATAGATTTCATTGCATGCTGGCTAAATGGCATATATTATCATGATGTAGTGCATTTAACATGTAACACTCTCTCCGTATTAACTAACAAGTTAATGTTACCTTGTTTTGTTAAATAAATGTGATGTTTTTAGGGAAACGACATAGGCTAAAAACTATTTTTCTGTCAGTTTCTCCATTATGTTGGTGCCTTTGTATATGCATGTGTGGCACAAGAGCGCCTGTGTGTATTGTTGTGTGTGTTGTGTTTGAGCTTAGTGTGAATTGTGTTTGTGTGTGGGTGTGTGTCTGGCTGCGTGTGTGTGTGTGTGTGTGTGTGTGTCTGTGTGTCTGTGTGTCTGTGTGTGTGTGTGCATACGCATGTGTGTGACTGGTCTTTACATTGTAACCACCTTATCTAGCATTCTCTCTTAGGGGTTTTAAAATAATGATTCATTCAATAGTTTGTCAAAATGTTTAGGCACATACAGTATACACAAGTCATACATGAAATGCTAAATATGTTGTCATATACGGATCATTTACCATGGAGTTCCATTTATAACAAAAGCCTTGGTTTGACCGACCCACTGCATTCCACATAGCACAATAATGTGGGTCATGCTGGTGACAGGGTCTCATCCTCAGTGTCTTTTACAGAATTTGTGGAAGCATGATGTGGAATGGATAAACAGAGAGAATCTTCTAATGTAAGTTATGATGAACTAGTGGAATGTAATATGTGCTGGCTAGCTATCCGTACCAATCATTACAAAAAATGCTTTATCAAATTTGATAAAGCAAATTCAAAAGGGAAAATAACAAAAACAGCTCCAATATGTATGGGTTTTTATTGGTATTTTTTATTATTATTATTGAAAAAAATATATATTTTAAATGTTTTTATGTTTTGCAACTTTTAACAATTGAGTTCATAGAATTCCATGTTAATATTCTGGCCTCTGCCCTCCTGTTTAGATGGCCTCCAATGACCCTGACCTCCCTGACCCCCCTGGTGACCCCCAGCCTGGTGACCTTATAGAGATCTTCCGACCAGCCTATCAGCACTGGGCCCTGTACCTGGGAGATGGTTACATCATCAACTTGACTCCTGTTGGTGAGTAAGAACCAACGTGTGCTTGCATGTAATCGTCTACACCGAAGATGTCCACTGATTTCACTTTACCTGACACCAGCTTTTGGGTTTGGGAACTTGCTCAGTCAATTAAAATGCCCTCTGTGTTGATGAGTATACAGTGTGAAGAAGCAACTTGCTGCACCTCAGAAGTATTTTCATTGTTATGTCTTCACACTGGACTGGAGGAGAATTGCCCACAAAGGTCCTTTTCTTTCCCTTCTCCATGAGTGCTTGAGGAAATACCTTTGCTATTTAGCCAGTTGGTGCTATACACACCATTTGTCGACCAGATAGATGACCATGTAGTCCTCATACACACAGACCTTTGATTTTCCTCTGCTTCTTCTAGACGAGAGCCAGGCAGCAGCCATGTCCAGTGCCAAGTCTGTCTTCAGTCGCAAGGCTGTGGTCCGCATGCAGCTGTTGAAGGAGGTGGTGGGAAGTGACTCGTACTGTGTCAACAACAAATACGACGACAACCACACCCCCCTGCCCATCGGGGAAATTATAGAACGATCGCAAGTTCTCATTGGCCAAGAGGTGTCCTATGACCTGCTGGGTAGTAACTGTGAGCACTTTGTGACCCTGCTGCGCTACGGAGAGGGGGTCTCTGAACAGGTCGGACATCTTTGCTTTTTATCATTATTGTTATTTTGATTATTCTTATTTATCATTCCCTCTATTCATCTGAAGCCTGTCAGAACCTGTCGTTCTGTCTCTTAAATGACCATCACAATGGTCTGTGGCCACCTTTATGAGCCACCTTAATGTCACCTTTCCTTTTAGTGTAAAGTCTCTGTTTGACAATGTAAGTACATCTTAATTTCATATAATTAAACGTAAAATGAAATTTTTTGAAATGTTTCTGCTTTTGTGTCTGTAGGCCACACGGGCTATTGGAGCCATCAGTCTGGTGACAGCTGCAGCCAGTGCCTTCTCTGTGCTGGGCTTGATCAATAACCGATCCAGGAACAGACCCTTCTAAATCCACTGGTACTCTAAAGGATGGAAAGACATTATGGCTGAAGATTTCTTAACTTACAGTTCTACCTTTCATAAAAGCACATTGGTTGCATGCTTAAATGTGATAGAGATTTCATAATACTTAAATAAATAAATAATTCTTAATTCTCTTTTAGGTTGGCAACAAATCAAAAATATTATATTGTTTGATGGGGGTAAAAAACGACTTAACTATAACTCTAGTTTAGTTCAGTGCCTCGTCAGAAAGAGAATGAGAACCAAATAATGTCCTTAAATGTTGAATACAGAGTGATTCAATTTAGCATAATGTAATCTCTCCTGAGTGAAAAATAATAAAGGATATAATCACAAGTCTCTCTCTGGCCATTGTTATATTATTGCTCACAGTTGATACTATCAAACTGTAGGTCGATACACTCACTTACTCTCACTCTCTATAGTAGCTTATTTTATGGATGCTAGATAGAGTAAAGGTCATGTTTTCATCTAATATGCAGAATGAGGAAAATAGCAGTTATTGATGTAAAGAAACTTTCTGGAGCGGTGGTGTAGCAACAGTTGCATGATTGTGAGCCCTTTAATCGTTACGTTACAGTAGGTGGCAGTCGAGTTCACGTTTGATAGGCAAGTCACACTTCTCCATAGAAGAAAAAATGCATGACGATGAATATCTGCGTCGAGACAGCGACACACACGTGTGTTGTTATCAATTTGCCAGTGTGCGATCGCCACCGATGAACTGTAAATAAAATAGATTCATAATAAATACAAATCGTTGGTGAGGCCTCTCAACAACCAACATGGGGAAGAAATTAAAAGTCGGAAAGAGCAGGAAAGATAAATTCTACCATTTAGCAAAGGAAACTGGTAAGTAGCTTGCTAACAGCTAAGCGATGCAGTTATATAGCTTATGTTAACTGGCAGGTATTCTTACTGACAACGTTTCTGTCTGCAAGTGAATACTTTACCCTGACAATTCTTTTTTAGGATATCGTTCTCGTTCGTCCTTTAAGCTTATTCAGCTGAACCGCAAGTTCCAGTTTTTGCAAAAAGCCAGGGCTGTGATCGACTTGTGTGCTGCTCCAGGCGGTTGGTAAGTAGCTAACGTTGGTTGAGTATGTTGGCCATGATGATATCAACGTTAGCCGACTGTTAACAGATCACAACATAATCGTTTGACAAGTAATCGTTTCAATTCTTTTGAATTTAAAATTAATTTCGATATACTTTTCAGGTGTCAGGTGGCTTCAAAGTTTATGCCCGTTTCCAGTCTGATAATTGGTGAGCTCAAGTTCCCTGAACTTCCAGTACTCTTCCTCGCCAAATAGCTGGTAGATCCGGCTGTAAATAATTTTACTTCTTGAACAGTTCATAGCAGCGGAAAATGTCCATCCATGGTATAAAAAAGTAACATTGTAATGAAGATTTACTACTACTACATTAACTTCTCTGCAAGTCTCTATTCTTGTTTACACGGTCCTATCTTGGAAACTGGATATCTAGTTAGAAGCCAAGTCCTCTAGGGTTTGTGCTATATTGATGCTGAAGCAAAAGAGGTCTAGTAACCTATACAACAAATTGATTCAATTGTACTGAAGGTTTTTTCAGGCAAATTTCCCCCAGCTACAAACCGCTTTGACATACTAGCAATTTGCCTTCATTGTCACTGATTGCTGGGCAGTGTTACACATTCGACATAACCTTAATCCATCTTGTCCTTAGGTGTGGATCTGGTTCCTATCAAGCCTATCCCCAACGTTGTAACTCTACAAGAGGACATTACCACTGACAAATGCAGACAGGTAAGGAGTGTTAAAACAAAAAATAACATTACCTGTGACTGATTTCCTGTGAAAGTAAACTATAATTGGTCTATCGTAGACATCTGTTATTGTCATACCTGTTTAGCAATAGATGAGATTCATTGTATCCTCATTGTTTTTAATGTACATGCAAATCCAATTTTATTCTTGATTTCAACTTGGGAAGTTACCTTTTAATGTAGGAAAGAATCCACCACTGTTGTTGACACTTCCTTCTTTGCATTAGTCTCTGAAAAAAGAGCTCCAGACCTGGAAGGCTGATGTGGTTCTGAACGACGGCGCTCCAAATGTGGGTGCTAACTGGCAGCACGATGCCTTCACTCAAGGTCGGTTACAAACGTGACAGCATTTTGTTTTTTGTAAAGGGTAAAATGCCCATGGTCATTGTTACTTGCTACATGTATCCTCAGTTACACTTGAATCTTGATTTGGATGTTGTGCCCTGATTTGGATGTAAGTACCCGGTTCTGGTACCACAGAACAGGAATTGAACCCTGTCTCAAGTGCCCTCTAACCGGTTCTTCTAGCTCACCTGACGCTAATGGCGCTGAAGCTGGCCTGTGATTTCCTGGCCAAAGGGGGCACTTTTGTCACCAAAGTGTTTCGCTCCAAAGACTACCAGCCATTGCTCTGGATCTTCCAGCAGTTTTTCAAAAAGGTGCAAGCCACGAAGCCACAGGCCTCTAGGAACGAGTCCGCTGAGATCTTCGTCATCTGCCAGGGTGAGCCGATAGTTCCATAGCCCTCCCTGTTCACGTGTGGAGTTCTAAGACGTGCCATACCAACGTTAGCGTGATTTAATGCTATGTTGCTTCCCTTCTGCCCATTTCAGGTTTCCTTGCGCCGGACAAAATCGACAACAAGTTCTTTGACCCTAAACATGCGTTCAAAGAAGTGGAGGTGCAGGCCAAGACGGTGAAGGAGCTGGTCCCTGTGAAGAAGCCCAAGGTGAGTACATGTGACCACAAAATACTGGAGGGAGGTATTTTCATTTTCTTTGACAGTAACTTACAGTACTTTACCATTTCCAGGCAGAAGGATACACAGATGGTGATCTGACCCTTTACCACACCTTCTCTGTAACCGCCTTCCTCAAAGCTGAGAATCCTGTCGACTTCCTGTCCAAAGCTAATGCGGTGAGGGTCTCTATGCATCAGCGCTTCACTACTCTGTAAACGAGGAACCTATCAACCCCTGCAAAGCCTTCGTTTTTGCTGCCAACAGAGATTTCTAATTGTCACACCCATTGACAATTGCGCAGTCAACAAGGGCTGACTGTTTAAATCGGACCGAAAAGTGAGAATGGTATTTACAGTAGGACGGTAGCATGGCTTGTTTCAGCACTAACCCCGGGAGTGTTTATCGTTCCACCAGATCACCTTTGATGATGTAGAGCTGGAGTCTCACCCAGCTACCCTTGATGAGATTAAAGAGTGCTGCCTTGACATCAAGGTTTTGGGTCGTAAGGAGCTTCGGTAAGCCAACCAGCTATGTGAACTCGACTCCCAAGGTGTGTACATCTGGACTGCTTTGTGACGTGTGTGTGTGTGTGTGTGTGTGCGTGTGTGTGTCTTTCCAGCCTGCTTCTGAACTGGAGGTCCAAGCTGAGGAGATATCTGGCAAAGAAACTGAAAGACGAAGCCAAGCAACTGGACCCGGACCTCAGGTAGAGGCTTCGAAATACACTGAGAGGAAATAACGGTTGGCCATTCTTCCACTCACCATAACCCTGACCCTGACACTTTTCTTTGTGGTTCTCTGAAGGCTAAGTTCCGATGAAGAAAAGAGTGATACCGAGGAGACGCCAGCCAAGAAACAGGGGGATACCCAGAAAGAAGAAAGGAAAGAGGGAGAAGGTGAAGATGAGGACGAGGAGGAGGAGATGGAGAAGAAACTGGCAGAGTTAAAAGCAGAGGAGGTGGCGGAGCTAAGACGGTACCCAACACTTTGATACCTATTCAGTTAACCAGAAGGCTCTATTTTGACAAGGATGGCACTGTTTTATTCGGTTTTATTTAGCTTCCAGCTCGTCATGCTTTAGCTGAAGTACATATATTTTTTAATGAAAATATAATACCCTTTGTATTGAAAAAGAGTGCATTGTATTTTGGTGTATTGTTACAGTGATGTCTCTTTCCAGGAAGAAGAAGAAGCTACTGAAGGAGAAGAGGAAACTGAGGGAGAGGGTGGCGCTGAAGATGGACCTGCCTGGCGTTTCCATCGCCGATGACAACGACTGCTCCATGTTTTCTCTCAGCACCATCAAGAAGTCCAAGGTACAATTACACACACACACACACACTGAGTCATTAGACAAAATGAGACCTCACAGACCACTCAATGCAATGCCATTTGTATCTTCATGCAGCTTCTAAGAACTTTAAACTTGAGGAGACCTTTCCTAGCTTCCATATTATTTATTATTTATTTATTATCCTTGGGTTTCTCCCTCCCTGTTCACTCTGTCTGTCTCCCCCCCCCCCTCCCCTCCTTCCAGGCCCTCTGTGAGATCACCAAGGGGGACATGAGTGCAGCGGACTCACTGGTGGAGGGAGATGGCGACCTGTACTTCTCAGAGGACGAGGAGGAGGACGACCGCCTTTCCCTGGCCTCCGACCTGGACTCAGTGGACATGGAGGAGGTGGAGCAGAGGGAGAGGGAGCTGGACGAGCTGGAGAAGAGGAAGGAGAGGGCGCTCAGGAAGAAAAAGTAACAGCCCATGTTTTCCATAGTGTCCCCCATCCCCACCTCTCCACCCCAGGGTGCTGTCTCTTTCTGGAGGCCTGGTTTTAAGTGTCTTTACGTGTTGCAGAGTCTCCTTTGGTGGTGAAGAAGAGGAGGAGGAGGAGGAGGGAGGAGGAGGCCTGCTGGTTGAACTGGAAGAGAAGGATGAGAAGAAGGATCGAGAGACAAACCTGTGGTTCAGCAAGGTCCGTCCTCGTTGATCCAGACCCTGACCGAGGAAGACGATCGATCCGTCTCCCTCACGTCCACCATGTCTGTGAATATGTCTGGCTGAGCTCCTGTCTGCTGTGTCCTACAGGGAATCTTCTCTGAGATTGACCTGGATGGGGATGCCGAACGCGAGCTGAAACAGACCCAGAGGCTGCAGAGCCAGGACGCCTCAGGTAGCCGTGTGGTCACCCCTAGCACCTTTCTTAGACAGGCGGTAGACGGGAGGCCACAGTACCGTTTCAACTGCAATAGAGGACCGTGGTGATGGTTTCAGATCATCCACCACAGTCCATTTATGTTCGAGGGAGATCACGCTTGTTTTTAGGGTTGGTTTTAGTTTGCTTTCGTTTTTTGTTTCTCTTCCTTCTAATTTACGTGATAGGTTCTTCAGTGTTTGATCCGTTCTTCCCAGTGTACTATGAGTTGTCTGTATGTTTGTACCATGTTCAATCTTTCTTTGTGCATTGTTCCTCTTACCTTTTCAGTGATTTTTTATTTTGTAGCGGTGCGGGGCTTCCCTGGGACCCCCCAGGTGTTAAATTAGATGGGTCTCTCCTTTTGTTATTATGGAGGTTAAATGGAACTCTTAATTGACTCCTGTGTTGTCTGTAGGAAAAGGGAGGAAGAGGAAGGCAGAGGAAACAAAGAACGCCCAGCCGGAGGATGAAGAGACGGCCCCTGCACCAGAAGCGGCCGGTGAGAGTGACAGCAGCGACTCTGACGATGACAGCAGTGAGGACGATGAGAAGTGAGCACACCACTTTTAGAGAACGCCTAGACAGCGTTTGAACAGATGTTTCAAAATGTTCAGCTATATTTCTGTAACTTGATTTGATCGCAGAAAAAAAAAAAAACTATTTTTTTTGTTCACAGTCCGCTAATTGCATATATTCCTTAACTGTGTCAGTCCACAATTGATGTCAGTACTAACCTGTGAGCGTCTTTCCAAAGGCACATTGCCCGTATGAAGCAGGCCAAAGGGGCAGGCGTTCTGCCAGCGGACGCTGGCGATGAGGACTTCCAGGTGGTCCCTGTAGAGAGCACCAGTGAGTAGTCAGCCTGACCAACGGCCGTCTAGAAACGCAGAGTTCTGGTGAAAGAGAGGTTTGTCTTAACCCTGTCTGTTTGTCTGTCTGTGTGGTCCCCAGGTAAGCGTGCTCGGATCCTGAACCCAGAAGGCCTGGCCTTAGGTCTACAGATCGCCACATCCAAGAAGAGAGCCAGGGACCTGGTGGATGGTTCCTTCCACAGGTAACGCCACAGGTTCTACACCCTCAACTAGTTAGGGTTATGGTTTGGACCAGGGTTAGGGTTTGGGCCAGGGTTAGGGTTTGGGCCAAGGTTTGGGTTAGGGTTCGGATCAGGGTGTGGGCCAGGTTTAGGGTTTAGATCAGGGTTAGGGTTCGAATCAGGGCCAGGGTTTGGGTTTGGATCAGGGTTAGGGTTTGGTCCAGGGCAAGGGTTTGGTCCAGGGCCAGGGTTATGGTTTGGATCAGGGTTAGGGTTATGGTTTGGATCAGGGTTACGGTTTGGTCCAGGGCCAGAGTTATGGTTTGGTCCAGCGCCAGGGTTTGGTCCAGGGCCAGGGTTATGGTTTGGTCCAGGGCCAGAGTTTGGTCCAGGGCCAGGGTTATGGTTTGGGTTAATGACTGCATCTCTCTGCATGTCCCAAGGTTTGCCAGTTCAGACGACCAGTGCGAGATCCCCGCTTGGTTTGTGGACGACGAGCAGAAGCACCGGCTCAAGCCCACCCCCGTCACCAGGGAGATGGTGGAGGAGTTCAAGCAACGCTGGAAGGAGATCAACGCCAGGCCCATCAAGCGTGTGGCCGAGGCCAAGGCTAGGAAGAAGAGGAGGGTAAGAGACCACAGGGCAAAACAAACAGTACATAGCAAGAGCATACACGGTGGGAAGTTCCACAAAAAAACATATTCCTATTGAGACAAACACACTCAGATAGACATTTAGACGAAATGGTCCTATTCTTTGTGGAAAGTGTCTACGTGTTGTGACCCATGTTCTTGTGATCCTCCAGACGTTGAAGAAGATGGAGCAGGCCAAGAAGAAGGCCGAGGCGGTGGTGGACACCGTGGACATCTCCGAGAGGGAGAAGATGGCCCAGCTCAAGAGGTATGGACCGTAGACGGTTTGTAGGGACCCCTCTGTCTCCGTGGCTACGGGAGGGTGCAAACCAAGCGCTGTCTAGTCTCCGTTGCTAATTCCCCCCCCCCTCCCCGTTCGTTACAGCATCTACAAAAAGGCGGGCGTGGGGAAGGAGAAGAGAGAAGTGACCTACGTCATGTCCAAGAAGGGAGGCGGCGGGGCGAAGGTGCGGCGGCCGGCCGGCGTCAAGGGAGTCTTCAAGGTGGTGGACAGCCGCATGAAGAAGGACATGAGGGCCATGCAGAGAAAAGACCAGAAAGACAAAGGGGGCAGGAAGGGAGGGAAGAAGGGAGGAAAAGGGGGCGGCAAGGGGAAAGGACGACCGATGAAGGGCGGAGGGAAAGGAGGGATGAAAGGAGGGAAAGGACGTGGCCCAAGGAAATGATTAGGAAACTGGTCATGTGATCACCAGTGTCTGTCTGCTAAGTGAATGCGATCACTTGATGTGTCGTCGCCAGTTTATATGCAGATATGGGTTACAATGGTAGCCTAAAGGATGTATCTGACAGGGGTCATTATACTGGACACAATCATTCCAGTCTACCATTTTTGACCCGTGGACTTGCCGAGACTTGCCTAGCCGACACCTTGCTTCCTGATCCTCATTTTGCCTAAAACCACCTCTGTCCTATAATGATGTAATGCTTGCCTCCTTTGAGTGGATTTGTTTGAGTTTATATCTTCATACCTTTAAGTAAATCAGTATCAATTGATCAGCGATGATGCCAGAACGTCTGTAAATTGTATGTTGCAATACATATACATGTGCTCTTCAGCATTTACATTCAATGCATGTAAATATGGATTTAACCTTTTGACAATAAATATCTGTATTTGTTGTATTCCATAGATTTGAATTGGGAATCATTTGAAAACTAATATGGCTTGTTGGTTTGTGCCACTTCTGCAGGTTCATAAAAATGCATATAAATTAAATGCAACCCATTCTCATTCCACAAGCCTCAGATCACTAAGGCCGAAAGCTACTAACACAGAAGTGCCAGTCATTCCCTTACTGTTTAGAATGAGTGAATCATTCTGTAGAGCCTCTAGGTGCAGTGGTTAGCATGCTACTAAGTTAACACACCAGGCCCTTCCCTATCCTAGTATTATGATGGTGTTGAAGTAGGGCTTAACATGTTAGATTTCTAAATAAGTTAAGACTGCTATTGAGGCTGGCGTATCCTGACTGCCAGAGGCACATTTAAACTTGAGTAACCTCATGCAGAATGGGAAAGTGTCCAGTTTGAGCCATATTCAAACTAAAAGCCCAAAGCAATCCCCTTTGGTACTCACTTTAAGAATCTGAGGCTGGTGAGAGAAGGACCACATCCATCGTCTTTCTGATAACCATGTATCCAAAGGTACTACAGAAAACAAGTCTTTACCTGGTTAGATATGTATCCAAAGGTACTACAGAAAACAAGTCTTTACCTGGTTAGATATGTATCCAAAGGTACTACAGAAAACAAGCCTTTACCTAGTTAGATATGTATCCAAAGATACTGCAAGGAGCAAAACAGTACCCAGGCTTTTACCTGGTCAGATCCGTTGGCACCAGAAGGTGGTTGGGACTGCAAACATGGCACGTAGCCCACAGTGGTTGGACATGATGAACCCGACGCTGGCACGGGCCAGCTCTTTTTAAAGAGTTCACGGCCTTGACCACAAAGAGTCCCATGATATCCCCCACTGCCAGGGGCTGATCCTGTACTTTTCTGGTACCTAAAGACGGGGCCGGGGGGGCCATGGAGAAAGTAGGGTACCTCAGGGTGAATAAAGTCTCAAAATGTGTACCGCGTATGGTCCTAAGACAAAGGCTCAGGGGGGGAGAGGAGAGGTAGGATTGTGGGTAATGATGGAGGGATGGAGAGAGAGTGGAGAGGGGGGATTGTGGGTAATCATACAGGGATGGAGAGAGAGTGGAGAGGGGGAATTGTGGGTAATGATACAGGGATGGAGAGAGAGTGGAGAGGGGGGATTACCATCATTCACATGTTACGCTCGATCATTCCCTCTCTATTGTGGGTTAGACAATGAGAGCCAGGGGCGTAGGGCTTAAAAGGGCGAGAGCCACACAGAGGGACAACAACCCTGGAGAGAACAACACAGCCACCAACCAGAGGTACTATACAACTATTTTAAAACACAATCAGTGGAATTTGACACAAACCTCAGAAAGTTGCGAATGGTTTGACAAATTAATATTGGCTACGCATATTTTTTTATTGTGCCGTTATTCAAGACGTTTCCAGGCAAAAACGTAATCAGGGGTTTGGATGAAATACCAACATGCTGTGTGGAATTGGAGTCTGTAGAAGTTTTTATTCAAATCAGACATTTCAGATTGGCAAACAATCCGTACGCATACAAGGAGAACAACGTTACGCTTTACACTTTTAAAAGAATATGCTTTTTCTTTGCACGACATGAGCCATGAAGAATGTTTCCTAACTATGGAATGGTATTACGCGTGTTAGTTTGTAAATGGCTGTTCATCTCTAGGACATTGATGCTCATTGCATGGGGGTGTGCAGAATATGCCGACTGATCTATTGCGCCGCATTAGAAGATTAGTTGTGATGTGCAAAGGGGAATTAGGGCCAAACAATACGTGAATAGCCTGCAACTCAGCACTCCCCTTTGTCACCAAAGTTCCCCGTTTGGTTTGTTAGTTTGAATTTGTACTCGACTCTTCATGTGGTGGAGTAGGAATGTGTGTAGGTAGAAAAATAGTGTTCAACTTAAAATAGGTGTTCCGTTGCATCAATCCTCTGTACACTTTTTGAATTTGAATCATGTCCCCTAAACAATTCCATTGACATTTGAGGACAGTCTTGGAGTTTACACTTGAATTGAAGTGAAACATTGCAGTATTTTGGCAGGGCTATGATTATTTTTATGCTTTGAGTGACATGTAGTTCTCAGAGCATGTGGAGGGGTATGCCTTTGGTTAACAGTGTACTAACGGTGGGGGTGGACTAGTCTGAATGGACTAACTTTGTGTTGCCTTGATAGACACTTTCCATTCATGGTTATATAGTCAATAACATATTGCAACAATTTCAGTGAGTGGCAAGCCTACAGTTTAGAAGATCTGGTGACACCTTTCAGGGTTTCCTTTGCTCAGATGGTTGGTGATGGTTTGACTTTTGGAATCGAATGGTTTTAGTGTCACGTAAGAGAAACTTGAGTTATTCATGAATTTTAGGGAGCAACGTTATAAACAAGTAGGATAAAACTTTATAGGGATATGATGATGTCATATGTTTTGTGTCTTTCCCTTCAATATTTTCTTTCCCTTCTAGTTGCAGAGTATTTATGAGGACGGTGCTACCCCGGGTTTCTCCTTGATGCTGTACACTTTAGCAGGAGGTGGCACACTCTGTGGTGTGGCCTCCCTGGTCCTCCTTATTGTATCCACGGCAACAGACTTTTGGATGCAGTACCGGTACTCTGGCAGCTCAGCCAATCAGGGGCTGTGGAGGTTCTGCATAAATCACAAATGCCACGCCCACACCATCACCGTAGGTGAGTGAAGAGCACATAGAACGTCTTAGTTATTAAGAGGCAAAGAACTGCATCAATCCGTTTCAGGTGTTTATTTCACAGCTTCGGTCTCTACACTACATAACACGTTAGTAGAGTAAGACACTTGTATTCATCTGTCCTTTTTTAAAAAAAAATGTTATGTTTGTTGTTGTAAAATGTTTATGCTGCTCTCTTGGCCAGGTCACTCTTGAATGAGACCTGGTTAAATAAACCATATGTTGATGATAACAAAAGCTTTGACCAGCACAAAGCTGTAACACCATTATGGATCACAAACGTTTGCTTTTTATTATATGAAGTTCAAACAAGCGAGTGTTTTAAAGCAAAATCTCTGCATATTATTATGTTTCCATTGTCACCTGGTCACAATATAAAGAGGACAGTAAGCTTGACTTTGAAGCAAGGGTCTTTATTTAAGAATCTGTTTTTGTGAATATGGGATTGAAAACGTTTCACTAAAAAAAACTCAAAAGTCTCTAGACTGCTGTGACTGTCAGCTCTGATATGACACTGGAGGTTTCAAATGTACTTCTAGGTTATTGCATTGCATTGAAATAATCCTATATTTATAGACAATGTGCATATAATACCCCAATTAAAGTGTGTCCTTAAATGATCCCTATATACGTTGGAATAAGGTATTTAATCACTGAGAATTAGCCTTAGACTTAATTATCCAGGTCTGAGGTTTTAATTGAAAAAAAGCCATGTAAAATAAAAATAAAACAGATATCAACCTTTGAATCACCTTCCTCCATCTTGTGTGTTTTCCTCCCTGCAAAGCCTTCTGGGATGCAACACGCGCCTTCATGCTGCTGGCCGTGCTGAGCTGCTTCGCTGGCGTGGTGCTGGGCCTCAGCGCCTTCACTAACGCCGCCAAGAGCAGAAGGGTCCGCACGGGGGGCATTGCGCTGCTCCTCTCAGGTGAACACTCTGGGTTGAAAGCAATGACAGCCAGGGGTGGACCAAGTACACAACTCCTGTACTTGAGTGAAAGTACAGACACCCTCGCTAAATATTACGCCACTAAAAGTAGAAGTCTTCAATTTAAATGTCCACTTGAGTCAAAGTAGAAAAGTATCTGCTTTTAAAAGTACATAAGTATCAAAAGTAAAAAGTACTATTATTATGTATGGTTAGGCTTGTCAGGAGTTGCTGACATGGACAAACAGAATTTAAAAAGACAGTAAACAAATGTTCCTATTTATTAAAAATAGCACTCATTATAAACAGGTGGCCCTTTCAATGATAATTCAAGTTACTCATATATGTGCATGTGTGTATGTGTAACCCTTAATTGTGTCCCATTAGCCATTGTATATCAGAATGTCCACCCTCAACTTCTGTCCCTCTATTACTTTCTTACTGTAGATTGGAGTTCAGGTTGAGAAAGGGGCATAGGAGGCAGCTGACTGGTAGAAAAAGGCTGGCTATCTTTGATAGAGATTGTTCTTTCATGTAGCTTGTAGCCCTTGCAGAATGAGATAATAGTTTTGCTTTAGATTTCAGAATAATTTGGCTGTAGCTACTGTTATAGAACTCCACAGGTCTTACAGACATTAACCTTGTCAATAGCAGGCTTGCTCCAGGTGAGGGAATGATAATACCCTGGTCTGCGCAGTGATGGGTAGGCTCAGTATGAAAGTATATCATATTATTCTATAAGATCTTTTAGACAATCCATTTTCTCCACATCAAAGTAACGAGTAGCAACAGTTATTATACAGAAGTAGTGGAGTCAAAAGTATAATATTTTAATTTGAAAGGTAGTGGAGTGAAAGTAAAAAGTCTCCCAAGTACAGATATTTGAAAAATGTACCTAAGGACAGTAACAAATGACATGTACTTTGTTACTGCTCACTACTGCCAATAGCACACAGTACACAATGAACCTCAGACATTTGATCAAAAAAGTAAGAAAAAAGTCATTTCAGTCCATCACCACTTCAACAGCATCATGCTTTAGTTTGCAGAGGGATTAGGATTGTATACCTCACGATATCTCAAGAAATAAAGATGAATTACGGACAGGATGAGTAGAGATTGATCCCTCTGACTATTGATATGCATAACCACATATCGTCTAAAGCCGTTCTCCTTCATCCCTTGTCAGGCTTCCTTGCTCTTCTGGCCCTGGCCATCTACACCGGCGTGACCGTCACTTTCTTTGGCAAGCGCTTTCTCGACTGGCGCTTCTCCTGGTCGTACATCATAGGCTGGGTAGCTATCGTCTTGTCTTTTTCTGCAGGTAAACTCCAAATTCATCACTAATGAAAACTCGAATGCACAGTTCATTGTAAGAATGGAAATCTTGAAAAGTTACAGAGAAAACAGAAAAGAAAGACGAATCCTGCTTCTTGCTTAATATTGTGAAAGTGGCGTCTGTGAGATTCTTCCAAATATTAAATAATGTGATAAATAGTTACTGGCTGACAAGAGGTATAGTAAATTTAAGTAAAAGGAATTTTGAAAATCATACCTACATCTGTCTCTTCTAGGTGTGTTCCAACTCTGTGCCTATCAGAAGAACATAGGAGAACCAGCTCAACCCAACGTTCCAGACAGCTAATTGAGAGATTTATATTTCTACTATGTGCAGTGTCATCAACTTGGCCTACTGCTTTAGATATCCCCTTAAAGCAGTAGATTCAAAGCACACTGTCAAAAGCAATGGACTAATTGGATGCAACCCTTTGACAAAATTTGCTGAATAGAATAAATTTGAATATTTGACTTGTGTTTTTGTATTGCTAAGCTTAATCAACATGTTCAGACCTTATGGAAAAAATCTGCCTAATATCCGAGGGCTACAACTTTTAAAATAATGTTTCCCCTGGGTGGTGCTAATGTGACAGCTTAATGAAAGGAGAAATGGTTCGGTAGACATCTTTGCTGACAAAGAAGCTGGCATTTCTGACAATCTAAGACAGTTGGAAAGTGTTTACTTTAGGCACATATTCCCAAAATGTCTCATCAAAACTGCACTTTAATTGAATATTTAAGTACAGAAAATTTGACTTTTTACTGTCCTACCTGTCTGGCCTACCAGAAAAAAACTCTTAGGAACCACTTTTTACGAGAGATATCTGGTTAAGAGATTTTTTTATATTAACATTTGTATTTGAAGAGCCTTGTACGTTAAAATACAAAAAAATACTCCAACTAAATGTAAAATCTGAGTGTAAGAGACAGGGATCGGGAAGACAGAACCAAATAGCCTGCTCTCATCCTGCTCAAAGGTATGACACAACTTTTCACTCAAAGTGGGCCTACACCTAGACTTCAAGAGTGCACAAGTTGGGAAAGGAGTGGTGTATGTGTTTTGTTAAGATTAAAACCACGGAAAGACTCCATAGCTTTTAGCTAATTTCAACTGCAATATTACACCAATAATATTTAGCTCTTTGCTAATTATGCTAACTATATATCAATTTGCAAAAACGAACAGGCTGGAATTGCGCTGACGAATCAACATAGGCCACTGTACGAGCGATAAGCAGGAAATAAAGTGACGGTATGTGTCTATGACGAAGAGCGAGGAGCGGGTGTGCAATGTAGTACTGGTAGTAGCAAAGAGATGAAGCACAATCCAAAATGGCGGAGGTGTAGCTCTGCTGCTTTGCGCTGATGTTGCCATGGAACGTGCAATAAGCTTTCCCTTCCTTGTCAATGTAAGTTTTGGTAGTAGGCGGAACTCCACGTCCAGAGGCGGAGTTACACATCCGCAGTTTGACTGTATTGAAAATGTGGGCACAGGGATAAAAAGAACGGCTCTCACCAAGTACGACTCGGTTCCCTTCGCTTCGACGTTTGTACGAAAGAGGAGTTGAAAAGAATCGGATCGTTAGCCAACGTAACATCTGTACCGTACGTAGTACCGTGCAGTGTGAGTTTTTGTTTTGCATGCTAATGGCGGGAGTACAGTTTGAGCAGGATCGAATATCTAAATTGTTAGCATTGCCCTTTTCAACGCTGACTTACAGTGAAAAGTTGAATATTGTTAAAGGGGGCAGACCCACACCAGCATTACCACTATTGGTTCAAACAGGCAAGAGTTTTCAGAGGCATTTCCAATCTAGTAATTATGATCGCTACCGTTGGCTGGCTGGTAGCTCGCAAGCTAACTTGCTATATTGCTGGGACTGTCTTTTATTTACTGTCAAGAACAAGGGACCTTGGGCAAAGGATGGCTTTAACAATCTCAACTGCTTAACCAAGGCAGCCATACGCCACCAAAACACTTCCGCACATGTGCGAGCCACGGTCAGTCTGAAAACATTCGGAGAAACGTTCATTGACATGCAATCTAGCGACCAGCATCACAGAGAAAACCTTGCCAACAAAGAGAAAGTGAGACAGAATAGAGAAATACTTAAGCGGCTTATTCACTCTGTTGTGTTTCTGGCCAAACAAGAGCTGCCCATCAGAGGACATGATTCTGTGGCTTCTGAAAACAAAGGCAACTATTTGGAGTTGCTAGACTTTTTGGGCGAATATGATTCTGCTCTGCGCTGCCACCTTGCTACCTCGAATGTGTTCACTGGCTCATCAAGTAAAATCCACAATCTAATCGATTCCGTTGCAAATGTTATGGTAGATGCAATGCAGGAGCAGGTGAAGAAGACACCTTTTGTGGCCATCATGGTTGATGACACTACCGATGTTAGTAATGCTGCTCAGATGTCCTATGTACTGCGATACATTACCGAAGATGGTGTGAAGGAGAGGTTCTTTCGCTTTGATAATTTCACTGGGGAAAAACGTGCAGAGACCATTGCATCCCGAGTTTTGTGTTTTTTGGAGGAGTTTGGGTGCACTGAGAAGGTAGTTGCTCAGTGCTACGATGGAACAGCAGCTATGCCCTCTGGACTGAATGGCATACAAGCCACAGTTAAAGAAACAATACCTCAGGCACTCTTTATCCACGGCTATGCACACACACTTAATTTAGTGATGTCTCAAGGTGCAGCGAAGATGAGAGAGTGCAGTATTTTTTTTGCTCATCTAAGTGGCATGGCCTCGTTTTTCTGGAGATCACCGGAATGTGCCACGCTGCTGGATGAAATATACCAGCGGAAGCTATCTAAAGTGTCTCCATCAAGGTGGAGCTGTTCCTCACATCTGGTCTGCACTGTCTTTGAAAACAGAGAGGGACTCGAAGAACTGTTTGAAAACATTGTGGATAACCATGAGGACTTCGACCAAGACACCATCCATAGCGCCGATGGATATCTCACAAACTTGGGAAGCTTTGAATTCTGTTTCTTGCTGTTCACTTTTAACTCCATCTTTGCTCACTCTGACATATTGTTTGGGATTTTGCAAAGCAACGAGTTAGACGTGCAGTTCTCCTTGGACCGTATAGATGAGTTCTGCAGTACCGTGGAGAGAGAGAGACAAAACTTTGAATCAGTGTATGACGAGACAGTGCGCCAGGCCTGTCAGCCTACAGGTCGCCGATCACAGGCACCCAGAGACACTAAAGCATGGTACCAACAGCTCCACAGTAAGATCATCAACCACATTCTTACTCAAATCAGAGATAGGTTCAAGGATCATGAAAGGCTTATATTCCTCGCCCTCCTTGACCAGCAGCAGTTCCACGCCTACAGACACAGCTTCCCCAACACTGCGTTCGCAAATCTCGAGGAAAGCTACGGGCCCCACTTTGATTTGCCTCGGCTGAAAGTTGAATTAGGAGTGATATATGCCATGGCAGACTTTGAGGGAAGGAGTCCAGCTGACCTCCTCAACTTTCTTCAGCAAATGGGACTGACCGAGAGTCTGCACCAAGTCTACCTACTCACGTGCCTTGTCTTGACTGTCCCCGTGTCTACGGCCTCAGTGGAAAGAACCTTCTCAGCCCTGAAGAGGATTAAGACCTATACCAGAAACACAACTGGACAAGGACGAGTGTCAGCCGTGGCCTTGATTTCAATAGAGAAAGGACTTCTTTCAGATTTGAAGTCTAAGGATATATTTTATGACTCGACCATCACACACTTTATGGAGAAAGAAAAGAGGATGCCAAATAACGTGAAAACAGAGCAGGATCCATCTGATCTGCCCCTCTGGAACATTACTAATCAATAGGGCATTCAGATCCACGCTGTTACTTCCTCGTAGGTGGGAAACGAGCCGTTTCCCTAAGGAGCAGTATAGCGACATGGGACTCACTTACAAAAGAACAATTGTCACCGATGTCCATTATGAAGATTGAAAGATTTGCATCAATGATTTCTCTTTAGTCAGTGATGCAAAGTCTAGAGACAAAGTTTACATGCAGAGTTTATCTTTGAGTAAAACCATGCCATTTCAGTGTCCATACTCTGCCAATTTTTCGCTGGATTTCTTTGCCTCACATATTAAAAATGTAGACTTAAAAGATGAAATAGCCTGAATTTATAACATTATAAAAACCATACCCTTTTCAGATGAAGGCCATTTCTTGTTTCTATACCTTGAGAATAGCTGCCCAATACTTCCCAACCAGACTCATTCATTTCAATAACAATAATAATAACAAGGAAATAAATTATTCTTGCATCAATTGATTTATTTACAACAATAGCAAAGTCATCTCACAGAGACTACTTTGAATTACGTCGAATGCAAATAAATATGAAGTTAGATTTAAGGACATTTTAGGACAACAGTTTATACAAAATTATTTACAGTTCTCTGAATAGTGCAAAACCACACAAATACTGCACTGTTCAATGAGACTTTTGCATTGCATCCATTTATGGATAGGATTTTAAACTGCCACCCTCTGTGAGGCAGTAGCAATTGCGAGGACTGCAATATTGCACATTGATAAAAAAAAAAAAAAATACCTTGGTTGAATATGCAAATTCTATTCCCCCCAACGTAACACATGACCAGCCATGTCAACATGGAGGGCAGATATTTCTCGATATGCGCAATTATGTTAGGTAAAAGGGTAATGAAAAGATGGTAAGAGTTTTGATATGCCGAATACAGCTGCAGCAATTACAACTGAACATTTAGTTCCAAATGTGATTCTCAATGACAAGTGGATGGCACTTCTTTCTCTGGTGGAGTAGAAGACACTTCAAAAACCAAGAGTATTAGACTTTAAACGTGAAACAGGAACCTTTATGTTAGGTAGTGCCCACCACCCCAGAGAGAAAATGTCTTAGCACCATCAAAAACCACAAAACAGCCCATCTGCTTAGCCATCGCATCTCAATCAAATGATTTCTTTGGATTCTCAGCAGGTACAACAGCTCTTTTAAAGTGCTTTTGTTCTGAACCATTCTTTCACTACCACATATCATTTCTACTTAATAATTTTCTCAATTTTAAACACAGACAAAACATAGAAATGTGGGTTACAATTTATAATAGCCATGCACATTCATAGTTGCATATTGAAACTTTGTGTTTGGACCACCATTTTTGGTTGAAACAAGGACCTTCAGAAACAACGTGGTTTGTAGTTGTTAACATTTGCTACTTTACCGGTTTTAAAGACTAAAATGGTCCCATTCTCATTGCAAAACTCAGTTTCTTTTCTTAACAGTACAGATATTAACCTGAAAGAGACCCCATATTTAAATCTTTGAGGGTATAAATATCAGAAAAGTATTGTGTAGAATACAAACTAAGGCCCCACAAAACACTGCCCTAACACCTGATCATACAATTGAGTTGTGCTTTGGCATTGCATGCATTCAGAGAGAATGGAGGGACGTCACCTTCAAGCATTTATCATTATACCGGTATTCATAATGCCATTGTTGCACAGAGGAGAGAAAGGAGGGGACTCGTCAGGTGAAGAGCTCACCTGTGCTGATAACTAGTACCAGCCGATCCAGACAGATCGGTTGTCACAGATTTCTCCCCCACGGATTATTAGGTTGGCAGATCAGAATCATTCAGAGGAATACCCATGAGCGGCCAAGTCCGATTCAGATACGTATCGACTTGTGTAAACCCTGATGTGATGTGTGTATTAGGAGATTTAAATATGTGAATTAGCGCATCTTTGGCTCTGCATAGATCGTGTATACGTCACGGTGGAATACCAAAGAACTACAGACTACAGTGGATTTGGATGATCTGCCAAAACCAAACATGATCAAGAGGGAGGAAAATACCAATGATCTTCAGAATACAAACACATCCTGCCTGTCCCGAGAACAGCTGGACTTGGTTGTGGCATAAAGTTGCACTGGGGACCAGCCTCTTCGCTTTGGCTTCAAACACCGATGCCCACCGCAGCCAGGCGGTGAGTGTGTGTGTGTGTGCTGGACGTGTGCAGCCTGCACCTAGACGCAGTATAGCCCTTCAAGTTAGTCTGCATGAGTCTTTGAAATTGCGCAGGGGGGGGGGGGCGAGATCCCGTAAGTCTCGCATTCAACAGCACAGGCCATCCTTAGAACATCAAAATGGCTGAACCCTTGGCTTGTGCAAGAATAGGCCAAAGCGACAGCCCTGCTCCCTCCACCTTCTTAGTTAAGAGTAGACCTTCAGGTGGCGTTGCACAGTTCACCTCCTCCAGTCAGGAGCCAACCCATTTCCCCTCCAGCTAGCAGGGCTATGTGCCTTTGTACCTGAGAGAGGAGCAGATAGAATAGAGACATGAAAAGGCCGAATAACACCATAAGTACAATCTAATAAAAGGAGATGAGGTTGCACATGTACAGAGCAGCACCTTTTCAGGGGATTGGAAAGACAAGAGCCTTGGTTTGCATAATGGCAACACTAGCACTGTCCTCTAGAGATGGATACGACGCTGAATCAAGCTACGTATTTCTGTTATGTTCATTCTGATGAATTTAAATGTCTTGTGTAATATCATGCTTGGCTTTTAGTTGCGGTTGTAGTCTTCTTAGTGCTTATGAGTTCTTCAAGAGAAAAACAAGTGGGCTCCACTTGGGGGGCTGAATCCTTATTTCAGATTAACGTAAAAGTATTTGGGATTTAATGCAATCATTTTTAGCCTGATTGCCGCACAGCTGGCCTTAGAGTGAAGTGATGGCCCTTCTCATCCTGTAGAGTCTACTGCTGTGCTGCAGCCCGTGGAAGGGTGGGGGAGCTCTTACCCGCTCTGCAGGGAGAATTCAGACAGGGCGCCCAGCGAGGTCAGCTGCTCCTCCAGGGCCACGATGCGGAGGCCGATGTAGCCAGAGGACAAAAGGAGAAGCACCACCCTGCACACAAACAACGGAAACGTTTATTGACGTGGCTTTCATCCAACGTAGAAAACCAAGAGGGGCCTGACAAAATGTAGTCGGTTAAAAAGCCGTTTCTTCTTTTCTCTTCAAAGACATTCCACGGAGGTGACACTTGACGTCAGTGCCTCCGGAGCAGGACAGCCTGAACGCACAGCAGAGGACCTAGATCACTGTGTCACTACACCACCACGCACACATGCAGGCAGGTCCCTTAGTGGTGTGTTGAGAGCGGGCGGCTGGGATCACATAACTGCACGCGATATCATATGGGCCCACTGAGGCAACAACCAATCAGAAGCCTTGCATTACACTTGCATAATAAGTCAACAAATCGGCTAACCCCAACTTTCTCTTTTCCTTTGTTAGGTAAAAGAATGACAGTGATGGAGCCAGCCCTAAAACAAATAGTTCACTCCCTTTTTAAAAGTAACTACCTTAGAATCGGACTACAATGTTCTTTTTATATATAAAATACCTTAATCTGTGTCTTTATAACAGACACAGAAAAGGCAACGGCCACTCTAACTTTGAAATCAATAACAGTTAAGAAACTACCGATAATATTTTCAGTATAAAAGAAGTTTCAAGACCCCCCCTTTTTTAAGAACAGCTGTGTCATCCATTGCCCGTGTTGGTATAGAACGTTGAGCAATGCTAAAACTAAATCAAGAGTAAAAAAGATCCGGTGAAAATACTATTTCCAAAAGAAACATTAAAGTGGATTAGTATTGTAGTGACATTTCAAAGTGAGGCTGAGGTGGAGTAGTGTTAGACTTCAAGGCGTCTTCAGACCCCCTAGGTCTGGGTAAAAACGTGTCAGTGTACCTTTTAAAAGGGTGGTTTGGGGCCGGGTGACTTACAGTATTAGGTAGACAAAGAGGAGGGTGTTGAGGCTGCTGGTCTCTCTCTGGATGAGGAGAGACTTGGCCTTCTCTGTCACACTCCATACCCACGACCCTCCTCCTGTGAGGGAACATCGAGGGTTAATCTCACAACGTGGTCATGCACCCAGTGCTCTGTGTGGAATGAGGATGTTCTCCTGTTCTGTGTGTGTGTGTGTGTGTGCGCGCGTTACCTGAGAGCTCCTCTGAAGACGAGCTGTCACTCAGCTGTGAGCGGGTACTCCTGAAGGAGGAGCCTGTTTCCGTAGACACGTGCTCTGGGGGAGAGAGGTTAACATCCGCATGTTATCCAACTATTCAAAACCTCACCTTGGACTTTGCATCCACACAAGCCATAAGGAAAGCAATGGACAACACTATTCCAGAACATTGTTAGCAGACAGGGGGTCTGACTGGTGGCTAAGCGGAGTTAAGAGGGGGCCATCCTACCTCTCTGTGGCCTGGGAGACGGGGGTTTGAGAAGGGGCCCTTGCTCCGAGCCATCCAGCTGGTCAAAGCTGTCCTCCAGACTAGACTGACTGGAGTTCTGTTGAGACAGAGAGAGGCACACGCCGTCAGAAACTCACATCACACAAAGGCTCGATGGTCTAGGTGATGGGTAGTCAGGCTCAGTGATAAACGGGGCGATAAGGTAAGGTGCCGGTGTCTTACCACTAGTTTGCCTTTGTCAAAGCTGCTCTCTGCAGAGGAGAAGAGTGGGCTGCTGTTGGTGCTGCTATCCTGTAGAGATCACAAAGCGGACGGTCAACACTCTGACTCAAAGGCATTGTCTGGGAGCGCGCCTGTGTGTGTACGTGTCTGTGTGCGTGTGCGTAAGCGCACGTAGATAAGCTAAGGTTTGAAGTTGCGTACACAACCTCCACCCACCTCTAACTGCGGACACACAGAGCGCAGGAGCTGGTAGCAGCCCTCCCGGTTCCGCAGAGACACAAAAAGATACTGAAACAGAGGAGGGGGAAAAGAACAAGGTCATCTCCAGCTCAGAGCTAGCAACCCTTCACCTTGAAAACAGTACAGTCATTCATCAGATTGAACAGGTTACATCACTGGGAAAATGACAGCGGAAGCCCTAATCTGTTTTATGAAGCAGGCCGGCCGTGTGGAGGCTGCAGGGCTCCAGACTGACCTTGTCTCCGTCGGAGGTGCGGATGGACAGGGCGTTGGGCACCAGCAGGGCCATGTTCTGTTTCTTCAGGACGCTGACACTGGAGGTGGGGATCACCACCTGAAAGGCCACAACAACCGCATTCAGCACCCTGACAAACTGGCACAGCTCCACCCAGCACCCTCTGGAATACGTTTCAATCTACGACCACCATACCAGTGTTTGGACACAACTCAGACGGACCGGTTGGGTTAGGAGAACCCCCGTGGAGGAGCCTCCCCCACCCCCACAGGGCAACCACAGGAGCCCTGGAGGTCAGAGGTCAGGGCTTACCTTGGTGTCTTTGAGCAGCACCGAGGAGTAGAAGCAGGCGTGGGTGTCGGTGATGTACAGCCTGCCGTGGTAGGGCACCTCCTTCTGCAGGGCACAGATGTAGGCTGGCCGAGGAGAGGAGAGGAGAGAGTTAGTCAGGACAGGAACGCAGCTGTAAGGGTCAAAGGGCATGGTCCAGGGGAAGAGGGGTATCCTGGACACCAACTCACCGTGTAACAGGTCTTCACTCTCGGGAATGTCAGGGAAAAGCTTGTGGAATGTCTTGTTGTGCTTTATAAAACTCTGTTGGGACAAAAGAACAGTTTGAACAGACATCGAAACCTTGAGTTAGAGGGTGATTCAGGAAGTCCACTGCACTTTTGTACAACTTAGTTTGAAGATAAAACCGAGTGAAGTGGGCTTACACTTTGAGAACCAGTGCCCTCCGTCCTCTCAAAACCTCTGTCTCCGTCAAAAGTTTGTGACCTGCGGAGACAAAGAGGTGAACTGTGAGGAAATGGATCGTAGGTTGTTCAAACATCAGACAGTCTCAGGCCTTTTCTTTCAGAGCCGTCTGCATGTTCATAGAAGTCTGCTGACGTGTGTACTAACATTAGGACCTAAGGGTGAGACCCACGGGGGCAGGTGTGTGTGTACCTGACGGGGGCCTGTCTGATGAGGGTCTTGTGCTGCTGCTGGATCTCCAGCTGGGCCTCCTCCAGGCTGACGGCCTTCCAGGACTCCTTCTTGCTGCTCCCCTTGCCTTTCTTCGCCTTGGTGGGCAGCCCCCCACTCTCCACCGGGTAGCTGAGGAACAGAGCGGCACACGGGTTCAAACGGCGTCCCTCAGGGCAACGTGGGCCCATCAACGCTGCCATTTTGGTGGCCAACGGATAGCCCCAGAACAAACCTCCAGAGAATCTCCATTTAGAGTTACACAACCTTTAGCATGGACTGACAGGGAGATAGCTAAAGTGTCTAATGTGTTGATGCTTGAGAGTGAGCCTATGCATGGGAAAGAGTAGTCTGGTCAGGCTAATGTCTGGAAAACAAGGCACCAATGGCAGGTATGAGGACCTAGAACCCCTCTAAATTCAACAACTACTATTGTAGTTGTATCTGTCTATCTATTCCCCTCCTAAATGTGACGACAAAGGACGCATGGAGACATTTACAAGATCTACAGACAGTTGGTAAAGCACAGGCTTATCTTTATGGCCTTCTGGAAAAGGTGACCTTTTTTCCCCCCCCAGAAAGTGACTGCATGGTCACACAGTGTGGCGAGTGTCATCCTGCGAGATGATCGTAAAACAACACCTCCCAGCCCGTTTACGGGAGGCCATTGTCATAAAGTCAAGAGTCAACATGACGGTCACATCGTTTGCTATTTCTGCGGAACCGTCCTGTCACAGCCAAGGCAGCAGGGCAGTGCATGAGGAATGCTAACGGTTGTCTACTGGGCCAAATAGTCAGACACAAACAAGCATTCTGTATATCTTAGATCTGCTTAATATACGTTTATCTATATCACAGAAGCTCTGCCAAGCCAAAAACTACGACACAAAACCATATTAAATTACAATCTTGAGTCCTTCAAAGAAAAATACGAGGCATAATCTTTGTCATCTTACCTGCCATTAAAATGGATGGACCTCCGGGATGATCGAAAGCTCATGTACCTTTTCATAGCGGGAGCTTTTTTCAATAACTCCAGATCACACAAATCCCCTAAAATGAATCCATTGTTTCTCATTTCCTGACAGCGAGCCTCACCAAATCACGCAGTTGTTTTTAAAGTCAACTCCTTTTCGATTGAACTAGTTCAGCTGGTATCTTGGCCACATCCTGCCAGTGTGTGTGATTAAAAGCATCCAGAAGAGGTGAGGAAGTGACTGGCTTCGTGCGGCGATGGTGTGACACTCCGTAGTGGCTGACGTAAGAGCTCGGCCACGCCCCCAACCGACTGGGCCCACAGGTTATTACAAGCAAGCAAGACGGATGTGAAGCTTTCAGGAAGTCATGCCCACTTAGGTAACTTTCCAAACACGGAAAGAACATAATAATATTTCTATCTGGGCTGAAAAGTGAATGCTTACACTCACTATGAAAACCTTGTGAAAAAGTGAAACAAACAAAGCAAAACAAAAACGACTTAAGTGAGTGGCTGTTTGACTCATACCTAAAGGTTCTCAAACCAGCCCAGCCACCTCTGACACTGAGGGACGATCCACCTCAACCTCAACCCCTCCGGCCATGGCTACAGGAAAATCACTCGAGTCAGATATGCCTTGCAAAGGAACATGTCATGATAACCAAAAGGAATATGTACCCCAAATACTGCTTCTTGTGACTTGCTCAACATTATGTGCACAGAACTTCATATTTACGGGTTGCATGATAACTGGTTAAAATAGTTAACCAACAGTGTTTGCTAAAAATAACTGCCAAGAATATGTTTTTAACTTTATACAATGCTGTTTTTAGACTGACTGTGAAACATGGAAAATGCGGGCAGACGTTGCAGACCAGATGGCAGATGAAGAGATGGCAATACTGGCTAGCAACACGAACTACCAACTTGAGTGTTAGCCACTCACTTTAACCAGATCCAAAGTTGTAGCTTTCTCACCCCAAAAAGACACGTTCTAAAAATCATGTTGCCCAATGATCCCCATGAACTCAAAATAATAATGTTCTAAAAAAAAAAAAGGCAACCGGAATAAAATAGTAAGAATGAATGTCCATAGTCATACATATGAAATAAAATGTCTCATCGTGCCCATAAAAAAATAAAGAAGTAATTTTCCCTCTATGACCAATCACTCTGTCAATAACGACAAGTCTGAAATGGTCTTGCAGTTATACAAGTTATTGCGTTAGAAGCTACATTAGAGTAAAGTTCAATGGATGGATCCTATGGGAACTGAGTTACACAAGTTGCCATTATTTCTGCAGTAGGCAAACAATGACTAGCACAACACACAGCCTGGTGATGGCTGAACAAGTGGGTTTCAACTCGTGCGTGTGTGTGTGTGTGTGACTCCTGCTCAGACTTTTTTTCCTGGTAAATGTGAAGCCTCCGGTAACTTTGAAGTCTACTTTCACAGTTTAATAATCACGTTCACGTGTTCTGGGGGTTGCACATCTAGCTGGCCCATTTCCAATGATCATTTAATATTCGATCATTGAGGCATAGGCCTACACTAGCAGGAAAACATTGGATTTTATTTGGCTATAGGAAAGTATGGTGATGTTTTTTTTTGTGTGTGTATTTGACTAAACCGTAGCAGAGAATCCAACAGAACAGGTCCAGTGTGTTCGTGAGAAGCCACGGGGAAATGCATTTGCCTGAGAGAGTGCACAGACTGCAACACAACACACACGTCAGAATTGGCCTTTTGTCTGAGCTTTTCTGCTGGCAATGAGGTTTGTTGCAGAGCTCCGAGAGAGAGAGAGAGAGAGAGAGAGAGAAGCGTGTTGTAGCTTTCCGATGGAATGACCCTTAGTAATGCTCAGACGAGACACCTCTCTAAAGTACTAGACCTCATGTTTTGTAAATTCACATGTCAGTTAAGACTTTTCAGTAGTGCCCTGCCAATCTGTCACCAAACTATTCAAGCGTGAGTTTATGCCAAGTTGAACAAGGGCCAAGGTAATTTAATTAAGCTCCTGTTGTAAATCTTTTCAAGGCCAATGGCATTGAGGAGGCAGAGGTTCACGGTCTATGCAGCTCAAAGTAGGCAGCTATCAAAATGGCCTATGTGCCAATATTATCCAACGGTACCTTTCTCTAACTGCCAGTTGTTTTTTGAAAGATATTTTTGGGAGTAATTTCCATGCGTTTATGGTCTGCACCCCCTCCCCCCTCCCACCGTCGCAAACAAGGAAGTGGAATAATTACATATGAACAATATCAAATGGGACCATCTGCTGATAAGGAAGAGGCCTTGAACTTTAGCTCCCTCTGCCACCGTGCAGGAGTTTAAAAAAAACAACAATAGCAAACTGATCTGTACCCTATGACACAAAGTCCCTACAACTTGTTTGTACAGTAGCTTTAAACAACGTATTTTTCTGCAGTTAGTTAAGATAAACAAGATCCACACGTTTAGACTGTTGAGTCACTCCATTAACCCGATTGATAAAACACAACGCTCTTCGATTGGTTTTGGTGTGCTGTACACATGACATACTTCTTTATGACACATGGTCTTAAAGTATTATAGTGTTCAACAGATTTGGTCAAATTAAAAATCAAAGCCCGTTGGCATTCTGACAGCTAGGCTACATGGTTGAAACACACGTATGCTGAAAGCAAACCTAGCCAACAGCCAGGGTCATTACCATTTTGAAACAGTGTTTCTTTATCATTTAGGTTCAACCAAGCCCTCATTTGTAACCAAAACAATATCCAAAGCAAAGCCATTCTACCTTCCACCATACCTCGAGTGATGAGGGTCCCCTGCAGCTTCTGGATGCATTGATGAGCCATTTGGTCTCTCCATGACCAACAACACCTTGTACTCAAGTAAGCAGCTTCGAAACACTGGCAAAGACAGAAGTATATATACACACGTGTTGAACGCCCTTGGCTCCCAGGCCAGTACAGGCAGTCCAAAGGTTTAAAGTTGCTTTCTCTTTTACAGCCGCTGAGCAACAACACTAAAGTGCTGTAGGAGCAGTGCAGAGACCGTGGGGAACGTGAGACTGGATTATAGAAAGGGTGGGGGGAAAAGGTGCCGGCTTCTGAGCTGTGCTGTCTTGTCCAGTCCAGTCCTGTCCTGTCCTTCAAGCTTTGTCCTCCCTTGTGACAGTGTCAGTTGTCTTTGCCTTGGAAACAGCCTAGATGACAGTGGGAAGAAGCATCGCTGGCTATCCTTGCAGATGGAAAAATGGCTCCGAACTGCTACTCAATGACAGTTAAGGCAGGGGAACTGGCAGGAGATGGCTACAGCAGAATGTCCATGAGAATGCTACGCTTGCGCTCTCTGTGGGGCTGTTTGGAGGACAACTGAACAATGGCGTCCATTTGAAAGAAAAACAACCGACAAAACGCTATGTACACAACCTTACATGAGGGCCCCACATCCATTCAACATCTTGGTGAACATGCTAGGAGGTTCAAAACTCAGGGTCTGTGTTGATATGGTTTGTCTGGGAAAGTCAGACCCCTTTGTCCATAGTTGCGTTGGGTTATGGGCTCAGTTTTATAACTAGTACCGTCTACCTTTACCTTCAGTACTTATAAAGATTAAACAATGAGAACTGCTTAACTCTTGGGCTGAAACGCATCCGTGTTGTATGCTGTCCGTCGTTAAATGAAGAAAAGTGGTATTACACCCATTCGCAGGTGATGACTTTATTTCTGTTTTCGGTTGTATCGGCAATCAATCCTTTATTTAATCAATTGAGTTGAGCATGCCAGATCTTTTGTTTCAGAGATTCAACCACCACATACTTTAAGATATGTTTTGCAATGATTGATCTTGTCAGGCAACATAGCCCCTAAAGGTTGTGAGCCACCTGCAATGTTCAGGTCCACTTATAGTTGAGGGTAATAGCTAGTAAGGGGAATTACTGTTCTACAATTAACTGTTAAGACAATCAAAATCTAAATAATAAAAGGAGCTTCAGACCCTCATTATAACATGAACTTTGAGACTATGCCCATTTCAAATTCAACTACCTACCCTCTTCAAATGTAAATAGAAAACAGTAAGAGGCAACAGCTTTGTTTGCCAGCTAGATGACTGACCATTTGAAATTCCAGTCAACTTTTCAAGTCATTAGCAGACAAAAAGATACCTTTCAGCAAACAGCAAAGGCCTAATCAATCAGGACGAGCACTACTTGTCCTGTCCCTTCCTCGGTACTTTCATTTTTGACATTGTTTTTCAGGTCCTACTTTTTCTCCAGATATGACAAACAACGCCCACTCAGACCCCATAAGAAGTGAGAGAAAAGCGAGCCTACATTTGGAGTTGTCAAATCCAGACAATATCACTTACACTTAGACTCCACATCCTGGTATTTTTTTATCAAGAGTACTTCTGATAAAAATAAATAAAAAATAGATGCATAAAGTCCTATAAATATGTGTTTGTACAAACAGCTGGGGAGAACACGGTGTACTGTTGGGGGCTTTGAGTGTTGTGACATGTCCAGTACATGAGAACAGCTGAATTGCATTTGCTGAAAGGGCATGTCTATGGAGTTGAAACTGACCCTCCTGTGTGGCAAGAAGGAGGCGTATTGCAAGTCAATGGCAATTCATAAGTGTGCCCCCTTGGAACTAAACTAGCCTAGCCCTTCCACAGCAACCCCAATCTGTTTACTCATTGGCCAACCTGATATTGGGTGTTGTTGGGGTGAGATGTATTTCTCTAACACAAGCTGGTCTGCAGCTGAGCTCAGACACTTGAGCAATGCTTTCCTCACAGTTCCCTCGCCAAAAGACCGCACTGGTTCAAATTACACCTACAACGGCTCAAATATCATATGTGTGGCAGGGATCGGTGGGGAGCCAAGCCCAAGATGGCCTGAATGCTCCACCTAGTGGACATGAATAAAAAGTCATTTGAACAGCTGATCACCTAACTATCCAATGAAAAGGGTCGAAGGCATACAGCAGACACATCAGATGATCGGCACAAGTCTTTTTCTTCCCCCAAACTAGGGAAAGTACAGTGTTCTGTCAGTTTCAGACTCAAAGGCGGAGCATTGGGCCTCTGTACTTGCCATAAAAACCAATGTGCCGCTTTGTGCAACTCGAGGCAAAACCATAGCAGCCATATCTAATTATTGTAATCAAATGAACAACCAGCTGGATTAAACATTAAACCATTAAATAAATAAAATGACAGGCTCACAGTACGTTTACTAGGCGCTAAGGGTAAATTAGTTTGTTCTAAGCTTCAGTAGGTTTAGTGGCAAAGCAAGGCAGGGATGTGGACAAGTAGCTTGGTGCAAAGAACAACGTGGAGCCTGTGGCATGCAGCCACAACTTCTTCTGCCTAGTGGAACACAGCTCATGTGTATACTGTGTGTGTGTGTGTGTGTGTGTGTGTGTGTGTGTATGTGCGCGCTGTGGCTCTTATAGTGGCTCCATCCAACTCCATTCCATGCTAACTTGGTTGAAACAGAGAGCCTTTCTTCTATCTATCTCATAGTTTTACTTTCTGCCACCACTCACACTCTAGTTGGAAAGCCCCCCGTTTCACATTGGGCATAGCACATATAGTAAGCCCCTCAATGAAGTAGGACATGCACAATGCAAACAACTAACCTAAATTAGAAACACACACAAAATTAGAATTGGTATGAAAGAATTCCACATGACTAGACTGTGTGCAGCCTGATGTATCAAACATGGCCCCGACCAGAAACACTGATCAGGGCTGTGCATTTGCACAGACTTGGAGACACAAATAAAAGAGGTGTTAGTGTAAGAGAGAACAATGCTAGACAGCTCTTTGAGAGCAACAAAGGTTCCATAGTTGAAAGTGAAAATAAAATAAAATGTCTTGTGACTTTTGGACTGGTGCCTGGGAGAGTTGTAATTTGCACTGGCCCAGGAGCAAAACAACTCCCCGGCCCTTCTCCACACACAGACATACACAAACCCTCTTTTAGCCATAAAATCCAGTTAGCCCTAAAGATGTGGTTTTCTCCCCATTACTTAACTGCTCAGCAAAGCTAATTTAGTCCTAGGACTTTCCTGCACACATCTCCTTCCTGCTACTGTATCTTCCAGAGTTGAATAGACGCCAGCTCTACGGCCCCACCCTACCTATTCATTTCTCTAGCACAATCTGCCAGCATCTTCCCTTTGAAGTCCTTCCAGGCCTTAATCCCTCTGTACTTCCACTCAATGACTTGGAAGCAGCCTCGTTTCAATGTAACATACCATAGCTATTTAACAGCAGAAGAAATAGTGGTCCTTAGGGGAGGGGTCATAAGTGGTGATACGATGGGGTTTTAAAATAACTAGAGGCACCACCTGTGGCTGATCCATCAGGAGCTCAAAACAACCATTTCCTAGACCTAGAAAAAACCCGACAGCGCTTCTCAAGTTTATTTCTGGTATGTTACAGGATGAGGTCATGCTTTCCAGACCATGTACAATGATGAGAAAATACCTCACCAAAACATGTCCATTTGGCTGTGCCAGTAGTTGCCTTTTAACCTTTCTTTGGTAGTAATTAAATACAATCTATTTAGATTTCTATATAAGCACACTATAAATGTTCTGAAAGGTTGCCTAACAACTGGGTTCAATGCAAACATTGAAGCTTGCTTTTTGCTTGGAGGAAATCTCAAACATGTATTTATTAAAAAGAGTATGTGACTGTGACTACTAACCAAAGTATAGTATGAAGTAAGAAAACTAGCAAGCCAACTTAGGTGCACTGAACAAGAATGAACGCTAATTTCCCGTGCACTATGCCATAAACATCAACTGTAACGCTAGCTGCCAACCTAGATTAATGGCTACTAAAAACAGGCTCTGCCATTTAAATGCTAGCTAACTGTTAGCCCTGCTCCAGCCGGCCTGGGTCTTGGCGGCTTGCCTGAGTGACACATGCACAGATCAGGTCACATTAAGCCCCATGGTACGTGTTGAAAAACCCATAGACTTACTGGTGATAAAATCCATGACCTACTACAGCTATGGCAATGTAAAAGGCAAGTAAACCAAAAGCACAAACAAATAGCTAACGTTTGTTAGATAGCAAGTTAACACTAGCTAATTGTTAGCATCCACCCTGTTTAAAGGGTGGATGGATAGCGGTTCAGTTAGCGGGATAGAAAACCGTTATCGTTACCTTTCTTTCATGAAATGCTTTATTCTGAAGATGGCTTTCTCGTCAATCTTCTTGAGAAAGGTTTTCAACCTTTCTCTCTTGTTTTCGAGCATGCTTTCTCCTTCCACCGGTGTAAACTCTTACCAGGACTTCGTTCGGCTTCTGTCTTTTTTCTTCGACTCCATCTATGCCGATTACGAAAATGAGCCCAAATCGGACGAAGTCTACCAACCAATGAGAAGGGCTACTAACAGAAAAAATAGTCATGTCAGACTATTCATCCAACCAGAGCGTGCTACAGAACCACTCTTGTCCAACCCATTACCTTATACGGGACACCACTCGTGCGTCCTTGACTAGTTATCCGAAAGAGGGTGGGGTACACAGTTTATGTTAATACTGATCTTATTATCATGAAGGGTTAACTTTACATACAGCTACATTTGAACCCCATAAATCAAATGTCCTTACACTACAGCATACTATTGTATGTAATTATCTGGCACTTTGGGCAACGGAATAAATAGGCAATACAACAGCAAATTAAGATAATTAATAACAAATCTGATACATTTTTTATTGATTCCTTTTTGAGGAACACTAACCCTAATTCATTAGAATTATTTTAGGAGGTTTAACACATTGCCTACTATGATATGATTGGTGCATGCAGCAGTAGTGTCAACCTCAGTTTGTCAGTTGATATCAGTTCACAGCTGGAGACTATGAACACCTGGGGTGGTCTGTAACACACTTCACAATTTCCTTAGAAATTCTATGCCTATCTATTTTTCTTTTATTTGAGATGTTTCTATGAATATTAATGAGGCAACCTGGTCATGTACAGCTGATTGGCAAACACAGGCGACTCACACAAAGAAATTCAAAAACTCTGTTGTGAGCTCTTCTCTTTAGACTGCTTGCTCTTTTCTGCCCATTCTGGGCTGTGGTAGCCCATACCACCAGTCACATGGTCTTTCCACCCCTGCCTAATTTCACAGAGCCACAGCTCTGACCAACAGCTGCAGGGTGAGTAGTCATCACAGGCCTACAGTATATAATTTAGCTGGCCTGGAGCCATATACGATTAAGTCACAATGAGATGACTTTCTTATTCAAAATACATCATTGAGTCTTTTCTCCATTTTCTAAGAAGGTTCGTTGAATTACCTCACTCTATGAAAATGGTTAAGGGTTAATCGTTGATAGGAGATAGCCTTAACAATAGACAGGATTTCAGATGTAACTGACTCATAAGTGGAGTTTTTTGTGTGTGTGGTTAAGTCTGCTTAAGATTGGCCATCGTGTCCATTTGCTGACTATATTTAGGGTCCGCCTCGCCACTAAGAGAACAGAGGAGAGAGTGTGACACCACATGACAGAGCAAACACACCCCCACACTCTCACAATCTGGACCGCCTGCCTTCAACCTCCAGTACTTTTGGTTTCATCAACTGGTGTCTGGGTGCCAAGTCTGGGTGTCTTACCAGGAAACAAACAGGATCAAGTTGAATACACAAGTCTTAAAAAGGAGCAACTGGAGGTTGGCAAGGAAATTAGAATGTTTTAAAAATAGATTATGTAATAGGTAATTGGATGGTCATCTCTATGTGAATTAATACAACGTAATTGATACTGTAGGGTTTTCAAGGGGGGTGTTAGATATCAATTTTGTCAGCACGAATATGCACTAACTTATAGAGGCAAAGCATCATCATCATCATCATTATGTGTATGAATATAATACAATATACACAAGGCATAGATTAATCAAATCTAATGGTCTTAAACTTGACACATTACAACCCCATTGCAATACTTGTCATTTCCTCAAATATGTTGTTTACAGAGTATTGAAAGTCAACTGAAGGGTGTTTAACCAGCAAATATTGATCTTCTGAGTCATAGCATTTCTTGACAAAAGATCATTATTGACTTTGAATTTATTCAGGACACAGGCCACATCTCAACACCCAATCCTCGAGGAGAAACAAAATACCAAGTGCATTCAAAACTCTTATTGACACAAGAATAAAATCCATATGCCCTACAGAAGAAGGATGGTGTTGTTTTGAGAGTTTATCAGCAGTCTTTCAATGAAACAGGCTTTCATGTTGTAAAGGGTCTTATTTTTTTATCTCTTATCTCTTTATCTCTCTCTATTATCAGTGAATTGTGTATTGACCTCGTAAAAAATACCTTAGTATGCAGGCAGTTGAATCATAGGTGCAAATAAGCACATAGTGTTGGACAACAAGCTTGTCTGACATTCCCAAAATAACATGATGTTTCATCAATCTCCTTTTCTCATTAAAATACATGATTGGTTGATGCTCATTCCTGGAGTTTCCATATCCAGCTGAGAGTCAAACGTCTTTTCTGTCTTTTTGACCATGGAGTTTTGTGAAAAAATCCCCCTAATCATTTGTGTTATCCACAATGAATAAGACTAGTTACAGTCCATGACAAACTAGAAGATTTGGATCAAAATATATGAATAGTAGGCTACCTACTCATTTCTGGCAACTGTTACTGTTATCCCGTAACAAAGGCTTGTTGGTGACTCAACTGACTCTGACGTGAGTCCTCCATTTGTCAGGCTAAACGGTCTTCTTGTGTCGTCGGGGTCAACAGGCCACCAAAACAGCAGAGGATCCACCCCATCTGCCTTTATCCATCTTTATTAACAAAGACACAGGGACTACTCTTAAAGCCTGGAGTATCACCTTACCTCCAACACTGTGGGTCACTGTATGAGGTCACCTACTCACAGAGACACAAAGTAGGACCCAGTCTGGATATTCTGGATATTTACCGATACAAATGGTGAATGTCTCCTTTAGGTTTGAGTGTGAAGAGTTTCCCTACCATCTTTTTAGGCTAACATTAGGTAGTTATAGTGGAGGGAGTCTTCAAGGTGTTGAAACCTCACATGATGTGTTTTGTTCTTCCACGGAGCTCTGTGGCTCAGATATCACTTATGCTCTCCTCCTTTTACAGGGTGTAAGGTTTCTAGCTGGCAGGGTCCAGGCAGCAGGCCTCCTTGGGCGGCTGTTACCTAGCTACCGTCATTACTAATTCAACAGCGACCTGGGCCCGAAGCTCTGGGTTACTTAGTGGTTTGGTGGGCTGGGTGCGGGTAAGGTCTCTCTCTCTCTCTTTCTGGCAAGCTAATGAAGCACACTGCAGGGGCTCCCGGAGAAAGTCGACGCCAGAGCTCAGAGCCAATGCAGAACGGGGAGGCCATGTGCCCGGAAGAGTCCAAGACAACGGCAGGGGCCACAGAGGAGGAGACGGCCCAGAGCCATGGAGGTGTGGTGCCCTCAGCCCCTCCACTGCCCCCCTCGTCACCACCTCCGCCGGGGCCACCAGAGTACCCTAGGCCCAGGCTTGTGTTCCACACCCAGTTGGCCCATGGAAGCCCAACAGGCCGCATCCATGGATTCACTAACGTCAAGGAGCTGTATGCCAAGATTGCTGAGGTCTTTAATATCTCCCCCTCTGAGGTATGGACAGCTTGGCTTTTCAATTATTATTGCTTTACTGAATAGGTTTCAAATAACAATTGATGATACCATACCATGATATGTCACATTATTTTCATGGTTTACCGTTCACCCATAATACCTCTTTAAACATATTACTTGTTGATATATTAAATGTATAGCCAGTGTGCATTCTTTTTCAATAAAAGACACTAAAGCAGCCTGACAGACATTTTGAATGCAATGACTCTGTTCATAACCACACCACATGACATAGTCACTGGTTCATTTTCTTATCTGAAGTGCCTGTGGCTAAAAACATCAGCTGATCTAGAGAGTTTAAAGACCACCGCTAATAGCATCATGGAAGGCAGCGGGGTAACACAGTGTGCCCTTGAGGGAAACCTTACCTTGCCAGTCAGATGAAGCTTTGAGTAGGTCAGGGCTAGCCACAATGCCATCCGGGTCTGTTTCAATGCAACAGTGGAGGGCAGTTACAAGGGCATCCTGGGTGGAAGATATGAGGAGACTGTCTGCAGGGCTAATGGATGCCATACTGTCCATCTATCTGGAACTCTGTCTGTCTGAAATTCACAGTCTCACGAGGCCGTCGTAAGTCATAAATGATAGATACTTATATTGCTACTTTCACGTCAATAGTTATATCATCGAGATGGACATGGGTAAAGTATATGGCATTGAATAAAAGGTTGTAAATTAATGAATAATTTATTGAAAACGTTCCAAAGACGTGGTAAGATTGCATCCACTTTCATAAGTGACATTGGCACTATCAGTTTATCTGAAGTTGTGGAGGCCACAGCCCAGATTACTGTGTATAAGCGTGTGTGTATATCCGATCAGCTTACTACCGTTCAGCCGACTGTCAGACCTCAAGGTTTACAACCGGGGCTGGGCCTCGACATGAATGGGGACAGAGTATCTGTGCTATAGGATGTAACCTTGACTGCAAACTGTATCGTCTTGTTACCTCAAAATGTTTCCGTTTATTGCATGGCTTGCATGTTGCCAATACAGATCATCGTCCACTGCATGGATGTTTCCAAGTCTTTATCAATGGAGGCTAACAGGACTTTACCTTTGGACAGTCGTTAACTGTGGGTTAATCAATATCATCAATGGCAATACTAATAGAAAAATATGATACAACAACTATGAATGGAAAGTTTAACAATGCTACACACATTTTGTAGAGCAGCCACACACAGTCTTGGAACCGTTAACCTGAGATAAAATGTGTAATAAACTGGATTTGATCACAAAATGGCCACAAAACCTGCTTTTTACAACACTGCCCCCTGCTGTTTGTGTTTTAGACAATACAAATACATAAGCGAATATCAGAGGAGGAAAAATACAGTGCTCAAATGATTTGCCAAGATAGTGCATGTCCCTCTCTGTGTGTGTGTGGCACAGGCACAACTTAAAGCCTCGTTCTAAACTATCTTTGGATATCTTCCTCTGCCTCCAGATCCTGTTCTGTACTCTGAACTCCCACAAGGTAGACATGCAGAAGCTCCTAGGGGGGCAGATAGGGCTGGAAGACTTCATCTTTGCCCACGTCAGAGGAGAGACCAAGGAGGTGGAGGTCACCAAGACAGAGGATGCCCTGGGACTGACTATCACAGACAACGGAGCCGGATACGCTTTCATCAAGGTGAGTGACCTCAACGCAAACTGACAGTTCATTAATGCAGTGAAAAAATCCAATGTTAACCGGAGAATTCATTGCTTTCTCAACTGTTGTTGTATTCCTTTTGTAGAGGATAAAGGAGGGCAGCACCATTGACCAGCTGAAGACGGTGTGTGTCGGGGACCACATCGAGGCTATCAATGACCAGAGCATTGTGGGCTGTCGACACTATGAGGTGGCCAAGATGCTGAAAGAACAACCCAGAGGAATTCCCTTCACACTTCGATTGGTGGAGCCAAAGAAAGCTTTTGGTGAGCCCAAAGATAGTTTTATCGGTAGCATACACTCTAGTAGTGTGTAAAGTAAGAAAAGTAAAAATAGCAATTGATTAAGGATGCTGTAGGACTTCAGCTGTTGTTTTAGTCTGACAAAAGTGAATCGGATATAGAAATGGTGCCCTCTTCTGGTAGGAAAGTGAAACTACAGCCCTGCTAGTCTAGTGTGAAGGAGGTATTAGATAGCGGCCCTCCAAGGAGCTAAAATAGCACAGCCACTTTCATACAAACTGACCTAACATTACAAAAAATTAGGTGACTTAGGGAGGTTATGACTACAGATGCCAACAGCTTTGCCATATCATAATAATACTATATTCTATAATAATTCACATGTATGCGAATTCAATACAATTTACATTCCTGATGACTAATTAATCTAATTAAAGCCCCCATGGATTTGACAAAAAGGCTATTTGAAAAATGTATGGGCAAAAAGCACGTCCAGTAGGTGATCTTATATGGTCTAACTGCAGCATAGCGCAAAAGGATATGAAGGGTTAGGGTTAGGACATGCAATGAACCACACACACACGTACACACACACACACACACACACACACACACACACACACACACACACACACACACACACACACACACACACACACACACACACACACAGAAAAACTCAAACACACTCACACTGACAGACACACTGCCGGCCATTGCTATTGTAATATTAACACTGTGCTGACAGATATGACTTTGTCACCAGGAAGTCGACATTGCCCTCCAAACTAATGGGGAAATAACCACTTCTGACTGGATGTGAAACCGAGGTGCTAAGGGGTCATTACCATTGCACATTTGATCTCCCTTATCAAGAGGAAACTAGCCCTGTACAATGTTTCTTGACTTCCTAGGAATAATATTTTTCTCAGTGACTGTTCATGATGTAGAACTTCCATTACTGTAGTGGCCAATAACATCGATATTTTGTTCCTTGAAATGTTTACAAAGACCGACATGGCTATTACAATGGATAAGTTATTGAACCTTTGTTTAACCAGGAAAGATCCCATTGAGATTTAAAATCTCTTTTGCAAGGGAGTCCTGGTCAAGATAAGCAGCTGCACAAGTCAAAACAAGTTAGTACAAAACAGAAAAGAAAACAAGAAAACAATATTACAATCTATAATACTCCCAATGAACAACCGTAGAAGAAGCCACGTATCCATAAAATAAGTTATACACTTGTTAAATTAGATACAATTTCTTTCTTTCATAACTTTTCACGGAAATTCTTATAGCTCTCCAAATCTCTCTATGTGAGTCAGTGTATATATATATTTGACATATATTGAATGGAGGTCAACCATTGATAATAGATCAATAGCTCACTTGCTAGACATACTTTCAGCACTTGCTGATTGACCCTTGACACTAGCTGATTGGATATTGTGAGTGAAATTACATTTCAGGCGCTAACTGTGTAATTACACTTCTGGCTGCTCACAACATCTCAGGAACAAAGCGTGTGATAACCAGAGCCTGTAGGAGGCGCTGAATGTGAGCAATATTACATATTTAAACATAACCTTTGTCTGAGAGTTTATGGCCAAATTGTATAGCATAGTCCCCTCACTGATATGAATATGTTCTGGTATATTTCATTCAACTTGAATTTGTGAATCATCATACCATGTCACCTTAACACAGATTTCACGACCTATATATTTCTAATTCAGCACTGATGGCAGGTCAGAGTTGAGTATATTTACTGTAATCAAATGCAACTTGACGAGAAACACCAGCACAACAGGAAACTGAGTCAGCATTGCCCTGTTTCTCCAGAAGCTCCTTTTTCATCTCTGGAACAAATTAATCATACGCTATAATTGTGCCTCTTGAGGAGGTTGAAATCTTTACCATCTCAAACCAAAGGAATGCTTCTGTCAGTACGGCCATTTGCTTTGTCCCAGTAATGTGGTCCTGCCTGCTATCATTAAGCCTTTTATTATTAGATAATTTTCTGGATATTTGTATTCATGTGTATTATCCTTTCTCCGTATCTCGTGTGTGTGTGTGTGTGTGTGTGTGTGTGTGTGTGTGTGTGTGTGTGAGGTAGACATGATTGGCATGAGGACCAGAGCGCCAAAGTCCAGTGAGGGCAAAATAGCAAACGGGAAGGAGACGTTGAGGCTGCACTCCAAGGGGTCAGCCACTGTGCAGGAAGTGGTGAGTTTCACATGCGGTGCAGGCGCACAGCCACTCCCACAACCCGTTGACCACATCACACTCCAGAAGACACCCACGCAAACAAACATAGGGAGTGTCCCTTGGGACACCGTGACATCATTCAAATCAGCGTAAACACACGTGGGGTACGGTCAGTACAAATGCAAGATGGCGTGCGGGCTAAACACAATCACCCAAATACAGGCACACAATCCCTCTACCTCCTAGTCAACACATGTTCCCACTTCCACCCTTGTTGACTCTATCACTGTTAACCCCTCCACTTTCCCAAGTCCTAATTGTTGCTCTGCTCAAAAGCATCACCATGAATCATGTCACTTTAACTTTGTATTGAATTGAGACTTCATCGTGCACAATTGTTTACAGGACACAGCAAACAAGCTGCCCCAGTTGGATAAGGCTTCAGAGCGCTGATTTGAAAGTCGTTTATTCGTAGACTCCATGGGAAATTCTAATTTATTTCTATCATTCATCACGTGGACAAATGTTAAACAGAAAGGGGTGGGACGTGCTGGTAAATGACGCAGACGCTAATCATTACAAAATGTGATTTCACTGAGCTCTAAGGGAAACGTGGTCAGATAATATCATTACAAAATGTGATTTCACTGAGCTCTAAGGGAAACGTGGTCGGATACTAATCATAACAGCATGGGATCTCAGTGAGCTCCATGGGTAGTTCATGTGTTTATTTATTCAAAATATTGCATTTTTACACTGTGATGAGTGTGGGGGCATATGTTGAAGAGCAGAGGCACAGGACAGGCTCGTAATGGATGTCAACACTAAACATGACAGATAGCTGCCCCAGTTTGTTCCATGTCAGTTGATTCTGTGGATGCCAGTTAATATCCATACTGCATGATGCACACATACTGTCCTCCTAACAGCCGAATGAGTTTGAAGAAAGGGCCACCAAGAAAGTGGATGACCTTCTGGAGAGCTACATGGGCATCAGAGATGTAGAGTTAGGTAAGACCACCGACAGTAATGTATATTATATTATTCTTTATGATCACACTTTAGTCCATTAAAAACAATCAGACAAAAAAAAACTGTAACATACATAAAGACTTCGAAATACTAATGGTAGAATTGTAACTCTACACCAAGTTTTATACATAGACTTTTCAAGGGAAGGATTCACAACTGTGAGACATTTCTGTCCTGATGATAGTCGAATTCCAGAATGTTCCCCGAAATGATCAGAGATATTTATCATGAGGTAATGTTTATTTTAGAGATGGCAAAGCATCGTTCCACAACCCTTTAAGTCGTAAAAGTCAATCCGAGGGATTATATTTCAGAGGCAGATTTCAGGACAGCATACGTCTTCTTGTTGACCTGAAATGGCTGACCCCTCTCAAAAGGAGGGCTGCCCATGTAAGGCCGTGATGCTTCGTCAAGAGGATTAAAGTGACACAGTTTCTGAGAGATTACATACCAGAGATATGAGGACGCCGTTTACTACTGCTTTCACGTTCAGAAGAGAAACAGTGTTGCCTTAAAGGCATTTTGTTTCTAAAACGTGAAGTTAAGTGAATGTGTAGATAGGCTACTGTACATTTACTTGTGGTGTTTGTTGTTATATTCTTCTTTTGAAATGAGCATCTTTCAGTATTTTAAGGGTTGTATGGAGTCTGACAGTTTGGCAGTGCAAAAAAGTACAGCGGAGTCTTGCTAGATCGCAGGACATATCTGCACAGTTACGATCTGGGAAACTTTGTTTAGATTTATGGAAGTCTGTTCTCTGTCAGACCAAAGGGTACATTTCTGTTGCAGTGGGTTTTAAACCCGATCAGCAATTGTCATAAAGGCACTAGTGAATCAATCATAATAAATAAAAACATAATAATAATAATAATAATAGTATAACCATTAGGTCAGTAATCAAGATTCAGAAATTGATGATTATTGTTTTGATCTTTTCTTTCAGCAACCACCATAGTGGAGGCTGGCAAAGACAAAAAGAGCCCTGACGACTTTGCCCAGGCACTAGATTCAGTTCTGGGAGACTTTGCATTCCCAGATGTGTTTATGCTAGAAGTATGGGAGGCTATTGGGGATTCCAAAAATGGCAGAATGTAGAGAGGTTCATCCAAAAGTTTCTGTTATCAAAATCCCAAGGTTAGTTCTTACTTTGGGGAAGACGCTATTTATAAGATACATCTTGTTTCTGGTTGGAAGCAGAATTACCCTTATCCCAACTATTCATATTTCTAGGCCCTTAAAACAGCACTCTGTCTTCTATATGTACAATCATAAGCATGTGCTCAAGATACATTCAGCCGTCTCCAGCATGGAACTAGGAAGTGGTATAACAGGGTATAACAGAGAGAGCGGTGACCACATACATCCGCTGTTATTAACGTCATGGTCATAATGCAAGTGACTTTAGAGAGGGATGAATCTTTGCAGTCAGGCAGTCAATTGAAATAAAGGGATAACAATATGAGGAAGAAATTCATCAAAAAGAACAAGATGTTTATGTACTGTTTTGACCCGTTGTGAGGGATTGAATGCCTTGGGAGAAATGACTGCGTTTGTTGTTGCAAAGCGCATACCATAATGTTGGACTTCCCACGAGAGATGCATGCCTACGTAGCACACGTCATCATCCCTGTCCCTCATTGGGTCAAACACTGTCCCTACATTTCTCACAGTGAAACTTATGTGTCAGAGCAAATTCCTTTCATGAAGCGGTATATGAAAATGAAAGGGAATGCGATTTTCTTCATCCTAAGACTTTTTTATGATCTTGTAGTGTAAATAATGGTTGTTGGTATTTATGTGACAAAGGAAGTAATCTGTTTTGAATAACAGCTGTATACAATTATTTTTTAATTGTTGTGTTTGTGTGTATTTACCAAAATCACTCAATACTCAGTGATTATAGCTGTATATGAAATAGAAAGAAATGTTGTGTATTATTGTATCTTGCTTTAAACTCTTATTTATTTTGACTTTTTTGGACACCTGAAAGGTGTAAGGTCACATCTAACCTACATTATTATATTAACTAAAATACATTAAACAGATGAATCCAAAAATTGTTAAAGCAACATTTCCTTATTCGCTTCATGCTTTATTTTCAATAAAAAGCACATTCCATTATACACATATGCATCTCACATACACATTCCAAACGTCTCAACACAAAATAACAACATGTCTGACAGATAGTCTACAAATATTATAAGCACATTTCAAAATGCAATGTAACTGGAAATATATGTACTTAGACATTGTGAACATGCAGGCTAGCACATAACATTTTGATTTCAGATAATATGCAGTTTGCTTTGATTTAATTGTTGGTGCAAAACAGATTCCCCCTCTCACATATATCCTGGAAAGGAAGGCTAACACTATTTAGAGGTAAAGATATACATTCTATTTGATATTGACACACTATTACTGCTGTCAGGTGTAGTATAAGTTGAAGTGTAAGGTATCCACAACTCTCCGAAAAAAATTCTAATCTTAAAGTAACAAATCCATTTGCGAAAATCCCCATGCGCTCACAAACACAGTCCTATTGTCTTTGGAAGGAGAGCTGACAGGCTGTATTGTAACTGGCCCAGAATCACAATGCTACTTGGCATTGGTTTAGTGGCGATGGCCCCAGCATTACTTTGCACACTGTGTGTGTGATCCTCTCCAGATGCTGCTGTCAAAGGCAGCTTACGTCTCCTACTTCTACTGTTAACAAGCTCGGTATCTTCACAGCATCGGCGTTAGATACTTCTGGATTGCCTTAAAAATGGAAAGCATTATTTTCCTTTAAATAAATGTTCCTTTTATGTCATCACCATTCCCAAACAGTGTCAGGGAATCTGGGAGGAGAAAAAAAAGGAAAAAACGACAGAAGCTGCTACTGTCCTTAAGTGCCCCGCAATATCTTAAAGAAAGTGCTAACGCAAACTATCACCAAGTCAAAAGTCCAACATTCATCACCCAAGTTAACACGTTGATGACATGCCCCCCCCCCCCCCCCTATAATCAGGTGGAAGGCTTTGGGTCAGAAGGGAGAGACTCCTCTGTTTTCTTGGGCCGTGCCACTTGGTCCAGGCCCAGGTTGCTGGCCAGCGAGGCCCTGGTGAACCTGTGCAGGGTCCCACTGAATGAGGGGTAGAGGCTTACGATGGAGCCCCTGGACCAATCCAGGCGGGGGTAGACGCGCTTGAGCACAGCCCGGCGGAACAGGATGTAAACCCAGGGGTCCAGGATCTGGTTCCAGGTGGCAAAGCGAAGCCACAGCAGCAGGTAGCGGATCTGGAGGGGGCTCTTAGACAGTACAGTCTGTGCAATAAATACCTGCCGGGGGGGGGGGGGGGGGGGGGGGGGGGGGGGGCAGTGAAGATGAAGGGAGAGGGAGAAGAAAGAGGCAAGGCACATACATAGAAACACAAAAGAAAAAGAGAAAGACAAACACATTGGAAGACAGGTGGAGGGAAGAGGTAATGGTAAAAGAAGACGCATAATTACCAAACAAAAAGAAGTTCAGTCTCCAGCCCCTCCTCCCAACAACACACACATACACACACACACACACCCACACACACGCACACACACACACGCCTGCACACGCACACACACACACACACACACACACACACACACACACACACACACAGACACACACATTAGAAAGCAGCAGATGTCTGTGTTATGGTCCACCCAGGGAGTACATGGCTGGGCTAATTTGGCCTGGGCCTCTGAGATACTAGCCTTAGCATCAGAGCAATCATTCTCTCCTCTGTTGTGGCCACGGGTGCAGAGCCTAGCTTACTGCGGACGCGTTAGTGGGACATTCTCCAACAGGAAGTGCACATACTAACAAGGTCCGCTAGGAATGATGGGAAGTGCTAATGATTTGTTTCTTTTAAACACGTCTCATGGATCAAACTGGTAACAGCCCATTGGAGAGTACCACATAACGGTGGGGGGGGGGCAGCCAGTCACCATATAACAGGGAGGGGGCAGACAGCCAGTCACAGGTCAAATGCACACATTGATTTACTTTGTCGCCACAGTTATTCATAAATCCATGCTGCTAGTGTGGTAAACATTCAATGTCTGAATGTCTCTTTTGCTGAAAAGCTGCAGTTGTTAGTCAAAAGCATACGCATGCTGAAACAACATGTGAGAACTAAAGGTGAATGGCTTCAGGGATTACTCTATGAGCAATAAAAAACATTGGAATGGATGGATGGGGGGCATGCTTCGAGATCAAACGTTCTTGGAAAATGGAGATGGCCGAGTCAGTGAGCTGGGAACGAGCAAATGTCCGTTCAACAGACAGCAAGTTGGTAGGCAAGCCAACCAAAGCCGTGAGAGTGGGGGTTGCTGGGTAATAAGTGACGCTGTGATCTTCAGGGTTGTTTTCTACTCGCCTTAGTCGTGACTCTTGACATAGGATATATATCCAGGGGTCACATATCTGATTGCAGGTGGCCATTCGTAGAGAGAATAACATGACGTAGGGGTCTACAGGCGTACTGGTCACAGCACTCTTCAGAATATAAATCTGTGGTGCCCAAAACATGTTATTGTGGTTCAACTTTCCGAAGAATAATTCCAGACAAAGTGCTGACTTTTTATTTGTCAGATTAATTGACTTCAATGCGTTTACAGTACATACTGTAAGATGCCTTTTAAGTCAATAGAGCAGCAGATCTGTACTACTTCTTGGAGCTGACCCAACCTACTGTTTAAAATCTTTTTCTCCAAAATGCATTTGTCACTAGAGCAGCAGATCTGAACTACTTCCCCAAGCTTCTTCTCCTCAAAAGGGCACTTGTTTTTACAAATACTACTGATGCCAGCTACCCAAAGATCTACTAGCATCATAATTAATATTACCAAGACATGAAGTGTTTGGACATGTTCTCTGGCCCCAACTGAATGTGGCATCATAAGGCCTTAAATGGCCAGAGTCCAGTAGTAGGATAAGAAGTCGTTAGTGCTTTGAGAGGTCAGTTAGATTAGCCCACATTGCTGGGGGGAAATGAGGCAAAGAAGGGGGAGTGCACTTCTTACTTGAAACTAATTTGGCCAAGTCTAATTTCTCTCTTCCACTCAAAAGGGACTTCACAGAATACAGAGGCGAGGAGATGCTTAGTGGACAAAATGCTAACAAAACAGTTAGCCAGCACAGAGAGGTAGCTAAACAGCCCGGACCTATGGGTCCAGCACAATACCACGACTCCTGAATGTTCTTTACTGTATTGTTGTACACTTTCATCAAACTATCTGTAACATTAAGTCTAAAAGAGAGACACTGAGACACTAGTAAGAGAGAGAGAGAGAGAGAGAGAGAGAGAGAGAGAGAGAGAGAGAGAGAGAGAGGGGGCCAGGGACAGAGTAACGGATATCCCCCTTTCGTCTGCTGTCTGAGATCGCCCTCGTTACCAGGCCTTATCACAATACAACACACACGCGCGGAGCTCACTAAGGAGCACCAAGTGTTGGGTCAACATAACACGCAACCATTTGTTCCACTGCTCGCAGTACAATTAAAGGAGTTTTGTGTTTATGAAAGCAGACCGCCTAAAAAGGCAGTCACATCTCAACGGAACGGACATTTGAATTCAACAGTGGAAACCCTCACAGCTGGGTTTATTGTTTATAATAATCTATTCATATGAATGTATCCATGTCCCTTTATGACCCATTAGATATCCCAGATGGCTCTCAGCGGCTCTAGGTCATTTGTCAGTAGCTCTTGATTTAAAGTAGGGTGCACAGTTTGATAGAACTGTTCCATCAAGCAAGACTTGTCCTAGCAAAGTACATACTTTAAAAATGGTTGGAACACACTGTAGTCTATCATTATAATATGACAATCTGAGCTCAAGGAGTGCCTGCCATTTCAATCAGCCGTTTGAAATTCCACTGTTGCTGAAAGCTCTGATAGGTATTCTAATTTCAAAGATCTGATTGGCTGTTCCTAAGAAACAAACTGTCAATCCGGTGCCTTCTCTTTCATTCAGTGACGCTAGTACCAATGTGTACAATATCCTTTTGTCATGTCAACACAGCAAACACGCTTGACTAAATGTTCTCCTCCTAAGACAGACTTCCTCCTACCCTGTACATAGGGGTAAGGGAGCATCACGTAAAGAAGTCACGTTACACTGTGTTTAACTTTGCTATCATGTCGATAAAGTGCAGTGATGCACGATTTACCAGTAGGGGGCACCAGCAGATGGAGGCAATCACCATGATCAAGATGAGCTGCACCATCATCTCCACCTCGTAGTCGCGGCGACGCTGTGTGCTGTCCTGTCCGCAGCACACCTTGACCAGAGTCACCACGCTGACGGTGTTCAGCAGGAAGGACACGGCCAAGGACAGCAGCCCCACCAAGGAGAAGATCAGGGAGAAGGCCAGGTCGCTGCCCACAAAGCCGATGTTCAAAAAGCACCAGGAGCCTGGCATCTGCAGGTGATAGCTCCCCACGCCCACCAGGGGCAGCAGTGCCACGCAGCCGGCAAACACCCACACCAGCAGCACCACGGACACCGCCCGGCCCTTGGGCATGCTGGAGGTGCGGGCGAAGGGGTGGTTGATGCCGACGAAACGCTCCACGGCCATGGCGGCGCCCAGCAGCAACGGGCACAGGCCGTAGAAGACCATGGACATGCCCATGAAGTTGCAGAAATGGCAGTGGGGGTCCAGCCGGCGCCAGTTGAAGTGGGTGACGTGGAAGGAGACCACGATGGAGCCGGTGACCAGCAGGCCCATGAAGTCGGTGACCACCAGGCCGCACAGGAAGAGGAGGAAAGAGGAGCGCGAGCGGCTGTGCGTGCGCTGGAAGGAGTTGCGGAGCACCACCAAGGCCACCAGGTTGGAGCTTAGGCCCAGGGCACTGAAGACGGAGGAGAAGTAGGCGGAGGTCACGGTGTGGTTGTATTTGAAGGGGGGGCTGTTGATGGAGAAGCACCGCGAGGTCGTCTCGTTGCCATGGGGACCGGTGATGTTCAGGGCCTGTGGATTCATGGTGGATGATTTCGCTTTGAGGCTTATGTTGGGAAAATTAATCCATTTGGCATGTGCTTTGATGTGATTTTACCTAGACAAACAAAATTCACACATTTTTTCCCCTGTCATATTTACAGTCCAATACATATTGAGGGTAAAATTAGGAACTGCTCACTTTTTATGCATAGGGACATATGAATTTGGAGAGGAAAGGAAATAATTATAAACTGAACGTCAGCATTGAAACTAAGTTCTCGAAAACACAGAAAGCAATGGAACAAGAGATTTTCAAACATCGCTTACAACTTCATTTGGTTTCTAGTTATAATTACTTTGGATTCAGGCAGTTGAGATGTGAACAGCAATGCAAGGGCTAAGCTAACCAAAGCTAGGGGTCAGATAAGAAATAAGATAAGAAAAAGAAAAACTTTTAGTGTTAGGCATCTGAAATGTGTGTATACGCCCACCTAACCTCCCTCGCCTACAGCCTAGCAAACTCATAAGACTTTAATTACCACAGTCTATCGATCCTTACCCAAGTATGTTGTTTGTTGTGCAATAAAACAGACCTCCAAGGGCCCATCTTCATCATCAGAAGAAATATTATGTGAAACTCACATTGATTGATTTAATTGTGGTTGCACAGAATAATTAATCTCAAATCAAATAAACAAACAAAATTGTCTGTTAAGAGAGACAAAACTTTTGAAGTCGGTTTGTTGTGTTCTTTTAAAGACATGACATATCTTGTCAGCCAGAAAGATCAAAAAAGGCTTGAAAGATAGGAATGCTTTAAACTCAAATTCTGTCTCTCATCACTCACATAGAAACACATACACACTCACGTTCTGAAACAATTTATCTTTTTTGAAGGAAATGTGGTTACATGAACAGCAAAACAGACATCTAGACATAAAGTGATGCACAGACAGTGATGCTATGAAGTATATCTGATCCAAAACATCATTCAAATTAAGATACTGATCACGCAAACTATTTATCTAAACACGAGCCAAAGGCCTCAAACGTTGGAGGCTCAAGGCTTGTTGCTTTTCATTTCAATGCGTATCTTTGTATGGCGCCTTGATGTGTTCAACGTTGAGGAATATCATAGGTTAAAAAGAAAACACTATTTGTATCGTTTGAAGAATACAAAGGAACTTGGCCTACAGTAATACAAAATAAATGAAGCCTAACCCCAAATGAAATGTGAGGTAGTACAACTAACTATGAAGGTAAATATTAAACATGAATAAAATACAGAATATAAAGGTAAAGGAAGCATGTAAGTGCTTCCAAAAAATGTAATATTTTGACAGAAGTCCAGTGAGAGGAAATGTACTGCCTGTGTTTACGCCCTGGTGTCTGCTTCAACCACGATGACCACTGCAATTAGTCTAAAGAGCCTAATGGCATGGCAGCGATCAATAACATAATCCTAAGTGCTCCTTATAACTTAATCAATATCTTTCCAAACCAAAGGGGTTAGTGAAAAAAAGGGTGGGTGTATTTTCAAATAAGATCAATACTCAGGATTAAATTATATATTTTGTCATTGAGGAACAGGGAAAATTGTGCAGCATGATTTTCTAATAAAAGCACCAAGTATAGGCCGTTATAAACAATTGAACAAACTACTATTTCATAGGGACAATAGAGACTGCACCATCAGTCTTGAGCATGTCCAGTGATTGTCAAGACATTTTGTTACCAAATGAATCCAGAGGCAGTAACACCAAGGCAGTAACACCAATTCATCCATGTTGCTCACTAGATAGTAAACTGTGGGAAACTATTTAAAACCACAAGGAAGTTTCATTTAACATGTCTATACTACTGATATATTACACTGGTAATAACCTATTTTAAAAACACTGTCAGTTTTCAACTGTTGATTGTTGTTACTACTGTACTTTCCATTGATCATTGTACAATATGGTAATTTAATGGTTACTTCTTAGCCATATTATGCCCATTTTAGCATCCCTGCATTATTATCTAACATAACTTCATTTAGCTGCAGCTTACTGAAGATATTTTAAGACCAACTATGATGAATGCAGATTTGAATTTCAGCTTTGAATGACTATTCAAATATTTGGCCCATTTTGCAAATTGGTTATATGTGTTTTTTTTTTATTGTTATTATCATTCACTTTTTGTGTAAAAATGTTCATTACAAATGAAGTTATTGTTTTCATTACGTTTAGTAATAATAGTAGTAGCAATAGTGCCGTGATAGAGTAATTTCTGCACCTTTTTCCAATAGGAAACCTTGCCGTGTTGTAAATTACAAATTGGAGAAGGAGACGTTTCTAATATCAACTGCCAAGGCATAGAAATATAAAGAGCCACACCACCTGGCACTGATCAAAACATTTTGGCTTGGAAAGATTTGTTTTCCACGATAAAACTGTCCATTATAAACCATAAACAGATGAGCGGTGTATAAAGGGATCCTAATCATGCATACTACTCAACCCTACTCCGACATGGAGTTGCCAGTTTGAATTTGAACGAGTACATCAACTGACATCCAACTCTACTTTACTCCTTGACTTTGTTATGAAACATTCACTGCAGTGATTATAAAAAAGGACAACATGAAGATTGTAATTATGTTGCCACAGCCTGTCATTACTGAACTATCAGAGGTTCGGTTAAACTTAGTCATATCCGCTTGATTAAAAAAAGCATCCATACCTTCAGAAGCGCTTCAGAGAATCGAATGACACAAGTTGAATGAAGTTAATTCTGTTTACCATGTGCGCTGCTTTTGCCGGTGCGAAAGCCATATACAGCCCATTTCCCCCCAGGAGACGTGGTTTAAAGTAGAGAATCTTCTTTATCACGTAGACTGGTTTTAAAGAGCCCGGGGGAAAAAGTTATCGAACAGAAGACTCCTTCGGACTATGGGAGCCTAGACGTTTAACCCTGTCACGGCCTCAAAACTATCGGTCCCTTTTCTTATTCCGCAGAAGACAAAGGGGATGGGCTATTGAGATTAAAAAAAAAAAAAAAGTTGAAGCCGAATCTTTGAGCTTTGCCATGACATTTTGACTGTATTAAATATGTAATTTTGTGAGCATAAGCTATACTTAGACGTTGTCAGACAATGTTAATACTCTGGAACGTGGAGATACAACAGACCTCTACCCTGGAATGTGGTATCTATCAGCCATCCCACCTGAATCGAACCAGAGAATGGATATTAGGCAGAATGCAGTTGAGTAGGCTGTACACTGTCACATGAACTGCACTCATCACTCTCACAAACATCAAAGAATATAACCCTGTCTGATATAAATAACAGCCCTCTTAACTGCAGGCTGGTAGTAATTCACCATAAGCATTGCTCAACAAGATCAGCGGGGGTCACAGGCTTGGGTTGTTGGATGCTGCACTAGCCTGCTACTTCAACAAAGCCAAACTTTAATTTACAACTGGTGGAAGGAAGCCTCTAAGTGCTCTCATGCCATGTGGTGGCATGTGTTTTCAAAACGTAGCTTTGTGCTTTTCTCCTGATTCTGGAAGCTGCTATTGCTTCATGTGACCATTGTATTCTCATATTGATTTGTGTTTGTATATCCAATGTCTTACTCAGCCCGGCTACATGTTGCACCATAAACCATTTCCATGGATTAATGACATTATTCAAATCACAACTCCCCAATTACTCCTCCGTAGTCACTTTGCACCATAACGATAGAGACAGACTGTATTACTATTGAGCATGACATGACACATTGTGACTCTTACGGTCCAGTTCTTTGCAGTTCTGCAGGGTTTCACTGTTCCAAACGTTGACCCCACAGACCATGCGGGGTGGATGGTGCTGACATACTCCTCAAAAACCGTTGCCTAACAATCAATCCCTTTCTTCACCAGATGGGGCAGGATGAAAGTATGTGATTAACAGGAACGCTAAAATGTTTGGGCCTGCATCCAAATGACCACTGGTCATCCAAGTAATCACATGAACAGCTCGGAATTGCCAGCGCGCAAACCAACCCACTGGGACCCACACAGCCGCGGCATAAAACGCGAACGAGAAGCCAGGAGATCAGGCAGAGAGAGCAGCCAATCGCTTTCTCTCTCCAAGCATAGATTGGATGTTCTACTTTCGTGGCTGTGCTGTGGAGGCCTCAGGTGACTTTACAGATGATTTGTAAATGTCTTTTTTTAATTTTTTTTTTTGTTAAATGTCATGAGTGTCTTTACACATGATGGCAAGTTTGAAACTTGACTTATATGCTGCACCAGGGGCTGACCGCTGTTTGCAACACCTGACGGTTTCAAAGGCGCCCCGAAAGCCCAGAAGTGATTCCCACTGGCAGTCTTTGTTACCTTGAACATTGTGACAGGCATTGCAGAAATGTTGCAGAAAAACAAAAATCACCCAACAGCTTTGAAGAACAGGGCTGTTCTCACGGAGGCAGACTTAGATCGTCAATGTGAGCAGAAACCATCAATATGTGGCTCACTGGAGAAACAAGGTCTGGAACTATGCCCGTTCTCCTGCCACCCAGACGAGGCCTTTGACCCCCCCCCCCCCTGCCCAAACATACAGACATGTTCTGCTTAGGTTCCCTCCAAACTGGTCCGTTCGCCAACTAATTGTATTAAGGACCGGGCGCCAATGCAGACAGGCTGGCACTCCAACCCCTCACCTCGTCACAGAGAGCCAGACGGTTACTTTAGGCACAGGCAACCTTGGCTAATAGCCTGAGTTACAGGAGAGAGGTGACAACGTTTGCCACGGAGCACCTGTCCCAAGCCAATTAGAGAAATATTGGAGTACACTGTGTTCAATCTCTGTGTATGCAACACTTTGGATAAAGCACAGCGGTAATGTGAAAAACAAACAAACCGTAAGCATGCTCACAGACCGCCCTTCACACACACACACACACACACACACACACACACACACACACACACACATGCGTTTAACGGCTGTGATTCGCTGGGTTCTGACTTTTTGACCCCCTTGCTAGCGAGAATTCGCGCTTCCTCCTCTGTTCGCCTCGCGAATTTAGCGAGTTTATACTGGTCGGTGTCCGCTACACACACCTCGCACGCACGCACGCACGCACGCACACACACACACACACACACACACACACACACACACACACACACACTCGTGGATGTGCAAAGCAGAGAGCAGTATCCTGGGGTTCCTCTCATCTCTTCTTCTTCGAACTATTTCTCCCCGTGAGGTCACATCTGTAGCAAGTCTCATAAGCTGTGCTTGAAAAAGATACTGCTAAATAATTGGAACTGAAACGATTGTAGATTCTTTGTCTCACGGTACACAAAAACGATTTTTTTTTTTAAACAAGATAATTGTTCAGGTTGAGAGAGGCTGAAAAAATAGGCATGAAAGAGAGGGTAAATTCATTCTCAGGCCTCATGTGGCTCAGCACGAAAGCGGCCAATGTCCTCAAAGTGAGAAGCATGCGTCCCGTACCACCTGAGTATGAGGTTGTATCCATGCCACTGAAATACAGGGGAAGCGTGCGTTGAATACCACCCGAGTATGAAGTTGTGTTCCACCCACTGAGACACAGGGCACACGGCCTTTCCTCTAGTCTACCTATCTACCGTTCAGGCTGCTGGACCTCAGATCACAACAAACAATTGCCACCAAGGGCCCTTTGCTGCATGGCCTCCACTCTCCTGTCTCAATGAAGCAACAACATTTCCCCCCCAAAAAAATATATCTTTAAAAAAGGGGACCTATTCGACTTTATGACAGGAGGCATTAGCTGTTTTGTGAACTATATTACTTCTGCTGTTCTAGTGCAGCTGCAAGGTCCTGGACTGAAGATGAGATCACTTAAGTCTCTTTCAGTCAGTATTTTATTTTGTATTCTTGCATGCAATTCAGCAGCCTCTTGAATTGAGACCGTCTGCAGTGTCTCCGCTACCCATTTAAAGGAAAATGATCTTATTGTTGACCTTCAAATCCCTTTCTATACACCGTGTCCCGTCAAAGTTAAGCACTCGATCCATTTACGTAGTACTACATGATTACGATGACGATGATAAGGATGCCACAAACGTTTGTGTGAGCGATGAAAGCGGAAGGGGCCGTTAGCTATCTCCGTTTTCTCAAGGAAACAGTTAGCCGTCACTTCAAAGTGGACAGCTCCAGGATGTGTTCAGCTGCAGGAGAAAATAGTTTGCAATCAGGAACAATCCCAGTGAGGAATTCACTGGAGGAAGAGTAGACACACACAAACAAAACCAAACAAACAAACAAACAAGCCAGCAAGCTAACGAGCTCTGTGGAACAATATGCACGCATGGAAGTTTTCTGCAACGCCATAAGGTTGAGTGAGGAGTTGGGCCTTCTCAAAAATGCTATTTTAAAGTCTGCTTACTATTGCTCTGGAAAGACTTGATGCATTATTCAGCTTTCCCTGGTCCGTGTTTTTTGTTGTTGTTGTTGTTGCTTTAGGAGGCCTATGCCTATGCTGTTGCATTAAGGTATACTGTTTCAGCTTTAAGCTGAGCTGAGATTCGATTTCCTCTGAAGCGTTCTGAATATGATTCGATTGTGTCATTGAGGACATACATATCCTGGCGTGTTGGACAATCATGGTAATTTGCTGGGTGTAACTCTAGAGTTCAATGATAGCGGATACTCTGAAAGCAGGCAACTGAGTTGATGGAGTGCATGTGTTTTTCTATAATAATTTCTCCAGATTCACCACATTGCTCACAATGTCAACCATAAGGCCTATGGTCAGTCACAAAGACATTAGGTTAACTACCAAGGCGCTAGTTTCTCGCTTAATGTTTACAAGGAGCTATGTCTCAGGTACTGGAGTAAAAGATGAACACTTAACAGTCAATATTTAAAATCCTTTCTGGTCCTTTTATGGTATAAAGCCATAAAAAGAACATGACAGTGTCTTCTTGAGAACATGGCCAAAATACTTTCCATTGCCACACACTAGAATACTATAAACAACTTATCAAGACTAGGAGCACCAGGGAGATAAAAAGGAAATTGTTTAGTTGGCAGTCTCACTGTTGCGAGAATAGGACGGCAGAAAGTATGAACATGACATTATGCCAGTAACACACTTACAATCATTCTCACCAAAAAATACAGCAAAAGAAAGGTTGAGGTAGCAGAAAGACAAGGGGTATGCCGGAAGGGAGGAGAGAGTGCGATAAATAAACCGGTGGATGTAGAGAGTGTTACCAACGGCTCCCTTTCCCTAACACGACCCAGCTTTAACAGCGACCATACTTCAGCGATGTCGCTCTGCTTGGACAGAGACAAAGGAGCGAGAGTTTCAGAAGGAGGACGCGGAAGAGACCGATTGATAAAGCAAGCATCCGGAGGGCATGAACCCAAGGCTACTTGTGCAGCACAGCATGTTTATAAGGTCCGGGGAGATGGACACAGACACAGACTTCTCTAGAGCTTGACCCCTGCTTCTAGTTAGTCTATTGGGTACGGATCTACAATTAGAAATTACGTGTCATTACACCAAAGCCTTAACCATGTCTTTAAAGCCTTTGCTCAACAGAACGGCGTATTTAAATACATTGCATGACGAAGTAATTACCATTAAGAGAGAAATAATTGAACCAAAGCCGTTCAGCTCTGGAAATGTCCTCGCGGCGTGGTTGTCGGGATGTTCACGGTACACAAGTAACCAGGAGGTGGCAGTATAGTCACATGAGACAGCTTATCATTGCGTTTCATGTACTGACAGAGGCCTCACTTTCTGAAGCCTATAGGAAACAAGTCTACAAAGAAAAATCACACATCCGTATGACCTCAGGTGACAGATAATAAAACAAATGGTATCTGTGGTTAGTTGTGCACCGTGTTGTCAAATTCCAATTCCATCTACAGCTTGAACGGTTGAAACCATGATCTGTAAATACATTTGTTTATTTCCTTTACATTATAATGCCAGAGACATGACACTGGTCAGAAATAGCTGTACATTGTAGTTACAAAATGGGCATTGTTGTTATGTTGAGCAAACAAGGAAGATCCATCCGTCCATAGTGTGTCCTGTCTCGGGCCCTTGACTTTGAAGACCCAGAGTGTGTGATCAAACAGCATTTTTTTCTTTGTCGAGAATTAGTGAGCATCTTTTTATAAATTTGGCCTACATGAAAATGTAAATGAGTAAATCAATCATAGTAAAAGCCAATATTTTGAATATAGCTTTGACAGGACAAATTTAGACTAACCAGCTATCTCTGTTGCAAATAATCCTGAGAAATAGCAACAAGAAAATCAGTTGTTTCTTGTGAATTGAATTGATTTGTCATTTGCAGCAGAGCGCTCGATCACAGGCTTTTGGATAATCCAATTTATTGCTTTGTCATTTATTACACATTTCTGGGGCTTTTGGGTCCAATGTCACATCGATTCTTTGATCGCTTGCTTAGCCAGGCCTAATGAGCTGCTATTTGAATCACTGCATAATCACGGCCAAGCTTCCCTCTCCCTCGCATACGCACTCCAGCCGACCGGAGACACATCTCTTCAGAATGACAATTAGGGACATCATCTCCAAGTGGCATGTCATACGGCACATATTCAACTCTTAATAAGTGAACCGTCTCCCTATCTCATAACACAGCACTTTCTTTTAACAGAAAGCCTCTCCTGGTTATCAGATATGATATGCATTATCGGACAACATCCCAGTCTGCACGTTTTTTAAAGGCTTCCTAGGAGGTTATGTAATTGGATGATTATGTCATCGAATGAATTGCCATGTTTTGATTATAAAGATACGACAGCTTATGACACCAACACACCACAATGTTCTGACCCAATTAATTTGAGGACCGGGAATGTGTCACTGGAAGACGGACGGGAGCGCAAATAGCAACAGGTGAGAGTTAAGCCTCACCTTTCCATCGACATGTCATAGTGACATTTATCAGGATCAAGAAATGACTTTGGGGAAACAAAGGTTACGTTTGTAGTCTGTGTAAGCTTCGCTACAACACTAATCAAGAAGGATATGCAGGGGGGATCCGTGCAGCATAATGAAGGTATTCGGTGCTACATAATGACCTATAGATGCCTTTGTCATTATCCTCCAATTTACAAGACCAAATTACATGTTTTCCACTAGCTGTCATTTCATAGATTTTCCCAGAATTAAATCCGTGGAATAATCATTCTCACAAGACCCCTACTCTTTCCTTTAAAGTGAGGCAATGTGATGTCACGCTGAGAAAGAAGACACAGGCAAAAAGGCTTTTCAGACAACATTTCTTTAATACAAAGTCAACATATCTACATACACAGTGGGTTTAAACCAATTATTGTTTCAGTTAGAAGTAACAGTTTGAAAGCGATAGCACTTGGCCCTCATACAAAGAAAAACTATTTAGCAGACTTTGGGTTCTTTTTTTCGTTTCGTAGGCTGTTGTATGTATATGTTATTTTCTTTTGTTACAATTTTCTCTTTTGTCAACTTTCCCTCTGAATGAAATGTTCCAGAAATGTGGCTGTTGTTTTCATAAGTCTGGCATCTTTCCATGTAATCAAAAGGGTAACTAACAGGTTGCACAATATCCCACAGACTTCCACAGTCTTGGTTTTGACGTGGGCCCTTCACTAGCCGTGGAGTTCCATCTGAAGAAATTCCCAGTCCAGGATTTAGTTAATAAGAAACATTTCCAGATTCCCACTGTTCGTACTAGACATGTGAATTCACAGAGAGTCTTTGTTGTTTTGTTTTCGCCTCTCGGTCTTTGCATCAGAGAGACCCTTTTTTGTCTAGTATTGATTTTTTCTGCATCCAGTAACAAAACAGAAATACATGGCATATACAAAGCTTATAATGTGCATGGAGAATATAAATCATATTTGGGTAGTAAAGACAAGCAGTGCAGTCCCCTATTGGTTTTGGCCTTTGCTGACTGTGTGGCCCTTTAACTAATTAGCAAAGCTATCTGCATCTCTGCCAGCAGTCAGCCCACTAAATAGACTGACATTTAAGACAGGTGCACTATGGTGGATTTCTGGTGGGGTGAAAAGCTTGCTGGTTGCCATAGTTTCTAAAAGGTCTGGAACAGGAGGCTTTAGAAACTTTGCGGGGCATACATTAAAGAATCAATTTTGGCAAAAAAGCACCTGGGGTGAGTTTTAAGAAAGGGTTTACACTTGCTTGCCTCCTAATATACTGCAAGTGGCAAGCAGAGTAGGACAAAAAAATAAAGATACAAAAATAAAAGGAAAACTACTGTAGGGGCAGGGTGGAAACTGGACTTGTGTTGCAGAAGAAATCAACATCAGGGATTTGGAAATGAGAAGAACCTTGATCTTTGCTTTCCGGTCTTTGTTGGAAATATGAAAGCTTCAGGATCAAATCATACAAATACATATAATCTATATATTTGTTTATTTACAGGTATTATATTCTGGATCATAGTTGATATATAACAAATGGATGATCACGTTATGTCTGAAAATAATAGATGAAACTAAGGGTAAAAGATCACAAGTACTTCCTCAAAAACAGATATCATAGTCTGTACATAGTCAAAGAGTACAGCATGTTCAGTAGGGCACGTTAGACCAAATTAAAAGGTAATTAAAATTTTCAAAATATAAGGTCGATCATTCTGATCCACTTATAGGAAACTCAAACAAATACTAATGACTACACGTAAGAATTTCAACAACATTTAAAAACATCATCTTATCAGCTCTACCAAGAAGTAGAAATTTCAAAAGAGATGCAGGACTGGCATTTGACCAGATACATCACCTCACTGTAGGGTTATGGTTACAAAAACAATAATAAAAAAATGATCATTATTTTAACATGAGCAATGTAGTTTCAGGGTGGTAGAAAAAAAGAAAAAAAAAGAAAAGGATCTAAATTCATACTAAGTTTGGATATATCTTTGTAATCTGCATTTAAATATATATGTATGTCTGAATGTGAAATATATATATATATATACATATATATATGTAAGTATATATATATACATATATATGTGCACACACATTCATGCAAACATGTTATACTTAACATTTCTACAGTGAAAAAATAGAATGTCTTTTAACATAATATGAACAAATAAGCATTTTTTTCTGCTAATAAAAAACAAATTCATACAATATATCTGTTAAAAAACGAAAGAAAAAATAAAATAAAAAGTCAGCTATGTGAAGTAAATTAACAATACTCATCATAATACAACATTAATGTTCCATAATGTTACGATAACAATAAGGCTTTTTTGGAAATAAGAAAGACTACACACAGTTCCTTTCCTCACTCTGTTAGTGTGCATACCAATCTAAAACCCTTCTCAGAATCCATTGGAAAAGCATACACCCTTGTACACCAAAAAACTAACCTTTAAAAAAAATTTGGGAACTTCAAAGTTTGTTTTATCGGACACATATACATAGTGCGTAGAATCGGACCTGCAATGGTTTTGGGGATCTGTTTCAAGTCTTTTTTTGTTTGTTTTTTGTATGTGATGTGCAAGTGTTTTGAGTGGATGTCACAATCACATCAGGGCATGAAGCTCCAAGATGGCTGCCTGTTCCTCTGTCCTCAACATCGTCCTGCCAAGCACTGGAGAGGTTCAGAAGATTCTCTGGTTTCTCAACCAGTTTCAAGTACTTTACTGTTACTGCAGAGGTTTTAGTCCATTATTGAATGTATTCCCAGTCAAAGGGTCGAGTAAAGGAACCTGGAAAAATCCCCAGCTAAAGTAGATTGGGGAAGTGATAATGGGTGGATGCACCATCAGTTGCAGCCGCCTGGGCGCAAGCTGTTATCAGAGCCGATACTTTCCGTAGTCGGTTCCCCGTACCAAGGAGTCACACTTACAGCATACACAAGATAAGCAGCATGTTTGGTTTTGGACAGAAAAGAAATAAAAACAATATCACCATTAATGATGACGATGGGTGTTGGTCACTGTACACATTTGCTGCGGCCATTTTGTCAGTGTCAATACTAATTTGGTGTTTCCATTTGTTTGCCCTTCAGGTAGCTGTTGTTCTGTTTCGCTGGAGGACCGGAAACCCAAACGACACCTTGGATCCAAAGGAGTGATTGTAATGAGTCATGGGACGTGGTAGGCCAGTTCAGCACACTCACCAGGACTGGAATAGCCGGGTCAAATCATCGTCCAACTGCCAAACCCCTCAGCGGTTTGGGAGATACTTCGACAGGTGCTCTGTCATCGTGGCTGAGGTTGTTGTGCTCCACCACAGCACCTACGTATCTGCACGCTAGCAGCTCGAGAAACGGCGCCGGTTTGTGACAGTTGGTATTGGTGACAAAAACAAAAGCAATCGTCCCTTTTGAGATGCGTTCCCCAGTTTTTCTCGTCCAAAATGTAACTTCTCAGGCTCACGGTTAGGAGAGGGTTTAAGAAAGGATTTCCGATACTTGGATGGTTACCTAAACGTTAAGGGTTTGTTTATCTACGGGCAGTATAAATTCACTTGTTTTGAATGAGGACTTGGACATGAAGTTGATATCAAATGTATTTTGTTTGGCACAGATGACCACGATTCCGGAACAATCATCTGTTTACACAGGCAACGCCAGTTTTGCCATCTCAGGCTATAACTCCCACCAAAAATGTTGATTCAGATCATCGAATGGTTCTGCCCTTACCACATTTCATATAAAAACGAGGACATCTCCCACAATAGCTACACCATTCCATCCTCTTCTCAGGGCCGTTCGGGTTTTGATTTGTCACCGTTGCTTTTCCCTTCCTGTCGTCTTCTTGGTACATGGATTTCTTTCTCTTCAAACAGATGCCCACAAAATGTTTACAATGTCCTCCCCATGGAAACACTCGAGGTAAGGTTAGCACAGTTGGACACGTTGATCAGTCCCAGCTCACATCTCAAGCCACCAACGCTGGTTCCTTCCATCGGGGAGGAACGTCGGTAGATTTTCTGATGGAATCCTTGATACCCTCCGCTGATGACAAAGGTCTTCTTTGTTCGATTGGAATTACACTCATATTGGAAATCTAAACGGGTCGCTTTAAAAAAAAAATCAACTATTAATTTGCTTCCCGTCGGCCGGATTGAAATGACTCATCTTTATTTTCTTGTAATTTCTGTTGGAGTTGGAAAATTCAAACACGTTTCTATGGCTCAGGAGGGAGCACAGGATCTGTTGGGGGCTGGGGGGCGAGATGGCTTTTCTACGTTGCATAGTGATCAAAGCTTCCTAGGTACTCCAACCCGGCCTGGTAGCAGAACTGATACTCGTCCTGCAGAGAAGGACACAAACACAAGGAACACAGAGGTTAAAGAATGGATAGATAGATAGATAGATAGATAGATAGATAGATAGATAGATAGATAGATAGATAGATAGATAGATAGATAGATAGATAGATAGATAGATAGATAGATAGATAGATAGATAGATAGATAGATAGATAGATAGATAGATAGATAGATAGATAGATAGATAGATAGATAGATAGGTAGGTAGGTAGACACACAGACACACAGACAGACAGACAGACAGACAGACAGACAGACAGACAGACAGACAGACAGACAGACAGACAGACAGATAGATAGATAGATAGGTAGGTAGGTAGACACACAGACAGACAGACAGACAGACAGACAGACAGACAGACAGACAGACAGACAGACAGACAGACAGACACACAGACAGACAGACAGACACACAGACAGACAGACATACAGACACACAGTCAAACAGTCAGAAAGACGTAAAGACAGAGAGACAGACAGACTGGCAGTGGGGACACGGTAAGTAGTGTCCGACCTCCGTCTGGACCATGGCTGGTCTCTGTGTCCGCAGCATCTTGACCGTCTGGAAGATGTCCACCACTCCTTCATATCGCATCCTCTCCAGCACGATGCTTAGCGTGATGAAGACTCCAGTTCTGCCGACGCCCGCACTGCAACCACACACACACACACACACACACACACACACACACACACACACCAAGTTAGTCAACAGGGCCACACAAACTGCTTTACACCTCCAAGTGAGTTCATAAAAAGCATAGGGGAGCGTATTATGAAACACCCCTCAATTCTTCGAGCAACCGTGCGTCAATGTGCACCCCCCAGTTTCTACGGGGGTTTTCTCTGGTCCCTTGATGCCAGTCATGGGTTCGTTTGCAACCATTTTTAAAGCGGTGCTCAAAGACGACGGCGGAGGTAATCTTGATGTGCAGAATGCAGGGAATCCACTTTGATGCCCCCCCCCGTATCAACAGTACATACACACACACACACACACACACACACACACACACACACACACACACACACACACGTTCGCATCCACATACACACACACACACACACACACACACACACACACACACACACACACACACACACACACACACACACACGTTCGCATCCACATACACAGGCACTTAGATGTGGCCTCATTAAGCCCCCCGTTGCAAACCTCTCCCTGCCTCCGTTCTAGAAATAGAGTGTGGGTCTTAACTCTGATCCTGAAATACTTGAGGGCTGTCTCTCTAAGCGGCTTTGCTGCGAAATAACTTCCACTTCACCAATGGAACAATAATTGATATGACAACAGATTTATTTGGCTCCTTTCTACCCAACGGTTTTTTTCATCTGGCAGAGAGAAGAGGCAGAGGTAGCTGGGCCTGGTGGGTGGACTGTAGGCGAGAGGTCGAGGAATGAACAGCGAACAGCGGACTCTGAATCTCTCCAAAGAAATGAAGACACGAGAATACACTTCTGTGGTTTGACCGCAGAGGGCGCTACATCTAGGAGAGAACGCAGCGAGCTTTAGGTCGGAGGTTACCGAGGTTACCACTCCTCGGCATATTTCCCCTTCCTCTCTTCTTTGGCCGCTGGTCACAGATTGTTAAATGGACTCTTAAATCCAAGAGTTCTTACCCCCCCCCCCCCCCCCCCCCGCCCCCCCCCGCATTTCTTCTCCTTCTTCTTTCGGGAATAGATAGACTTCCAAATCTGACAGCCGTGCATCCAGCCAAGAATGGCGAGATTTAGTCCCTCCCTTCACAGTAAGTAATCAGGCAATTAATAGCAGGAAAACATGTGGCTACATTCGATAGCTGCGGGAAAGGAGACCATGGAAGAGAGAGAGAGGGAGGGAGAGAGAGAGAGAGATACAGAGAGAGAGAGAGAGACAGAGAGAGGGAAAAAGAGAGAGATACAGAGAGAAAGAGAGAGAGAGACAGAGGGAAAAAGAGAGAGAGAGAGATACAGAGAGAGAGAGAGAGAGAGAGAGAGAGAGAGAGAGAGAGAGAGAGAGAGAGAGAGATAGAGAGAGAGAGAGAGAGAGAGAGAGAGAGAGAGAGAGAGAGAGAGAAAGAAGAGAGACTGAGAGAGGGGGAGACAGAGAGAGGGTGAGAGAGAGAGAGGGAGAGAGAGAGAGGGAGACAGATAGAGAGAGACAGAGAGAGAGAGGGAGAGGGAAAAAAGAAGGGATTAAGGAATAGACAGAGGCCCGCTAGACAAAGAAGGGAGAGGAGACAGAAAGAGAGAGCGTAATCTTTTTTCACTCGGGAGATGACAAAGCTCCTGAACGAGGCAGCGCTCCAGGAGAGGAGCCATAGATAGACCCATTCTCTGCACAACTCACAGCCATGGAATGTTGCATGGCTCCCGTCATCCGGTGTGTACGGAGTAGTCCTCTTCTGGTGATAATAGTCCTGACGGAGACCACCCCCCCCCCCCCCCCCCCCCCCCTCTGCAGGCCATAACCATGACTGAGTGGGACTCCTTTGACCCCAACAGCTCACGGGGGCCATAGTTAATGTGTGCACTTGATATCATGGCGGAGGGAGGATGATGTCAGTGTCTGATGTCATGGCGGCTAGAAGAGACAGTGGGTGTGTGTGTGTGTGTGTGTGTGTGTGTGTGTGTGTGTGTGTGTGTGTGTGGGTGGGTGTGTGTGGGTGTGTGTGCGTGTTCCTAAAAGTTAGGTACTGGAGGAAGGATGATCATCCAACCAGACAATCATGTTTCAAGAAGCGTTGGCTTCCATGATTAGTAACTCTAGGCCAGCAGAGCCCCCCCGCACACACACACACACACACACACAGACACACTGCCGTCCACCCACTTCAGAGTGGCCCATTTAGATGGAACCCCACCCTAGTACCAGTTCCAACCCATGTGACTAATCCCGTACCGGACAGTCAAAGGATAATGGTCCCGTTACCACGGTAACGCCCAAGGTGACCTGGGAGGACACCGCCAGGAAAGGGGAAAGCGTTGGTTCTCATAAAACCCCAAAATGGCCGTATGATTTCATGCACATCCCCTTTTCCGCAAATGCCACGCTGCATGCCCGGCTTATCAATTATGGATGCGCTGAGCTTGCGGCAGTGTGGCCGCCCTCTGCTGCAGTGGCAATAAGGGGGAGAGCGGAAGCATGGATCATGGCTGATGGTGCCATTAACATGGCTCTGCAGGAGATGCTGTAATCCCCTTAACATCGGCCTGCGTGAGTCATTATACACCAACACTGTTATGGGTACACACACACACACACACACACACACACACACACACACAGACAAGCACAGCAGTGCGGCTTAAAGCTGTAACAAATCTAATATGTTGTTTACCACGCACAACAGGAGTAGTTGGTGTGCTTACAAGTGGCCCTATAAAGACACAACAAGAATATACCATAAAGACAGAATCTGTCTGAAACCCGTAATCAGCATATTTAATGAACCTTAAAGAGAGTGCAGTGTCATGTTAGGTGGGCCGTTACCTGCAGTGGACAGAGATAGGGCCGTCCTGTCCAAACTGCTCCTTGGTTTTGTGCACCTGGCCAATGAAGTCGATGAAGCCCTCCCCGGACTTGGGTACGCCCTGTTCCGGCCAATCAGTGAACTGGAACTGCCTCACTGTTCTGGATTGGCCGTCCTGAGGGAGAAGAAGAGGGAGGGGGAGGAGCCGGGAAGCAGGAAGGGGTGGCAAAGAATGAAACGAGGAAAGGACATCTCTGCAAACACACACACACACACACACACACACACACACACCACACACACACACACACACACCACACACACACACACACACACACACACACACACACACACACACACACACACACTCTTCCTCACTCCCTAGCCGTCCCTTGACGTGGACTGAGTCTCCGTTTGGGGCTAATCCATTGTGTATCAGCTGTGACACGCGTCTTCTTCAGGACAGCGTGTTAAATAATAATAATAATAATAATAATAATAATAATAAAAATAATCCCTCGCCATGATCGATCAACCCAGCTGACGGTGGGGCGGAGTGGAGCGAGGGGCAGCAAAACAACAGGTACAAAGTCCTAATGAGGCCTGTGGAGAGATAACAGTGCTGAGGCTAGGAGTTACTGTAGGGTTAGCATCAGGAGACTAGCTGCTGCTAGGAGCTAGGGTTGGCATCAGGCTGCTGCTAGGAGTTAATGTAGGGTTAGCATCAGGAGACTAGCCGCTACTAGGGTTAGCATCAGGAGACTGGCTTCTGCTAGGAGTTACTGTAGGGTTAGCATCAGGAGGCTAGCTTCTGCTAGGAGTTACTGTAGGGTTAGCATCAGGAGACTAGCCGCTACTAGGGTTAGCATCAGGAGACTGGCTTCTGCTAGGAGTTACTGTAGGGTTAGCATCAGGAGACTAGCTGCTGGTAGGAGCTACTGCTCCATGCTTTGCAATGGGCTAAAGGCTTGGTGTCTGCCTCCCGGGCATATGGCTTGGAACACATTCCCTTAACATCTAGTCTGCTGTGACTAGTGATTGGTTATGGAGCCGTGATGGCCATGTGACCAGTTAGGGGGGGGGGGGGGGGGGGGCGTGTTATTTGTGGCCTCTAGCTTTGTCTGGAGCCTGGCTGGCTTTGTCGCCTGTTGTTTGACAGCCGTGGCTCGCCTTCTTGCTCTTCCGGCATGTTCCCTTTGTATTCTCCCCAGAACCCCTCGGTTGAAAACATCTCGCCTCTCCGGTGCGGGGATTAAAAATGAAAGAGAAGAAAAACAACCCAATAAACGAACCGCGCAGGAAAAGAAAACAGAGAATGGAGAAGAGAGAGAAAAAAAAGAAAGAAAGAAAATTGAACACACAACCTGAGGGGCTGCGCACTGTGTCAAATTGTGTGATTAAATACGTGACTGCCTCGCTAGACGCAAGTGCTCCAAACACACACACACACACACACACACACACACACACACACACACACACACACATCAGACTCTCACCCACCCCTGGCTTATAAACATAGCTAAACCACATTTTTTGTCTCTCTATCCCACCCATCCTCTCTGCTCCCTCTCTTCTCTCCTCTCTTCTCTCCTCTCTTCTGCTCTCTCCTTCTCTCTTCTCCCTCTCTCCTCTCCTCTTCTCCCTCTCCTCTTCTCTTTCTGTTGGGTGAGGAGGTGGAGAGGTGGGGCGCACTGGCCGGTCTGATTACTGGAGTGCTTTGATGATTTAATCAGAATGAAAGAGAGCAGCCTGCTGAGCAGCACCACTGACCATCACACCACACACACACACACACACACACACACACACACACACACACACACACACACACACACACACACACTCCCCATCACAGCAGACCATACCACTTGCACACACACACACACACACACACACACACTCCCCATCACCTCAGACCATACCACTTCCCCACACACACACACACACACACACACACACACACACACACACACACACACACACACACACACACACACTCCCCATCACAACAGACCATACCACTTACACACACACACACACACACACACACACACACACACACACACACATTCTCTGTGGCACACCAGACCTCACCGTTCCCAGGCTCTCCGCCTCACCTTCACTGCTGTGTGTGGGAGTGTGGACGTGTCTCCCCAGGAGTGTGTGCACATCGGACGGGAGGTGTATTGCAGCGTTGGTGTAAAAAAAGTGTCTGTGTGCAGCACACGCTGAATGCATACACGTGTGTGTGTGTGTGTGTGTGTGTGTGTGTGTGTGTGTGTGTGTGTCATCAGGGATGTAGAGGGTGATTTGTAAAGTGCCTATCCCTTGTCCACGTGTGGGGGCTTCTAGGTCTTTAAGACTGATTATGTGAGAAAGCGTCAGTGAGGGTATGGGTTGTGTGTGTGAAGAATGAGTGTGTGTGTGTGTGTGTGTGTGCGTGTGTGTGTGTGTGCGTGATGATGGAGCATCAGCTTAAGCAGCAATTGGGTCTAATCTCTCTGTGGGGAGTAGTGGGGGCGGGGGCTGGGTAAGGGGAGACTCTGAAGACCAACATGAGTGCTGCCTGCTGTTCAGCTAATCAGTAGAAATGTCCGTCCGTTGGAGGTTAAAATGGCCACTTGACAGAACGCCTAATAGCAACCAAGATGAGCGTTTGGTGGACGGGATTTAAAAAGGCTAATTGTAGTGTAACGGCATCAAACTGCACACCAACACACACACACACCCACCCACCCACCCACCCACCCACACCCACCCACCCACCCACCCACCCACCCACCCACCCACCCACCCACACACACACACACACACACACACACACACACACACACACACACACACACACACACACACACACACACACACAGTCACCTGTTGCCACAGGTATTTCGTTGTCAACGATAGCATGCACACAGTCGCTGCCACACACACTCACCCTGGCGTCGGTGACCTTGAACTCTCGGAGGATGTACTGGGGCATGTTGTACTCGGCCATGGGGTCCACCACAAAGTACTGGTACCGGGCAGAGCGCTCGGCGGGCCAGTACTGGTGGCACTTTTCCTGGTGGGGGAGACAGGTCCGTTGAATTAGCCACTGGATGGTGTGTGTGTGTGTGTGTGTCTGTGTGTGTGTGTGTGTGTGTGTGTGTGTGTGTGTCTGTGTGTGTGTGTGTGCTTGTGTCTAGTGTGTGTGTGTGTGTGTTTGTGTCTAGTGTGTGTGTTGTGATAGGAAACATTTTATTTAGTCTTAACTATGAAATGTTATTCTGTGTTTTTTCCTCTTCACCTAACAGTTGCCTTTTCCATCATAAAGGGCTTAGCCATTTCCTGTTTAGGTAAGATAAGATGTTAGACTTTAGGACCGGTCAGCCAGATGGCATTATTTATTGCCCTGTGCAATAAATACTTTGATCTAGGAAGGTCCGAAAGACAGGAGATGCTGACTGCAGTTGCACTAATCAACATTCCTAAGGAAGCGTGTATATAAGGACTTCAGGGGTGTTGTGATTTTGTGCGCACCAGTTATACGTCCGCATTTTTTGTATAACTTTAGACTGCAGTTAGGGTTTTCTTTTATCTGATCAGTTTTATTTTGTTACTTTGTGGTTGATATATTGTATATCAACTCTGTTACTTTTTTACTCATCTCCATTAAAACCACTAAAAGCAAGCGGACATTATTTTCTCAAAGTATTTCATTATTTCGATCTCACTGGAGTGTGGAGACATAAAAAATCCAAGACAGTGTGTGTGTGTGTGTGTGTGTGTCTGTGTGAATGTG
>CM030180.1:1718048-1803048 GCA_017639675.1 Aplochiton taeniatus
GGAGAGGAGAGGGTGAGTTTCCTCCAGAGAGGGAGGAGAGGAGAGGGTGAGTTTTCTCCAGAGAGGGAGGAGAGGGTGAGTTTCCTCCAGAGAGGAAGGAGAGGAGAGGGAGGAGAGGGTGAGTTTCCTCCAGAGAGGGAGGAGAGGGTGAGTTTCCTCCAGAGAGGGAGGAGATGGTGAGTTTCCTCTAGAGAGGGAGGAGAGGGTGAGTTTCCTCCAGAGAGGGAGGAGAGGGTGAGTTTCCTCTAGAGAGGGAGGAGAGGGTGAGTTTCCTCTAGAGAGGGAGGAGAGGGTGAGTTTCCTCCAGAGAGGGAGGAGAGGGTGAGTTTCCTCTAGAGAGGGAGGAGAGGGTGAGTTTCCTCTACTGTCTTGCTTGCTGCGGGGACACAGCGTATCGAATGGGGAGGAGGACGTTTCTTTGTGCATTGCTTAGGCAATAGTGGGCGACACTTGTCATGCTAATAAAGCTCGTTTGAATAATTAGACGAAGAGATTAGGAAAGAAGGTGGGGAGAGGAGGAACGAGAGAACAGAAGAAAAGAGGGCAAGGATGAAAAAAGAAGAACAAGAGGGGGCAGAGATAGTCAAAAAGAAAAGGGTAAAGATATGCAATGAATAGGACACCCATAATGTGTGTGTGTGTGTGTGTGTGTGTGTGTGTGTGTGTGTGTGTTTGGGTTTCAGTGTGTCTGTGTGTGTTTGGGTTCGTGTGCGTGTGTGTGTGTGTGTGTGCGTGTTTTACTCTGGGTGTGTGTTTAGGTCTTGTGTGTGTGTGTGTGCGCTCACGTGTGTGTGTGACAGTGTGTGTGTGGGTGTGACTCAGAGCCCTGCAGTCTGACATTAACACAGTGAAGAGCTGTGACCTTCACTGTACTCTCCGCTCCTCTCTATTCTACCAGCCCACTGCCTGACTGGATCAATGCACTGAGCCGTAAACACACACACACACACACACACACACACACACACACACACACACACGCAGACGCACACACACACACACACACAGACCTACACACACACACACACACCACACACACACACACACACACACACACACACAGCCATACACTATGGCCTGTCGTACTGGCGGGTGAATCCCTAAGGTATTTAACATGTTTTTACATCCCAAAACAAACCAGAAATTGAAAACTAAAACCAGAAGAGACTGTCTCGTAGAAGTGTAGCCTAATATAATATTCCTCTCTTTATCCAGTTTAACATGACTTAATATTAATGTAGATATATAAATGCTAAAGATATGGTAATCCTTTGAGTCTGTACACTACATTTTAGATTTACGTAATTTAGCTGCAGATGCTTTTATCTAAAGCAACGTCTAAGGAGATTACAGGGGCAGTCCCCTTGGAGCAACTGAAGGTTAAGTGCCTTGCTCAAGGGCACAGTAGTGGTGGTGTTCCTAGGTGGGATGTTGAACTTGTGACCTTTTGGTCACCCGGTAGCAGTCCTACCCACCGGACCACCACTATCCACATGGCTTTTTTGTGCAACTGCCTAACACACTGTGTGTGTGTGTGTGTGTGTGTGTGTGTGTGTGTGTGTGTGTGTGTGTGTGTGACCAAACCTGAGCTGAGATGAATTGAGTTGTGAGTTGACCCCCCTCACATAAATCTAGCCCCAAAGTCAATGGAGGATTTACTGGCGGGATTGAGTTCAATCTAAGTGAGCCATCAATTTCCCAAGCAGACCGTGGATTGTACATGGCGTGTTGGACAAGCCTCAATGCCAGCTTAGGCTCCCGGCATTTTCTACACGTCTGCAATAAAACTGCTTTCAATCCTTGTTCGGCCAGGTCATGTCGGTCAGAAAGGTTTCCCAGCCACCAGCTGAGGTGGGGAAAGGTTGCTGCTGGACTAACGTTGGACTAACCGACATTGTTTTTGAAAAGTCTGTGTAACGGCCAGCTTCTTTGGTTCCTTGAGAAGTAGTTCCTGGGACTAAAAGTACCGGGCACTGTAGGTAGAAACGCGCCTCTAGTTTGGGAAAAGCCTGTATATCGGCCAGCTTCCTGGGAAGACCATTTGGGGGGCCAGGGTGTTGTTTACGGATGGACGGATCTTCTGAGAAAGCTGGGAGTGGGAAAATCACGGAACCTTCCGAAAAACCACGTCCATCATGCGGCCTGTGATTTGGTCGGCCCTGTGTTACGGGTACGATCACGATCCGTGTACTACCGGCGACGTGTGCGAGTCGCGTAGGAAGCCATGCTCCGGGGCACTGACCTGCAGTGAGCGATGATGGGCCCGGCGTCCGGAGGGTTGCAGGTCTTCACCCGGCGGAGGAAGGCCAGGAACGGTGTGGGGTACTCGGGCACACCGTGGTCGGGCCAGGCCGTGAACTGGAACTGACGAACCTCCCGCTTCTCACTGGAGCCGTTCTGCAAGGGACAGAGAGAGAGAGAGGGGGGGGGGGGGGGTAAGTATGGGAAGTGTGTGTTTGTGTGTGTTTACGGTGTCCTCTATAATATGTGTATAATATGTATATATAAATATTCATTTTGAAATAGACTGGTGCAGGAGAACTTTGTTTGTGTGTTTCCTCATTCACCAGCATTCCTTTACAGTTCCCTCGGATAAGCTGTGGACTCTCAGCGCCTGTTTCCGTGGGCAACGTGCACAGTAACTAACGCATGTCAGAGGCAGCCCCCAGGGGGCATAATCACACACCCATGCACGTGTGTGTCCATTAACCACTCTACTCTGTGTGTACACCGGCCATCGTGGTGGACACCCAGCAGCGTAGGGTGGCTGGTTCTCCCCCTGGTCTGACAGGCAGGCAGAGGGGCTCCTACGGCCTGCCTGCTCCATTCTGCTTCCTTCCTGGAGGCTCTTTAGAGGAGGCGTTTGCATTTCTGTTTCTCCTTTCCTGACAGTCAGTTTTTTTTCTTTCTTTTTTTTTTCTTCGCTGAATAAATGAATAAATAAGTACGGTAATTAAAAGCAAACTGACCTACTTTCAGGCTTTTTTGGGGGGGGGGGGGCCCGTTCCCTGGCTTTGTGTTTCCGCAGTGAAGGCAGTTTGCAAGGAAGAGCTTGCACCCTGGTGATTTCCACAGAACGTTTCACTCTAGAAGGTTCCGTGTCACTGCAGGATATGCATATATATGGATGTTTCTTCCGTTGGACTGTTGGGTAAACGTGTGCCCGGCGCGGTGTGTGTGTGTGTGTGTGTGTGTCTGTGTATGTTGGTTTGGTCGAATGCCTTCTGTGTGTCATCTGTGTTATTGTATAGTCTGTGTGTGTGTGTGTGTGTGTGTGTGTGTGTGTGTGTGTTTTTGTATAGTCTGTGTGTGTGTGTGTGTATGTTTTTGTATAGTCTGTGTGTGTGTGTGTGTGTGTGTGTGTGTGTATGTTTTTGTATAGTCTGTGTGTGTGTGTGTGTGTGTTTTTGTATAGTCTGTGTGTGTGTGTGTGTGTGTGTTTTTGTATAGTGTGTGTGTATGTGTGTGTGTATGTTTTTGTATAGTCTGTGTGTGTGTGTGTGTATGTTTTTGTATAGTCTGTGTGTGTGTGTGTATGTTTTTGTATAGTGTGTGTGTGTGTGTGTGTGTGTGTATGTTTTTGTATAGTTTGTGTGTGTGTGTGTGTGCGTGTGTGTGTATGTTTTTGTATAGTCTGTGTGTGTGTGTGTGTGTGTGTGTGTGTGTGTGTATGTTTTTGTATAGTCTGTGTGTGTGTGTGTGTGTGTATGTTTTTGTATAGTCTGTGTGTGTGTGTATGTTTTTGTATAGTCTGTGTGTGTGTGTGTGTGTGTGTGTGTTTTTGTATAGTCTGTGTGTGTGTGTGTCTGTGTGTGTGTATGTTTTTGTATAGTCTGTGTGTGTGTGTGTGTGTGTGTGTTTTTGTATAGTCTGTGTGTTTGTGTGTGTGTGTGTGTCTGTGTGTTTTTGTATAGTGTGTGTGTGTGTGTGTATGTATGTTTTTGTATAGTCTGTGTGTGTGTGTGTGTCTGTGTGTGTGTGTGTTTTTGTATAGTGTGTGTGTGTGTGTGTGTGTGTGTGTATGTTTTTGTATAGTCTGTGTGTGTGTGTGTGTGTGTGTGTGTGTGTGTGTGTGTGTGTGTGTATGTTTTTGTATAGTCTGTGTGTGTGTGTGTGTGTGTGTGTTTTTGTATAGTCTGTGTGTGTGTGTGTGTGTGTGTGTGTGTGTGTGTGTATGTTTTTGTATAGTCTGTGTGTGTGTGTGTGTGTGTGTGTGTGTGTGTGTGTGTGTGTGTTTTTGTATAGTCTGTGTGTGTGTGTGTGTGTGTGTGTGTGTGTCCGCCACCGACTGCTTCACACAAATCCTCAGAAATCATTTTTCCTTCGCTCGTTGTCAGACAACAGCACAGCGAGACGTCTCAAAGAAATAAGACAGGCAGGAAGGGAGGGAGGAACGGAGGGAGGAAGGAAAGGAGGGAGGGAGGAAAGGAGGTAGGGAGGACGGGGAGAAACCCCACTAGGAGCTTCACGAGGCAGGCCAAAGCCCGCGTGGAGAGACGGAGCACAAACCGACAGGATCAAAAAAACTAGGAGGAAAAGATAAAGACAAATATATATATATATATATATATATATATATATATATATATATATACATATCGAGAGAGACACACATGACAAACAGCCAAAACAGAGGAGGTGTAGAGCTGGGAGCCTCGCTTCCAACCCCTGATGGAGTGAATGTCCGCCCCTCTTCAAAGTCAAATGGCTGTGTTCTACTTGGCTTGCCTACAAGTCTCCTTCATCTAAAAGGACCGGCACACAGTGGAGGCAGTGTGGCGGCGGTAATGGACGACCGCTTAAGAACAGCCCTTTGGTTTGCCACCTCCCTCGACATCTTCTCCTTGTCTCCCACCAAATACTCTGGTGTTTACTTTGACCGCGAAAGCATCCATGGGTGTGTTTGCCTGCGTGGAGTTTGTGTTCTGAAACAGCAGCTCGCCAATTATGGATGTTGCCTTTTCATCTACTCACTTTAGCAAAGTGCCTCTCTTTACAAGACACTCATTAAATGAGGATGGATAGGAAACGAGAGCAGGACGAAGAAGAAGAAGAAGAAGAAGCTCCGATTATGAAGGAGGTGGGAGGAGGAAGTAGGGGATGGGGGGAATGAAAAAGTGAAGGGGCCGAAGAAGGGAGGGAGCAGACGAGGAGAGGACGGACAGAGGAGCTAGGGAACGATTGTTTAACGAGAGACGGAGAGACAGAGACCGAAGAGGGGGGTGAGGAAGACGAAGGCGCCGCGGTAAAACATCTTTTGTCTGGCTCCTGATCCAGGCCACACGCCGTTCAGCGGCTGGTGGGGGGAACGCCGTGGTGAGCGCCGGGACATTTGATAGAGGGATGGAAAAGAACGGATGAAGACAGAAAGGAAGACAGGGAGGTGAAGTGAAGAAATAATAGAGAAAGAGGGGGGTAGAGGGAGGGAGGGAGGGATGGAGGGAGAGAGAGGGAGGGAGGGAGAGAGGGAGGGAGGGAGGGAGAGATGGAGGGAGGGAGGGAGGCAGAGAGGGAGAGATGGAGGGAGGGAGGGAGTCAGGGAGGGAGAGATGGAGGGAGGAAGGGAGGCAGGGAGGGAGAGATGGAGGGAGGGAGAGAGGGAGGCAGGGAGGGAGAGATGGAAACAGCAGGAGAAAGAAGATAAGGCTGTTTGTGTGTGGTCTGTTCTAGCAGGGGCCCCAGGAGGAACTGAGAGGCTGGTCCCCACATAGGGCAACAAGACAGGGCCGGGCATACAGCAGGCCAATTACATCTCCAGCCCTGTCCCTCACCCCCCATTCTACAGCCCTGTAACCCCCCCCCCCATTCTGCAACCCTATCCCTCACCCCACCCCCCCATTGGGGAGTAAAAAGGAGGATGAGGGAAAGAGAAGGTGAAGTATCGGGCAAAGACTTCCAACAAAGGATTTAGGAAAACTACATTTGGTGGCGCTGATGAATAATTATGAGTAATATCTCTGAGCAGTGAAAGCGTGTGTGTGTGTGTGTGTGTGTGTGTGTGTGTGTGTGTGTGGTGTGTGTTGTGTGTGTGTGGTGTGTGTGTGTGTGTGTGAGTGTGTGAGTGTGTGAGTGTGTGTGTGTGTGAGTGTGTGTGTGTGTGTGTGTGTGTGTGTGCGTGTGTGTGTGATGATCAACCTGGGGTACCTTGTGCAGGGAGAAGGTGCGCACGCAGAAGGTGGCCAGCTCGATGGTGTCCAGCAGGGTCACCTGGGTCATACCATAGGTCTCTGTCCCACGACCAGGCCAGTACTGGTCACACTTCACCTGAGGAGACACACACACACACACACACACACACAATCAGTTACAAGAACATACACACACACACACACTTACAAGTCCATGCCTTGGTCTCTTCTGGACTGAAGGAGGCTGCTGTTCTCCGGCTCCTATCTCCAGGTGGAGGGTGTCCACCATAGGGAGGAAGGCCAGTCACAGCCGCTCTGGACCTGCTGGCTCCCCCTGCTATCACTCCCCCCCCCCCCCCTCCACCCCCCCTCCCTGTATTTCACCGCCCTGCTCCCCACTAATAATGACAACCCATCCATCAGGCTGAGGCTTGATGTTTCCTTTTGGAGGGAAGCTACACTTCTGTGCCCCTCCACCCAGACTAATGAAGATTCATTCAATAGAGGGTGGGAGACGTCAGCTGCCCCCCCCCCCCCACTAGGCCATGATGTGTATGAAGTGACAGCTAGGGAGGGAGACGCGTTGCTCTAACGCTCGCGCTCAGCGCTTCCCGGTGCGATCACGCTGATGCCATGTGACAGCAGGGGGTGGTGGGGGTGGGGGGGGGGGGGGCGTGGTGGGTGGGGGCGGGTAAACGAATCAACACCCAGGGACGGAGCCCCACCTGGGGTCAGACGCTCTAATGCTGACAGAGGTTTGTGTTTGTGTCTCCATAGCGGGACGGAACGGATCGCCGGTCTGCCTCTGTGACACGCATACAGCAGGACGCCATTTTGTCTGACAGGAAACCATTTTCGGTCTATTTTCCCGCCCCCAGCCGGTCGATGTGAGCCCCCCCCCCCCCCCCCCGCCGTGGTGTGTGTTGTGTGGCTTCGCCTACCCGGGACTTCTCCTCCAGCCGGGTCATCATCACCACGGTGGCGGCTCTCTGCTCCCACACCATCCTCCAGAAGTCCCCAAAGGTCTCGGGCAGGGGGCCCTGCGTGGCCATGTAGGCGTTCTGCTTCCGGTAGCCATCGATGTAGTTGGCGTTGATGTAGTCGCTACCGGTTATGCCTAGGGAAAGAGAGGGGGAGGGACCAGGAGAATGAGCGGGCCATAGAACCTGGAAACAGGAAACAGGAAGCAGGAAGCAGGATGTCCTTCCTGCTTTCCCTGTTCCTCATGACTTTGATCTTCCCTTAGTGCCACTTTCTTTCATTCTTTCTTTCTTTCTTTCTTTCTTTCTTTCTTTCTTTCTTTCTTTCTTTCTTTCTTTCTTTCTTTCTTTCTTTCTATCGTCCTCTACTCAGACGACGTTCCTCTCTACTTTCTCACGTCGACAAAGACTTTCCCGAAGCCCTGCTAGTCCCCCCCCCCCCCCCCCCCCCCCCCCCCCCCCCCCTTCCCCGTCGCTGGGCCATCCCTGTCGTGATGGCTCGGTGGGGGGGCCTGTGTGTGGCCTGACAGAGGCTCGGTGATTGAGTGGAGAGGCTGGAGTGTGCAGGGAGACAGAGTTGCACCGGGCCCTGGGAGTAAATCAGCGGGCCTCTCTCCCTCATCACTCTCAGCCTCCGCCGCACGCTTACGTGATCTACCGGAATAGACACGCGTGCGTGTGTCTGTGTGTGTGTGTGTGTGTGTGTCTGTGTGTGCGTGTGTGTGAGGCCGTGTGTGCCGTGTGGGAATGGTAAGTATGAGCTGTGATCTGTGCGTTCGGTGATGAACTACAATGAACATTATCCATCACCTGAAAGCGCCTAGGTAAAGTAAGAAATGATCTCCCTGTTAGACCAAGTCCTCCTCTTCTCCTGCCATCCCCTCAACGGGAGGAGATCCTCTGTGACGACACGTCTGCCACGCTAATCACAATCACAAGTGGAATATCAGCTGCCATTGTGTTGCCTCCCTGGCCCCTGATGCTGCTGCGCTTCTAAAAGACGCCTTGAGCAGACGACATGGGCAGCCCTTGTGTTCCGGAGGCACGTTCCTTGACTGAGGTGTTTTTCACTCCACTGGTTAACAATGAAACACTCCACTGGTTAACAATGAAACACTCCACTGGGCTAATTTAAGAGCAGAGACGTGGCGGAGTGCAGCAGCCGCCACGGAGAGAGGGAGAGGGAGAGGAAGGGAGCGAGGGAGGGAGGGGGAAAAAAAAACGTCATTAAAAAGGATTCCACGTCGCACAATACGACGTGGCGGCTTGGCTTTAGTCATAGCTAAGTGAATGGCTGTGTGCATGGATTGTTTTACTGCTGGGACTAATGGCAAAATCACTGCGCTGTAAAATGAAAATTTCAGACTTGATTAATTTATGTATTTATGGGAGAGTTTTTCGGTGCCTAAGAACGAATTTGTTATACGTGTTCTTTTTTTTCTTCTTTCTTCGCACCCTGGAATGAGGTCCAGTGCGGGATGTCAAAATGGCGTCAGAGTGGAGACAGAGTGCGTCAGAGTGACAAAATGGCGTCAGAGTGGAGACAGAGCGCGTCAGAGTGACAAAATGGCGTCAGAGTGGAGACAGAGCGCGTCAGAGTGACAAAATGGCGTCAGAGTGGAGACAGAGCGCGTCAGAGTGACAAAATGGCGTCAGAGTGGAGACAGAGCGCGTCAGAGTGACAAAATGGCGTCAGAGTGGAGACAGAGCGCGTCAGAGTGACAAAATGTTTGGGGGGGCGTGTGGGCCCTCTGTCTGGGGAGGCGTGTGGGCCCTCCTTTTGGGGAGGTGTCATTCAGGAGTGGAGCTGAATCCGATCTCTTACACAAACCAAGGTGTTTCACGTCCCTTACACAAACCAAGGTGTTTCACGTCTCTTACACAAATCAAGGTGTTTTACGTCTCTTACACAAACCAAGGTGTTTTACGTCCCTTACACAAACCAAGGTGTTTCACGTCCCTTACACAAACCAAGGTGTTTCACGTCCCTTACACAAACCAAGGTGTTTCACGTCCCTTACACAAACCAAGGTGTTTCACGTCCCTTACACAAACCAAGGTGTTTCACGTCCCTTATCTGAGAGGAAGCTAAAGTTGCTTAGGGGGGGGCGCTCTCACCTTCGATGGGGGCCAGGATGACTCTGGAGTGGTCATAGGCGATGACGTTGGCGTAACGATTCTTAGGTTTGTTCACCTCAAGGTTGGAGTGTTCCCAGGTGAACTGCTGGCCTGGATCAATAGACTGGAGGGGAAGCACACACACACACACACAAACACACACACACACACACACACACACACACACACACACACACAAACAAACAAACAAAGAAACACACACACAGACGCAGCCAACATTATTACAGAAGAAATGAGAAACGTTCAGAAGACATGGAAAAAAAAAAAGAAAGAAAAAGAAATTGATGGTCTGACGAGGAAGAGAGGACGAGAGCCGAGGGGAGGAAGATAGAGATTGAACGAGCTTGGTCCAAAAAGGACGGGCAAAATGAAACCAAGAAACACAACATCATTACAACCTGCCCGCGCGCACACTGCTTTATCAAGACCATTCACGGAGACAGTGCATAATGGCTGCACAAATATTGATAAAGGTGTCAGCTCTTCCAGCTTTGGGGGGGGGGGGGGAGGGGGGGAGCCAGGGTCCACGTCTCAGTGGTGCCAAGATAAATGCAGTGGGCCCCTCGGAATATGAGCATTCTGGATAAATATTCTATTCCCTGGAAAGGGTAATTTAGTATTCCATTATGATCCGGCGTCTGTTCGGAGGGGAGCAGCTCTCCTGGCGCTGGGCTTGAAGGATGTTTTCAGTTAGGACCTCGTTTTGTCAACGGACGGATGTGTGTGTGTGTGTGTGTGTGTGTGTGTGTGTGTGTGTGTGTGTGTGTGTGCGTGCGCGTGTGTGTGCGTGCGTGTGTGTGTGTGAGTAAAGGGGGTTCAGAGATTGGGGCTGAATAAAGACCAAATAGGAGTCTGGTGTAACAGTTTACCAAGAATCAGTCCAGTGAAATAACGGCAACATGACATACGTGTCCTCCTCAAATAGGCCTGCGCTCGCTGTCCCCCCCCCCCCCCCCTCTCTCTCTCGCTCTGCCCCCCCCCCCCCACCCTCTCTCTCTCTCTCTTCTTCCTTGCCCTGCCACTATTTTTCTTTCTTTCTGTTCCCCTTGGAGGCAGACTAGAGACTCTGCATGTAGTGTGAGTCTGTGTGTGTGTGTGTGTGTGTGTGTGTGTGTGTGTGTGCGCGCGTGCAGGCCAGCTGTATTGGACAGTGTTCTATCTCACAGCCACCCTCTTCCTCTTTTAGGGGTGTGGCTACAGGGATGAGTGACAGGTCCTGTTAGTAGGAGAGAGGTTAAATCAGTGAGGGCCAGTCAGTGGAGCCCTGGACTGCTCATTGTTGTGGTGTCCATTTTGAACCTACTCCAACCCCTGGCATTCATTTGTCGCTGGCTGCCCAACTTTCCAACTTTCTAGACTGAAATGGACTCTCTTTCTCTCTCTCTCTCTCTCTCCTTTCCTCTTTCTCCTTCTCCCCTTTCCTCTCCCTCTCTTCCCCCCGACCCATCTAGCCACACTAAAAACCAATCACTCAGAATGCCCTGCCGAGCTCTACTTGGCAGGCCAGAGCACACGGACAAGCAGCCATTCGTCAGGAAAATAACAAAATTAAAATTACACTTCTCCATTTAATTTGGTCATTTATTTTTCCGCGGGGCACGGAAAAGAGGGGGGGGGGGGGGGGGGGGGAGATAGAAAGAGAAGGGTGGGCAAAGAACGAGAGTGGATAAGAGCTGTTCAAACTCTCCCCGAGTAATTCGAATTTCTGCCTGCTTGGAAAGTGTCAACTTTGCAAACAAGTCTTTAGCTGTAACTCAGGCCTGGGAGCTCTGTGGAGACGCGTGGATTTCAAAAGGCCCGGGCCAGGCCGCTGCAGTGTAGCTCAATGTAAAATACGCCCGGGCTCCATGATAACTCACGGGGCTAACATCCACAGCCTGGCACACAGGAGGCTGCGAGGCTGGAACGCCTGGCCCACTAACAACCCCCCCCCCCGCTCTCTCCCCCTTGGTGTTTCTCCCCAGCGAAGGCCGCTGTGATTTAGCGGCGTGGGGGGGGGGGGGGGGGGCTGCTGTGTACATACCAGGGCTGATTCAGCTCTCCTGATTTCTAATCAGCGCCGTCTCTTCATTTATTCCGGGGCGGCGCTGGCGGCTCAGACAGCCTCCCTCCTGAGCCGGCCGGCGCATTGCAGCGCCATGCCTCCTCTGGACGGGCTCCATTATCACCCTGTCCACCGTGCCAGGGAGGGAGGGGAGGGAGGGGGGCTGACTGATCTCTGGTGCTCCTGTGGGGGAGCCTGATTGAGGTGGCCACCCGAGCGGAGGGGAAGTGATCCTCCTGTCCCGGTGTGATTCTAAACACTGGTTCAGTCAAAGAGGACAGACATGAAGCCGATCCAGAGGCCTCCATCTTTCCCCTGACCGTGCACGCCCCCCCCCCCCAACTCACCTCGTACTCCTGGGACAGCTTCAGGTTGTCATTGGCCTTCAGCAGCTCTGTGTGCTCCGACAGCTCAGAGATGGGAATGGGGGGGTGGGTCATCATGCCTGCTCGCGCACAAAGGGAAGCACGTGGAGAGGAACAGAGAAGAAGAAAAGAGTCTGTCACGACAAGGGCTGTGGGTTTGTTTTGAAGTTAGGACAAGACATGGGGGTGGGGGTGGGGGGACACGGGATTCTGTTCACGCGGTAATGGAGGTCGGGGAGTGGGTGAAGGGGAGGTGAGAAAGCATTGAGTGACAGAGAGAACATTCTAGACTTCAAACATGTAGTCTGGGCGGTTTTGATGGGGGGTGTTAAGGGGCTTTGTTGGGCCAGGCCAGAGCTCAAAAAAAGAAAATTCTCATTCTTGACACTCCCTATTCCCGTCAGACAGAATGTGCACAAGGTAGATCTCAAATACGGGCCGACCAATGGGTGAGAGAACACCCAGACCAATTATGGTTTCCAATTCTATAGAGAGATGTGGCTTCAATATCCCAGCAAGGAGACAACCTGACAAATTCCCCGTTTTGAAGGCTATATAATAGAAATCCTAATAGACGCCTAATAATCTGAGCCAACTGGATATCATATTACCACGAACACCTCGACAGGAACGCATTACAGACACTATCTCTGATTCAATCGTTCAATCGGAAAAGCCTAGCTGAGGTAAAACACATTTTCCCATTTAACCCCCCGGAAATATTGAAGAACTAAGACACTGCTGAATACTAACACCCAGGTTTCACCAAGAAATGACATAGCCTCTTCCTTAAGTTATTTCTGGCTTGCTACAGTTTTTCCAAAGCACCATACTGATGCCATTTACGAGATCAAGATTAAAAAACGTCTCAAATCCTTCACAGTTGAAACCATACTAGCAGCATACAGACACAATCACATACATGCATAAAACGTCCCGGTGCAGTCAAACTCAAAACGCTGGTTCTGAGGTGAGCCCTGGCCTTGGTGGGGTGGGGGGTGGGGAGGGGGAAGTCAAACATAGCAGAGTGAGTGAGAGAGTGAGAGAGTGAGTGACTCAGGGGTGACAGCCTCCAGCCAGTGAGCTCCACTCCAGCCAACCAAGGCCAAGCCACCATGACGCCCTAGTATCCCCTGCGTACACCATGTTGCCAGGCAGCTGATTACCCCCCAAACTACAAGCCAAGACCGGGCCTATAAGAGGGATGCCATCCTCCTCCAACGCCCAAGATATTAAAATATTTAAAAAAAAAAGCATTCTATAGTCGTATGTTTTGCTTCTTTCACAACCCCCCCCCCCCCAAAAAAAAGAGCCTGGACTAATCAGTGGGGATGACAGGAGGTGGACTTGAGGCTCTGTGCTATTCACTGAAGGCTGCTACATTAAGTACACATGCACTGGCCCCCCTCTGTCCCCAGGCAGAACCTGCCCTACTTTAGGCCGACATAGTTTTAGACAGGGACTCAGAAGGCTGAGCTCCTTTTCACAGCGGGCCAGGGTCAAGAGTTTGGAAATGTTGATGTGCCTCTACAATAAAGTTTGCCTGGCTTAATTGGCCGTGCAAAACCGACATAATCACATTAACCATCCTGGAGCTTTCCTTTAGCCTGCACTTAACATCCTATCAGTGTCGCGGGGACACAGGCCTTTGCTTGGGTTTGGTCATGCTCAAACAGGCAGACCAAGTCTTCCTGGCAACGCTAATTAGTGGCGCTCATTTTCTTCTTCTCTTGATACAACGAAAGAAGCGCCAATTACATGGAGATTAGCAAAGATTTAGAGGGATAGAGGATGGGGTAGGATGGAACGGAATTGGACGACGCTGAACTTTTGAAAACATGAATCCAAGCTGTGTTAGAGGCTCATTGGACAATGAGGGGCAATTATCTGAACGTCCTCATGTGGGTATGTCTGCGTAAATTCAATATAGCGTGTTCTCAATTATTCTAACAGTGTGATGAAAGTAAGGAACTTTGCTTAACCTCATTCAAGGAAAACAATGGCTGTATCCTTTTACGTCACTGTGAGTTCGAATGTGATGTGGAAAGATTGAACCCTGAGCACGTGAATGTTCTTGGATCGTGTTCTCAGTTTGTTAAGAAACTAATATTGAAACACTTCTCCCTGGGACTATGGTATGTAGAGGCTGCTATTAATCAACTTCAGAGCAGGAATCTACCAAGACGAAACGTTCCAAAAAAAGGTGAATATTGCGCTTTGACAAATTAACTTTCGTTCTCAGTTTATTTACCCGCAAATTCAAAGAGAAAAGGTATCTTAGGCTGTAAGCGCAGTCTGGCATGGGAGTGCAAATGAGTCTCCCTGTAAGAACGCGAGCAGCTTGTTAGAGGATACATCAAAGGACGCCGTGCAGACACTGCCTGGCCACACTCCCTCACGCTGGGCTACATTCTGCTAGTGCTACCTATCGGAGTGTCTGTCAACGTTGGCTACCGCACTACCTGGATGTCTCTATTTTATTCAGATGTCCTAAACTCTCTAGGGGGAGACTTCATTAAAAAGATTTGAGCATTTTGGAAAAATCTCATGGGTAACCATTTCTGGAAAAAAACGTATTGGAACAGGCCTATAAAAGGCATTATTATTAGGTGCCAATTATTGACTGATACTTTTTTATAGTTGCATCCAAACACGTCCTAAAACATAGTGTTTTAAAATCATTGCAATATCTTTGTATAATTACTATATTTGAATATACATTTGGATTGGTTGACATGGTCTATTATAACACGTATTGGCATATTAGAATCTTTTAAAGTAGCGATTAATTTAAATCATTCACTAATGCGCCTATCGTTGTTGTTTCAAAAGAAGAGACATTAGTGGAATTCTAACGGTTGTAAGTGTAATTATAATGTAGAATGAGCCGTAACATTTATTGGCATATTCTGTGTGTAATCTTTCACACTTATTAATTCGTCCATTTTTAGTACTTCAAACGAAATTATGACAAATTCTGCACTCTACAGCAATTCCTGATGTCACTTCCTCTGAAGTTCCAATAATGAGTTCCTAAATAAGTATGGGGGACGGTGTGTTTCTCTCTCAATGTTCTTTCTCATTCTTCCCCGTTGGTGCTGTTTATGGCAAGCCAAAGACAGATGAGTCGATCCCATTGTTTTCTTATCCATACTCTCTGTTTATTCAGCACATGGCACTCCGTCTGGGTGTGTTTACCTTGTGCAGATTCGATTTCTAAACGAAGCTTTGGCACAACCCAATCTCATGCAAAGTCCCTCAAGGACAAGTTGTTATTTTACCCCTGGAACCCGCCCCATCCCCCTTCTGCACACACACACACACACACACACACACTTCCCTTTCCCATCTTCTTTCAGCCTACAGCTTTAGCTTCCAATACGAACTTCAAGATGTTTCCTTTTCCAGCAATCAACATGGAGATCAATAAACACAGGGAAACAAACTGGCGTCTAATTACACATTTCCGATCTCCGATCTGCAGTCAATGCGCCTGGGAAATAATGATTCCTTTTGATAGCCCCTGCAACTCACAGTCAGCCTTCCTGTGCCTATTTACATATAAAAGGAAGACACTTTTAGTGGGCTTCCAAATAACCGAAAAAAAAAAACCTGAACAGAAACCCTGTTTTTTATCCTCAATGCTCCTTTTCAGCACGTGGGAGGCGATCAAATGTCGAACCATTGTTTGCTACCGCCTTAATTAATTCTGCTCGTTATCTCGAAGCGCAGAAAGAGTCAGTCAGTTCCTATTGGAATGGGAGCAGTGGGGGAGGGAGGGAGGGGAGGGGTGGAGGGAGGGTGGAGGGGAGGGAGTGGAAGGCAAAGGAAGGAGGAGAGGGAGCAGATCCTCATCCCAACACCCCATCTCTACATCAGCAGAAATGATGGCAGAGCGTACATACAGTGGATTAATGCACAGCCAACAGCTTTTGTGAATATCACAACTGAAATCCAACCGAAAAAAATAAATACAGTCAAAACAGCCTGGGTTACAAAAAATAAAAATAAAATGGAAATTAGTGCTGAAATTTGCTGCATGTGGAAAAGAAATGAAAGGCAAAAATGTAAATCAGGTATTTGCAAATGGGGCTGAGCAAGTGCTAGAAATTCAAAACAAGAAAAAGAATGCCAGAGGACAAACACAGGAGCCAGATGCGTAGGGACTAACTTTCATAGTCAAAATCGACTTCACTTAGAGGGCTGCTCAGGCCAGAATCTGTGAAGAACAGCAAACATAAAAACAAGAAAAAACGAGTTTTTAAAATGAAATGCTCAAATGAAAAAAGCAACTTAAAATCCTAAAAATGGACAAAATCATAAAAGGCCAAAGAATAAAACACACAAAAAGGAAACAGTATATTACTTCTTTGCTTATCCACACATTTTTTTTACCAGTCGTATTTTTTGGTGTGTGTGTGTGTGTGTGTGTGTCATTTTTGATCAGGCGTTATGGTGGCACTTCCCTGTGCTGAATAATTGAGGTCCTTCAGGGGGTTGGGGAGTTGAGTTGTTGGATGTGAAGCCAGACTGTCAGTCAGACAAGCAAAGAGAAGTAGGGCACACATTTCAGGGCAGCCTCGCCATCCCTCCCAGCAGCCCAGCAGCCCAGCACTGAGTGTGGTGGCTCCAGCTCTGGGGCTGTTTGTTAGCCCCGGGTGTCCAGTCCCCTTGCCAAGTGGAGGCTGCCTCTATCCAGCCTCTGCCCTCCGCTGAGGCCCCACCGGGGATGAGGGGAATTGATTCACCGTCTCCAAGCTTTCAGAAACAGCAGTCGGAAGGTTGCTGTCATGGAAGGGAATTGGAAAAAAGAACAAAAAAAGGGGGGGGGGGCTGGAAGCAGCTTAGGTTTCCAAGCGAGAAGGGCCTCTTTTGTCCGCGTCCTGGCGAAAGGCACTGGGAGTGAAAGGTGGGCGGCTGGTTGTGATACAGAGCTGACAGCCGTGCAGACGAAGTTGATGGGCTGTGGCACGGGGAGGCGTCTCTGACACTTCAAAGAGGGGGGCCCCGCTCCAGACGGGGGACGGCGGCTAGCAGGTCTGTGTCTGCAGGCCCCGCTCAGCTGCACAGGGCCACCTGGGGCCACGGCCTCACACCTGCGTGGGGCGACCAGAGAGAAGGCAGGGAGGGGGCCTGTGGCACCACTGCTGCTGCTCACCACTCTTCCATTCCAGTGGCGGGAACGGCTTCTCCCTGGCCTCGGGCAGATCCGAAAAGACTACTCGACGTTTTGCTGGGGTTACACTCGAGGCATGAATGTCAACATTGGACTTTGAGTTCCGCCAACAGCTCGTCCACCTGCCCGAACCAACTGACCCAGTTCTGGAGGACGGCACGTCTGTCAAGGCCTAAAGGACTACACCCCCCCCCCCCCCCACCCAGAGTCTCCTTCCTCCTAGTGCAGGAGAACATGGAGGCATGTAAGGGGAGAGTTTGGCCATAGCGAGGAGGCAGGGAAAAGCACAGCAAAGGGAACATTGCTGTAGAGATGTGTGTGGCCTCCCTCCTCTAATTTCTCTGTGACAATGTCTAATTAAGCTCTGTGGGGGGGAAATTCAGACCCATTGTCTCCAGACGTCATTCATCGCAGCACGGGGCCCCTGTGTGTGTGTGTGTGTGTGTGTGTGTCTGTGTGTGTGTGTGTGGTCGTCTGAGCGCGTGGAGGACACGTTTGATATGCTAGTTCTCAGAAAACAAGTGTGTTTCTGAACGCAGCTGCCATGTGTGTGTGTGTGTGTGTTGGTGAGGAGCGGGGCCTCATACAGAGCTTGTTTATGTAAATGAAGGAGCGGGTAAGAGCGCTCTTTACCCTGATCTAAAAGAAGGAGGGAGGAGCCTGTGGAGTCAGGAGAGAACTGGAAGAGACAGACAGAAAGACAGACAGACAGACAGACAGACAGACAGACAGACAGACAGACAGACAGACAGACAGACAGACAGACAGACAGACAGACAGACAGACAGACAGACAGACAGACAGACAGACAGACAGACAGACAGACAGACAGACAGACAGAAAGAAAGAAACTAGAGACAACTAAAACAGGGGGAGGTGGGGACTGGAAGAGCCAGTTGGGGAGAGCTTGGGTGTGGAGGTTAAGAAGATCCCAAGGAGCAGTGGGGGGGGGGGGGGGGGGGCGCTGAGCTGGGCTTCATTAGGCGAGGCCAGCCTGCCAGCCTGCCAGCCAGTGGAGGAGAGGGCAGCGCACACCGAGAGCTCACAGGACATTACAGGGAGGCTGTCAAGTGACCCACCATACACACACACACACACACACACACGCCTGACTTCAGAGAAATCCTCCGAAGTCCGTTTCATCTGTGTTGCCTAGTGACCACACATTGGTTTAGGGACATATGCTCCACTGGGTTGAAGGGCTCTCCAAGCTCACTGAAGTACGCTCCTCTGAACAATGGCGACCATTAGCTAATGGGGACGTGCACAAATGTCCGCCGCCCCACCTAATTGGGCTAAGATGTCTTTTTAAATGAAATTCCCAGCGTGTGAAGATAACGGCGTCGCTCCATTCCTAGGAACGACGCCGCTCCCTGGCTCCAGCGCACACAGTGTGTGACAGAGAGCGTAGCGCGGCCTTCTATTATTTGGAGAACCTTGGGGAAGGGATGAGGGCGCCTTCCTGCCCGGGCAGAGAGAGCCATGGCGTGAACGGTCACGTGACTGATTCCCTGAGGCCACATTGAGACGCTGCTGGAAGTGGAAGCGTGCCATAGTAGGGACGACAGAGAGGAAAGGCTCGGCCAATAGTGGACTAGAGTGTGTGTTTCTGCGAGTGTGTGAGTGTGCGCAATGCAGAACAACACTCCTTCGATGCGGGAAAGTGTTTTTGTCCCGTCCCCCCCCCCAAGACGCCAGGCTGAAACTGCACAACCGGCTCCCATGGCGGAATCAAAGATTAGGTCCCCTTTGAAATGTGAGCCCCTGGGAGGGCTGCAGATTGCCGACAGAGGACGGGCGGTTGATGGACACGCTGTGGCTGGAAATGGCCTAGTAAATGAGGAGGCTGGGGGGGGGGACGGGGGGGGGACGGTGACAGAGTCACTCGGGGCAGAGTGATGGACGGCCGGGGCCAGACAGCGAGCCCAGGGAAAATGTCAGGCGAGCTTAAGACGGAGGAGCCGGAGAAAATGAGACAGGGATGGAGTGTTCCCTGTGGTTAAGGCAGGGCTTAAGCCATAGATGAACAACAAGGAAGTGGGAGACACCGATGGAACAAGAGGGAACGACGTAGCAACTGAAAACACATTCCTCGGAGAGAAAGACACTGGGAGAGTATTATACATGTTCCCCAATTCAATGGGAAAAGAGACTGGGAGAGTATTATACATGTTCCCCAATTCAATGGGGAAAGAGACTGGGAGAGTATTATACATGTTCCCCAATTCAATGGGAAAGAGACTGGGAGAGTATTATACATGTTCCCCAATTCAGTGGGGAAAGAGACTGGGAGAGTATTATACATGTTCCCCAATTCAATGGGGAAAGAGACTGGGAGAGTATTATACATGTTCCCCAATTCAATGGGGAAAGAGACTGGGAGAGTATTATACATGTTCCCCAATTCAATGGGAAAGAGACTGGGAGAGTATTATACATGTTCCCCAATTCAATGGGGAAAGAGACTGGGAGAGTATTATACATGTTCCCCAATTCAATGGGGAAAGAGACTGGGAGAGTATTATACATGTTCCCCAATTCAATGGGGAAAGAGACTGGGAGAGTATTATACATGTTCCCCAATTTAATGGGGAAAGAGACTGGGAGAGTATTATACATGTTCCCCAATCCAATGGGTCTGGTAGTATTCCACCCGTACATGTTTATCTGCAAGGCAGTTCTTGTAAATAAGGATTTGTTCTTGATTGACGGGCCTGGTTAAATAAAGGTAATGCTGGTTTGGAGCTGTAATATTTCCCTAGTGCGGGAAACACAGACAGTTTGTATGGCAACACAATTCTAACATAAAAGGGAAGATTTTGAAACATTTGTTTTCGTGATTTAAGTTTTAATTGAATGGTAAAAGATAATGCTGAGAAATGTAGTCACCAAGGCTGAAAGTCTTGAGAATTATGTTATCTTTATGCATGGTCTCTGATGTTAATTTCAGATTTCTTTGCTTGGATAAATATAACATAATAATAGCTGCACATTAACAAGTCAAAAATTAAATAAAACAAAATTAAAAAAACAAGACTTTCTTTATAGAACTGCCTACCCCAGGTTTAATTATATTTATGAATTTCTGTGAAAAAAGCAACCTTGGCAAAGCAGTATCCAAATGATCATAACAGATTTTAGGAAGACTCTGAAACACTGAATCCCCAACAAACAAGACTGAGAAAACGTGAAAAGAAAATCACTTCAGAAAATAAATCAAAATGATTCCCCATGGTCCGGGTGACTTGTAGTTGGGCAATGAAGTTAGAAGTTTGTCGGTACATGGATACATGAAGAAACATGAGTTGACTCATTTATGAACATTTATGATTTACAGAAACAGGAATTTGATCTACCATGACTGTAAAGAATTTTCTCTGGGGACTGACCACTTGAGGGATTTGACTTATAATCTGGGTATTCAACAAGACAAAAGTGTGCTTGTGTTTGAGTCTGTGAGTGTGTGTTTTGTGCTTGTGTTTGAGTCTGTGAGTGTGTGGTGTGTGCTTGTGTTTGAGTCTGTGAGTGTGTGTTGTGTGCTTGTGTGTGAGTCTGTGAGTGTGTGTTGTGTGCGAGTCTGTGAGTGTGTGTTTAGTGCTTGTGTGTGTGTCTGTGGGTGAATGTTGTGTGCTTTTGAGTGGGTCTTGGAGGTTGCGTGTCCTTGTGTGTGTGTGTGTGTGTGTCAGTGTCCTGCCTCCACACCCTACCTGGCGTCTGGAAGTTGATGCGCCTCATCTCCACAGGGTCAGTGGGATGGTGTGGGGTGATATCAGCGTTGTTCAGTAAACACTTGGTGCGTGGCTCAGACTCTTTGGTTTTGCGGCTTGAGGAAAGGACAAGACAAAAAAACACCACCGGCACCGTCAGATGGATCGTACAAACAAAATGGCCGCCCCTTACCGATAGTGGAGGGGTGCACAGCAACGGTGGTTCAACTTAACCCAGCTAGGCTGGTTCTCCAAGTGGAATACACTCTTGGGAAAACCAGGAACTGAAGAAGTTGAGGAGGCATATCTCGCTCGCCAGCTTCGACCTCCGTCTGTGTCCACCCCCCGACTAATTACAAACATATTTTATGCTGAGACAGGTTATTTCCTTGCGCCGAAAAAACTGCAATAAAGTACTGGGCTAAGACTTACCTGTCAGGTTTGCTGCTTCCAGAGAAAGCAAGGGGAGTCAAATAAATATATAAAGACAGGAAAAACACAACACAAGGAGAGAGAGGGGGGGGGGGGGGGGGGCAGAAGAGAGAAAACAATAGTGAGCAGTTTAAAATTCACAGGGGCAACCGCTTACTTGCAGCTCTAGATAAGACTCATAAGCATTTGGAGGAGCTGCTAGGTGTGTGTGTGTGTGTGTGTGTGTGTGTGTGTGTGTGTGTGTGAATGGGTGTTTGTGTGTGTGTCTATATTCCGGCCCTGTGTGTGTGTGTGTGAATGGGTGTTTGTTTGGAGGGCAAGGGGGAATGTCAGGGCCAAGGGCAGGCCCAGGAAACACTATCCACCAGGGAGAGATAGAAGGAAAGACAGGAGAGAGAGGAGGGGGTAAAGAGAGAGAGAGAGAGAGAGAGATCCAAAGGAGAGATGTTACTCTCCCTAACCACCAACACAAAAGGTAAGCCAAGGTCAGACAGCCAGGGATCAACTGATAGCGCAGTTGGACTCGCATTACTCTGTCTGACCTGGCCGTGAAATACACCCGAGCCCTACCGCCGTGAGCGATCTTACACACGCTGGTGGGAGTTGTAGTCTCCAAGGCAGTCAGAACTCCAACTGACCCTAAAAACTGGGACTGGTTTACTTGCTCGAGCCCCAAAACATTTTGACTTTGAAAGCATGATTTGAGCCGAACTGAGTTGCTGCTAACATAACTTTATTAATACTGATGGATTCAGGAAAACCTGGTTATTTAACTTCATGAAAAACAGTCAAAGACTATGTCACCTTGACTCATCCACACACTTTGAAGAATCTCCTCTTTCCTTCATTCCCCTTATTCATGGCCTCCATTTCTTCAAGTTCTGCTTTTAGATGTTTACCCCAAAAGTTACCCAACCTTATGCGGATATAAAAATGGAACAAACCCTCTACAACTATGCCACCACATCTAGTGCCATGGAAACATGGGTCAGCCTGCCAAATAAACTACATCTCCCAAAGAAACTACATCTCCCAAAGAAACTACATCTCCCAAAGAAACTACATCTCCCAAAGAAACTACATCTCCCAAATAACAGTCCAGGAACCCCTCCAGCACCACTTACTTCTTGTACAGCAGGATGGCGATGACGATGCAGATGATGAAAACCACGGCTAGGACCGGGCCAACCACCCAGATGAGGCCGTCCCCTCCTGGTTCGATTTGCAGAGGTTCCTGCACCAGGTCAGGGGTCATCACGGTGTCGGTGTAGGGGCTGGCTGCAAACATTTTCTGACAAGACGAAGGGCGGTTCAGTTAAAACTTCTCTTTGGGTTCCATTCGAACGTTTTTTCAAAGTCTGGTTACAGCTTGACAGGTGGTTGTGTACAGCTGACTTTTTCAGCATTCCCTCAAACATTTTCTGAAGGCCTACTGGAATTCGGAATATTAAAAAGAGCAATGCATAAACTGGAGATAGATGCGTTTCACATTAAAGTATGAGAGCTTCAAAATGTCTGTGCATTCCGATGGTGTAAATTCATATCTCAATTTAAATAACATCCTGTCGGTCTTTCCAGGACATGCATGCAGGCTGGGCTCAGTGGCACCAGAAACTCAATTTGAACTGTATTCTTTGAATTTGAGCAGCGTAATCTGAATTTGTGATGCACAATTTGAAATTGAATTTTATGGTTGGAAATTGAACTTAATGGTTGGAAATTGAACTTAATGGTTGGAAACTGAATTTGTACCCTCTTTCCTTCAACTTCCAATTTTCATTTCAAGCTAGTTTGCAGAAAAAAATTGAAACTTTCAAACTCAGTTCTTCAGCTCTCTGTTGCTGTGTTGTAAACGATGATGTTAACTAGGCAGGATTGCTCCGATTCTAATAACGTAAGCTACCTAGCATTAATGTGACGTAAGCTATCAAGCATTAATGTTTTGATCTATAAACAATGCTACAGCAATAATATCACCAAGAGAAGTTCCCAACTTTGTTTTTGTGAGTTTGTTGGAAGAAACTCCACAGTCTATGTCTAAAAAAAATCCACAGGAGGACACTTATTATTGATGAGAGGCCACAGTGTCACAGGCATCGAATAACAATGCAATTCTTTTTTATTTGAAATAAATTCCTACCATTTCAAACCCTTAAATAAATTATCAAACTATGAAATGCAATTTCAAACCATGAAATTCAATTTCAAACCTTTAAATTCAATTTCAAACCATTGAAATTACATTTCATTTCAAATTGCGCAATTCAAGTTGAAAGGATGCTATTCCAATCCAAGTGAAGTTCAATTTAAATTCCTGGGGGTTCCGGCGGCACCATCGGTGCGGCCTCCAGGGACGCTACTTACCCCCGCGGTGGCGTTGAGCTCGGCTAGCAGGAAGAAGACGTACTCCTGCCCGGGCTCCAGGGGCTTGTTCTCACAGCTGCTGTGGCTGTGCTCCACGCCCACCGTGAAGGAGGAGGGCAGCTGCCTGAAGCAGGCCGTGACAAAGGGCTTCCTCTGGTCAGACTGGCCCAGCTGACGCTGCGAACGACGCTTAGGGGTCACCTCACGCAACAACTGGTGAAGGGAGAGGTTTGAGAGGGTTAATGAGAGATGACTTGTTAACTTTTCAGTTGGCGGGTCCTTCATCCAACCATCCATCCAACCGTCCAACTAAGGCCATGTCCACACGTACCCGGGTATTTTTTTAAACGGAGGTTTTCGGCCACACAAGCACTGTTCAAAATAAATCTCCGTCCACTTGAAAACGCAAAAAAAACGCTGTCAAGAGAGTTCTAAACCAACATGGCCAATCAGAAGCCTGAAAAAAGTTCAAGCCCCCAGAAAGTCTGGGGTTGCCAAGGCAACCTAAGATTTGATTAAAAGATTTTAAAACAATCCCTAATGTATCACAAAGGGAGGCTATTATGACTTTTAACTGGAATTGCTGCTTGAGCTGCTAGTAAACAAACAAATATTTATTATTACTATTATTACTGTTCTTATGACTTGTAAAATGTTCTCACACAGCTTTTCAACTACGATTGCAAGCATAGGATGAGTACGGGGCTCAATAAAATCAATGAAAACCACAATGTCCGTGTTTCCACCACAAAACTTCAATTATGGAGGTCGATAGGCCGCCTGGCTGGCGATCGGCCAGTGGAAACCTGAGTACCTTGGCCTCGTTTACAGGCGCAGGAAATGATGAGACCGAGCTGACAAGGGAGAATGTGTAAACCCAAATCTAATAACAACTCTCTCCCTCCAAAGGTGACCTCAAGCTATGGGAAAAAAGAGAAGCGTCCACAGGATTCCTGCCCTTTATATGTGTCGGGAACTTCACCTTCAAACGAGTTACTAAGGACTGTGATACCGTCTATTTGATCAATGCTACCTACTGCCCTACATGCTTCTGACTTGTGAGGGGGACAACGCGAAAGCTTTCATTCCGCCCCCTGTTGTACGTCTGAGGGCGTGCACTCGGCCCTTACCTCCTCCAGGTCCATCTCGTCTGGGTTCTTCAGGTTCCGGACCGTTCCGGAGCTCCTTTTCAGCGGCACAACCACAACATAGAAGTTCCTGCAAAACCGGAACAAAAAAAATCTAAAAGTAAAAGCATTGCTGCCGTCAACGCTCCGGACAGAATGTCCATGTTCAATCTGATAGGGAGCGTGGGACTACAGACTGGGAAGCTGGGAACGGTAGAAGGAGAGGGGAAAGAAGACGAAAGATGGAAAGACATCCACACAAACAGCCACGGGGTCCCGAGGGAGCACCCGCCCCCCCCCCCCCCCCCCCCCCCCCCCCCCCCCCCCCCCCCCCCCCCCCCCCCCCCCCCCCCCCCCCCCCCCCCCCCCCCCCCCCCCCCCCCCTCCCCCGTCAGGCCGCTCACTTGACTTCCTTGCTCTCCACCGGGGGGAAGGACATGGTGAGCGTGTTCTCCAGCTCCACGTAGATGTCCAGCTTGGGCTTCTTGACCAGGATGAGGGGCGAGGTCCTGGCCACCACACGGTGACGCGGCCCGCCCTCGGCCTTCTCCGGACACATGACCTTGAACTCGTAAGTTGTGTTGGGCCGCAGGCTGGTGATCAGGGCCTTGGTCAGCCGGGCGTCCACGTCCATCTTCTGACGGTTGTACTCGATCTGTACGGACAGTAAAGCATGGCTTTCTATCTAGTCCCGAATAGGAGACGTAGTTGTATGTTTTGATTGAACTTCAAAGCATGAATAGGTAGGATTGTAGTAACAGTTTGCTCCCCATATCAGCTCATGGGAATGTACAGACATCTCATTCGAAATAGATTTGCCGCCAACTGCACAGCCTAGTACGTGTGTGTGTGTGTGTGGGTGTGTGTGTGTATGTGTGTGTGCGTGCGTGTGTGTGTGTGTGCGTGCGTGCGTGCGTGTGTGTGTGGGTGGGTGCGCGTGCACGTGTGTGTGTGCACGTCACTTACAGTGCATTTGTAAGGGGATCTGCTCTCGGAGAACTTCCAGGTTAGAAGCACCGTGGTCTTGGTGGCCCACTTCACTGTGAAGTTCTTCGGGACGTCTGTGGGGTGGAGAGACACCAAACAGAAACAAAACAAACACAGGAGGTTTGACACATCCCAGAAATAAAGACAGAAACCAAAGAGAGAGAGAGAGAGAGAGAGAACGAAATAAAGAAAGAGAAAAAGAACGAGAGAGAGAGAGTAAATCAAAAGTTGTCGTTCCCTCAGCAAGGTCCCTCTGGGTCGGAGCGTGAGCGAGTGGTGAGCTGTGATAGGCTGTGAGGGGGGCAACGCGATTGGTTAAGACACACAGCACGTGAGACTCATGGACACGTACCCATGGAGCACAAAGGGAAAACGCCTGCTGGCTGGCAGTGCCAACCCAATCTCTGAACCGGTCGAAAAACCCTCGCCCACCCAGAACCACCAGGGAACAGACCTCTATCCATTGGGGCGCCAGCTGTTGATGGGGCGTTCTCGAGAATGGGATGGCACTGCCAAGGCGCCAACCGGGGCGAACACAGAGACAGACCCAGACACAGCATGCCGTACAGTCTTTAGCAGTGCATCTGGGGGATGCCATGCTGCAAACCGTCCCACCAAGGGACAACGGGGGGGGGGGGGGGGGGGGGGGAGCCAAGGAGTCAGGGAGGGAAGGGGTTCTCACAACAATGTCAAAAAGAATAAAAGAAAATACAAAAGAAAGAAAGAAAGAAAGAACCGAATCGGACTCTGTGTAACGCCTACAAGAGCAGACTAACCGCGGCTCCTAGAGTATCTTTGGAACTGGCATCCTACCTTGGTTTGGCAAACTGAGGGTGTGAGGTTGCATTAGCTGTGTGAGTGCGCTTGGCAAAAAGGGCTGCAAGGAAGACTGACAGGAGTGTCTGACCAACCGGCACTTACCTTGAATGACGCGGCTCCTGCCACCTGTTCAATCTGACTGACTGTGACTGACTTGGTTTTACCTGGGTTGCGTTAGTGAGGTGAGTTTCCCCCGAAAAACATGTTTTTGTTTTTTTTTCTACGTTTTTCTAGGTTTTTTTTCGTGGAGAAGTGAAGGTGGTTGAAAGAAGAGGAAGGGGGAGTTGTTCTCATTTTTGTGTAGTTGTTGACTAGGTCATATTTCCCCCCCGGGTTGGGAGAGAAGCAGGCAAGCCCTACCTGCGTCAAAGGCCACCGTCCGATACTGGATCGGGGGGCTGTAGGGCCCTGGACCTACACTGGTGTGCGCGCGTATTTTCACGTCATACGCCGAGTTGGGTGTGAGGCTGTTGAGGACGTAGCTGGACTGGGCCGGGGGTAGGCGTAGTTCTTTGGGCGCCCCCCTGGTGCCCGCCTCCTGGTACGCCAGCGTGTACTCGGTGATGGCGCCGTTGCGCTCGGCCAGCACGGGGGGCGACCAGGACAGCTGCACGGAGCAGCAGGTGACGTTGGAGCCCTCGTCCATCTGGGGGTAGCCCCCAGGCATGTTCTCCGGCATGTCCAGCTCCGCCACCGCCTCCTCCCCGAAGCCCCCCCGGCTCTTGGCCGAGACTCTGAAGACGTAGGTGGCCCCCCGGTGCATGCTGCCCACCGCATACTGCCGCTCCTGCGGCGTGAACTCCAGCGTGGCCAGGGGCCACACGTCGTCGCGGCCGAACTGGAGACGGTAGCCCTGGAGGTCCATCCCGTGCAGCGCCTCGGGGGGGTCCCAGCGGACCACGGCGGACGACTGGGAGTCCTGCGCCACAGACAGGTAGGGGGGGCCGGGCACTGCGGAGAGAAAGAGAGAAAGAGAGTGAAACACCTATATTGCAGTGGGAGGGCTTTCACATATCCAGACGTGTCAATCAATAATAGTGCGTGCCGCAGAAACTCACAGCAGCGTCTTTATTGGGCAGAATGGGGCGAGCCCCACTCTGAGAGGCCAAAGGCAGCGGTTTGCTTATAGAAAATAGATTCCTTCACATTAATGTTTCGCTGGAGCATTTGCTTTCCCAGTACGAGCCAAACGGGTGAGACGAGGTCGTCGGAGGAGGAGGAGGAGGAGGAAGAAAAAAGAGGGAGAGAAAGCGGAGAGAAAGAGGGAGAGAAAGCGGAGAGAAAGAGGGAGAGAAAGCGGAGAGAAAGAGAGAGAGAAAACGGAGAGAGCCACTTAAAAAGGACTCCGCACCTCGACACATTCCGTTTCCAATTCCCACCCTGTTACGTGGCACACGGCTTGATTTCGGGGGAACAAAGTGTGGCCTAAATCTAAACGCGAGAAAGTTGGGAGCCGGGTTCGGGCGAGTTCCTCTCATCTCTGTGCGTGAGACTGATGAGCCTTGATGCCTGGGTCTGGGCGACGCTCATCCCTCAGTGTGGCCCACTTTCTGGGCTCTAACTCTGCGTTAGCACTCCTATCAGTGTGATGGACTCGCTGCGGTCTGGGGTGGCCTTTACTTTGGGAACCGCCTCGCCACTTTGTGAGGGATGAGCGTGGGGATATCGTACCGTAGCCCTATCTCAGGGTAAGCCATTCCAGACCAAACCTATCGCCCTGAACCCTGTTTGGCAGAATCCTGATAAAAAGAAGGGGAAACACCTACTCTGTTTCAGCTACACATAAACACACGAACAAATGAGTCTGCCGCTGTAGGCTTATACAGTGTGTATCTTACACGGGATTCTCGCATTCATCAGTGTGCTTCGGCAATCTGTATGCACGTGTACACGTGTGTGTGTGTGTGTGGGTGTGTGTGATTTAGTCTCTGCTCAGCAGACAGCTCTTGCCCCTACATCATCCCTGGTGCACACAGAGCAATTTGGCCCTTTGCCCAGGCGGGCCCCAATCTGGAGGAGCCAAACATTAGTCTGGAGCCAAGGCTCTTTCTCAGGGGAACACTATCGGCCTCAGTTCCTGACGCGTCTGTTTGTGCGCGCGAGCGAGCGTGTGTGTGTGTGTGTGTGTGTGTGTGTGTGTGTGTGTGTGTGTGCGGGTGTTGGTGTGTGCATGCTTATCTATCACTAATTGCCTGCACTGAATGTGTGTAGAGATACACTCTACATGCTCATTCCACTTAACGAAGACAAACAAAAACACGCGCACACACACACACACACACACACGCATACACACACACACACACACACACACACACACGTACACACGCACACACGCACACACACACCCGACCTGGCCGCAGACCTCATCCACTTTGTACACTCTGGTTTCTCAACTCATATTTGTTATTTCCGTTTGATAATGATGCTTCTCTGAGCGAGGGGAGGAAATCGAATTGTCACCGTAATGGAAACGTGAGTAGCAACCAGACAAATGCCTCTAATAGCACACACACACACACACACATACACACACACACACACACACACACAAACCAGTTTTCAATGCCTGCCCGGTCTCTGCAGTTACTTCTAGACTTCTAAACACAACAAGACAATCTGAGCCAATGTTCCATCGGCGTGTGCAATAAGGCATGGAGGTCCTCCTGCTCCTACTGGTGCTGTGAGCACTGCAGGTCTCACTCTACAGAGCAGGTGGATTGTCCTCTAAGCACTGGTGGATGGGGGGTAGAAGAGGGGAAGGTGAATGGGGACAAGGGCCAATCTCCTGCCAAGAGGAGACGACCTAGCCCTGCCCCCCGCCTACAGCGCCCCCCCCCCCCCCCCCCCCAGGCTCTATCCCTCCCAGAGGACTCGGAGGCACGTTTCCCATCAGGCCACGGCATTAATGGCTGCTGTTGACACACTCTGGGCCTGATGGAGAGAGGATTGGCCTCCCTTCCTATTTCCTTTTGCTTCTCCAACTCACGTGTGGCTCCGTCGCGTAACGGTGCTCCAACACACACACGGACACACACACACACACACACACACACACACACACACACACACACACTCAACACACACACACACTCACTCTACAAACACACACTCTACACACACACACACACACACACACACTTGAAATCTCCCCTTGTTCCACGGCATAGTACAGTGTTCACTGAACTGTCCAGGCGTGCGTTCTCGGGATCAGAGACAGAGAGGAGAGAGGATTAGCCTTCAACTCCCTGGGTGATGAACCTGCGGCTCTGTTGGTGGGGGGGGGGGGGGGGGGGACTGTAACCTGCGTCTCGGTCAGGGCTGAGACACAGACGGATGCTGAAGGTGGGAGGTGGGAGGGGGGCACTGTAACCTGAACCCAGGAGGAGAAGCAGCAACACGCGGGGGCCTTTTTAAAAGTGCATCGCTGCACTTTACACTCAATGACATCCATAGGGGCAGCAAGGGCCAACTGTGGAGGGCGAACCTAATTGAGTCTGGATCCATATCTATGTACCTCATTTAGGCCATGGAATGAAAAATGGTCTTGGCCACCAGGGCGGGGGGCGGGCAGTGCATTTTGACAGCAACGGTCTTCATCCACCAATCCCTCCTCTTCGTTTGCAGCGTTGCCCTCGACAACACAGCTTGGCTGGCAAGGGTAACCATGCTCTACGGTCAAATGTGCTTTACATTTCCCCCGGATCATTTAGAGGGGCCATTACCTTTATCTTAGCAGCTAAGACATTGACCAATTAGAACACACGCTTTTCGTAGTGGCCAAGACATTGACCAATAGGAACGGATGTTTGTTTGAGTTGTAAAGTCATCAACTAGCAAAATATAGTTTTTTAACACAATAAGGTTAGGTTTTAAACAGAGTAAGGTTAGGTTTTAAACAGAGTAAGGTTAGGTTTTAAATACAGTAAGGTTAGGTTTAAATAGAGTAAGGTTAGGTTTTAAACAGAGTAAGGTTAGGTTTTAAACAGAGTAAGGTTAGGTTTTAAACAGAGTAAGGTTAGGTTTTACATAGAGTAAGGTTAGGTTTAAACAGAGTAAGGTTAGGTTTAAACAGAGTAAGGTTATGTTTTAAACAGAGTAAGGTTAGGTTTTAAATAGAGTAAGGTTAGGTTTAAACAGAGTAAGGTTAGGTTTAAACAGAGTAAGGTTAGGTTTTAAACAGAGTAAGGTTAGGTTTAAACAGAGTAAGGTTAGGTTTAAACAGAGTAAGGTTAGGTTTTAAACAGAGTAAGGTTAGGTTTTAAATAGAGTAAGGTTTGGTTTAAACAGAGTAAGGTTAGGTTTTAAACAGAGTAAGGTTAGGTTTTAAACAGAGTAAGGTTAGGTTTTACATAGAGTAAGGTTAGGTTTAAACAGAGTAAGGTTAGGTTTAAACAGAGTAAGGTTAGGTTTTAAACAGAGTAAGGTTAGGTTTTAAATAGAGTAAGGTTAGGTTTTAAACAGAGTAAGGTTAGGTTTTAAACAGAGTAAGGTTAGGTTTTAAATAGAGTAAGGTTTGGTTTAAACAGAGTAAGGTTAGGTTTTAAACAGAGTAAGGTTAGGTTTTAAACAGAGTAAGGTTTGGTTTTAAACAGAGTAAGGTTAGGTTTAAACAGAGTAAGGTTAGGTTTTAAACAGAGTAAGGTTAGGTTTTAAACAGAGTAAGGTTAGGTTTTAAACAGAGTAAGGTTAGGTTTTAAATAGAGTAAGGTTTGGTTTAAACAGAGTAAGGTTAGGTTTGAAACAGAGTAAGGTTAGGTTTTAAACAGAGTAAGGTTTGGTTTTAAACAGAGTAAGGTTAGGTTTAAACAGAGTAAGGTTAGGTTTTAAACAGAGTAAGGTTTGGTTTTAAACAGAGTAAGGTTAGGTTTTAAATAGAGTAAGGTTTGGTTTAAACAGAGTAAGGTTAGGTTTTAAACAGAGTAAGGTTAGGTTTTAAACAGAGTAAGGTTAGGTTTTAAACAGAGTAAGGTTAGGTTTTAAACAGAGTAAGGTTAGGTTTTAAATAGAGTAAGGTTTGGTTTAAACAGAGTAAGGTTAGGTTTTAAACAGAGTAAGGTTAGGTTTTAAACAGAGTACGCTAGGCTTCTGGAGCAAAACAAGGGAGTGACTAGTCTGGTTGAAATATGCAGGGCTGTTAATCTGCCCTTTGCAGTCAAGTCAAAGCCGTGCACACATTCAGAGTGCCTCCATCAAACCAACAGGACTTTCAGCCAATACATTATTAAGATAATATTACAGCAAGCCAGTATTTGGAGGAGACCTCTCACTTAATAGTGAAGACAGGAGGTGGAAGGATGGGGAAAAGAAGAGAAAGAATGAAGAAGGTTTGAAGGAGTGCCAAGGCCTGGCCAGAGGTCAGTGAGCATGTCTCAGATAAAGGAGATCATACTGGACGCATAGCAACGAACACCGTATCATTTCATTAAGCTGAAGGGGTAACGGAGAACCATCACATCTAAGCATCATTACAGGCAATGCATTTCTCAATGGGAGATACAGCTATGTGTTATGATTGGTAGTGCATTTCTCAATGGGACAACTACGTTAGGGTTAAGGTAAGTTCAGTCACCACACTTCACAAAATTGTTAAAATCGCAGAAAAGCGTTCACAATCAGAATGCAAATGTGGCCTGGTCAAACGTTACCAGTTTGACGCTTAGGAATTGATAATGAGCTCTAACAACAGCCATACAATGCCCATTACATTGAAAACAAAAGTTAGACTTCCCTGGGTGAGCTCTGCTATTTGAAGTGTTTTTTGTGCCAACAACTGTATCGAAATAGCTGCATTGAAGGCTTTTCTGAATAAAAAACTAATTTGCCCGACATGCTGGTTTTAGATGAGGGTCTGGGACCACCCTGGGAGGTTTGGGAAGAAATGTGAAACACAACACAAAGAGCCTGGCTGTGTAAACACAACACCAGCCCGAGAAAGAAAGAAAGACTGCTCATTGTCCCGTTCCTCCTCAAATTGATATCCAAGAAGTTTATTTGATATTACAGTTGTTTATTTGATATTACAGAAGTTTATTTGATATTACAGTTGTTTATTTGATATAACAGTTGTTTATTTGATATTACAGAAGTTTATTTGATATTACAGTTGTTTCCAACAACACTGCAGAGGCTCTCTCATGTCAAAGAGCCTTTCCTCTTGATGTAAAGCAAAGCTGCTCTGTAGGAAAACAACACACGTCGAAAAAAGATCTCCACCACTTCATGTGGTCTGTTTTTTCAGAGCGTTTTAGGCCTTCTACCACTGTCTAAAGCACAGGGGGAAGATAATAATTGGTGGCCTTATGAGACACTAAGGGCTGTGTTCTGAACAAGCGAGGGTGTTCTCTGGTGCGCTTCACGTTGGCGCCGCTTTTGCGCGCACAGAGCCGAACACACGTGGCGTTGGCGTGTCACCCTGTCAACACACGTGGCGTTGGCGTGTCACCCTGTCAACACACGTGGCGTTGGCGTGTCACCCTGTCAACACACGGCCGTGTATGCAGACAACGAAACGGTGAAAAGAGAGGGGTGTCTGCTTCCCCCAGCCTCATCCAGAGAGTGGGCTGTCTGCTTCCCCCAGCCTCATCCAGAGAGTGGGGTGTCTGCTTCCCCCAGCCTCATCCAGAGAGTGGGGTGTCTGCTTCCCCCAGCCTCATCCAGAGAGTGGGGTGTCTGCTTCCCCCAGCCTCATCCAGAGAGTGGGGTGTCTGCTTCCCCCAGCCTCATCCAGGGAGTGGGGTGTCTGCTTCCCCCAGCCTCATCCAGAGAGTGGGGTGTCTGCTTCCCCCAGCCTCATCCAGGGAGTGGGGTGTCTGCTTCCCCCAGCCTCATCCAGAGAGTGGGGTGTCTGCTTCCCCCAGCCTCATCCAGAGAGTGGGGTGTCTGCTTCCCCCAGCCTCATCCAGAGAGTGGGGTGTCTGCTTCCCCCAGCCTCATCCAGAGAGTGGGGTGTCTGCTTCCCCCAGCCTCATCCAGAGAGTGGGGTGTCTGCTTCCCCCAGCCTCATCCAGAGAGAGGGGTGTCTGCTTCCCCCAGCCTCATCCAGAGAGTGGGGTGTCTGCTTCCCCCAGCCTCATCCAGAGAGTGGGGTGTCTGCTTCCCCCAGCCTCATCCAGAGAGTGGGGTGTCTGCTTCCCCCAGCCTCATCCAGAGAGTGGGCTGTCTGCTTCCCCCAGCCTCATCCAGAGAGTGGGGTGTCTGCTTCCCCCAGCCTCATCCAGAGAGTGGGCTGTCTGCTTCCCCCAGCCTCATCCAGAGAGTGGGGTGTCTGCTTCCCCCAGCCTCATCCAGAGAGAGGGGTGTCTGCTTCCCCCAGCCTCATCCAGAGAGTGGGGTGTCTGCTTCCCCCAGCCTCATCCAGAGAGTGGGGTGTCTGCTTCCCCCAGCCTCATCCAGAGAGTGGGGTGTCTGCTTCCCCCAGCCTCATCCAGAGAGTGGGCTGTCTGCTTCCCCCAGCCTCATCCAGAGAGTGGGGTGTCTGCTTCCCCCAGCCTCATCCAGAGAGTGGGCTGTCTGCTTCCCCCAGCCTCATCCAGAGAGTGGGGTGTCTGCTTCCCCCAGCCTCATCCAGAGAGTGGGCTGTCTGCTTCCCCCAGCCTCATCCAGAGAGTGGGGTGTCTGCTTCCCCCAGCCTCATCCAGAGAGTGGGGTGTCTGCTTCCCCCAGCCTCATCCAGAGAGTGGGGTGTCTGCTTCCCCCAGCCTCATCCAGAGAGAGGGGTGTCTGCTTCCCCCAGCCTCATCCAGAGAGAGGGGTGTCTGCTTCCCCCAGCCTCATCCAGAGAGTGGGGTGTCTGCTTCCCCCAGCCTCATCCAGAGAGTGGGGTGTCTGCTTCCCCCAGCCTCATCCAGAGAGTGGGCTGTCTGCTTCCCCCAGCCTCATCCAGAGAGTGGGGTGTCTGCTTCCCCCAGCCTCATCCAGAGAGTGGGGTGTCTGCTTCCCCCAGCCTCATCCAGAGAGAGGGGTGTCTGCTTCCCCCAGCCTCATCCAGAGAGTGGGGTGTCTGCTTCCCCCAGCCTCATCCAGAGAGTGGGGTGTCTGCTTCCCCCAGCCTCATCCAGAGAGTGGGGTGACTGCTTCCCCCAGCCTCATCCAGAGAGTGGGGTGTCTGCTTCCCCCAGCCTCATCCAGAGAGTGGGGTGTCTGCTTCCCCCAGCCTCATCCAGAGAGTGGGGTGTCTGCTTCCCCCAGCCTCATCCAGAGAGTGGGGTGTCTGCTTCCCCCAGCCTCATCCAGAGAGTGGGGTGTCTGCTTCCCCCAGCCTCATCCAGAGAGTGGGGTGTCTGCTTCCCCCAGCCTCATCCAGAGAGTGGGGTGTCTGCTTCCCCCAGCCTCATCCAGAGAGTGGGCTGTCTGCTTCCCCCAGCCTCATCCAGAGAGTGGGGTGTCTGCTTCCCCCAGCCTCATCCAGAGAGTGGGGTGTCTGCTTCCCCCAGCCTCATCCAGAGAGTGGGGTGTCTGCTTCCCCCAGCCTCATCCAGAGAGTGGGCTGTCTGCTTCCCCCAACCTCATCCAGAGAGTGGGGTGTCTGCTTCCCCCAGCCTCATCCAGAGAGAGGGGTGTCTGCTTCCCCCAGCCTCATCCAGAGAGTGGGGTGTCTGCTTCCCCCAGCCTCATCCAGAGAGTGGGCTGTCTGCTTCCCCCAGCCTCATCCAGAGAGTGGGGTGTCTGCTTCCCCCAGCCTCATCCAGAGAGTGGGCTGTCTGCTTCCCCCAGCCTCATCCAGAGAGTGGGCTGTCTGCTTCCCCCAGCCTCATCCAGAGAGTGGGCTGTCTGCTTCCCCCAGCCTCATCCAGAGAGTGGGGTGTCTGCTTCCCCCAGCCTCATCCAGAGAGTGGGCTGTCTGCTTCCCCCAGCCTCATCCAGAGAGTGGGCTGTCTGCTTCCCCCAGCCTCATCCAGAGAGTGGGGTGTCTGCTTCCCCCAGCCTCATCCAGAGAGTGGGGTGTCTGCTTCCCCCAGCCTCATCCAGAGAGTGGGCTGTCTGCTTCCCCCAGCCTCATCCAGTGAGAGTGAAGCCGGGGCTTAAGTTGTCTGACGGTACAATGTCTCTGTGAAATGGGCCGTGTCAGTGCCCATGAAAAGCCTCGGAGGGCACGGTGAACAAGCCCCGCGCCCCCCCCCCCCCCCCCACCCCCCGTCACCTGAAAGAAAAGCAGGAAGCTCTTTACCTCGGCTGCGTGGAACGGCTCCCCTGTTCTTTGAGGCTGACCTTATTTATTTATTTAGGGCCGTGGCGTAAGCCTCTTCTGGGCGCTTTAATAATGAAAAGGCAGGCTTGTCTTTGACGGGAGCTGGAGCGAGCCAGACTGACACGGCTGTAATCCGGCCTGACAGCCACAGAGGGAGTGACAGCGCCCGCAACCCTTTGGCGTCGTCACACACCCTGACACATGGGACAGGCACACCTGTCAAGATGGGTGCCGTCACGGAGGTGTGTGTGTGTGTGTGTGTGTGTGTGTGGGTGAGTGTGTGAGTGTGTGAAAGTAGGAGAAAGAGATACAGAGAAGCTGGAGTTGTGAGAAAGTGTGTGTGGGCGTGTGTGTGTGTGTGTGTGTGTGTGTGTGTGTGTGTGTGTGTGTGTGTGTGTGTGTGTGTGTGTGTGAAAGTAGGAGAAAGACATACTAAGAAGCTGGAGTTGTGAGAAAGTGTGTGTGTGTGGCAGGTGTGTGTGTGTGTGTGTGTGTGTGTGTGTATGTGTGTGTGCACGCGTGTGTGTGTGTGTGTGTGTTTGAAGCCCCTCTAAAGGAGATGCATGCAAAGGCACAAAGAAGCCTCCTGGCTTAGCGGTTACGGCTCCCATTCCCTCAAAGGAAGGTTTTCACACTCTCTGCTCTCCATCTGGGGGGGGGGGGGGGGGGGTTAGGCCATGCTCACGCTAGGCTAAGCCCTCAGGAGGTGTACAGGCTCAAGTGGTGGGGCCATGGGGGGGGGGGGGGGGTGAAGGCGGGAAGTCTGATTTCATTCCATCCTCACCTCCCTATAAGCATCCAGGAGACCACAAGCGTTCAAACCCAAAGCTCCTCAAAATAACGCATTGGATCTTTTCCATGCCGTTGCCATGGGAACGTGTTTGTGGATGCCTCCCATGAATAGTATACATCGTGACAAGCCATCTATTTCAGAAGCATATGCTCACCACACACACACACACACACACACACACACACACACACACACAGCGAGCACTGACCTGCCCCTTTGGTCACCACCAGTTTGGGTTTGCTGCGAGCGCCGTCTCCCTTGGTGGTGTATGCGGCCACGGTGATGGAGTAGGTGGTGTCGGATTTCAGCCCTCCGATGACCATTTCCTGGCGAGGACAAAAACATCCCAGTAAATAAGGAAGTAGACACACGTAGGGAAAGAACTGGTCTGAGGGTCAATTTAAGGAGTGACCATGACCATCTCTGGAGCCAGCCAGCCAGCCAGCCAGCCAGCCAGCCAGCCAGCCAGCCAGCCAGCCAGCCACCTCTGGAGCATCCTGATTCCTGAATTTTTAATGGCTTGACTAAAATCACATTGTTCACATTCAGATCCAGGGCCGGGTGGACGTTAAAGGTACACTTATTGATTTGTGTTCGTAAATGGATATGGCAGTGCCTACATTACTTTAGGAATTTTAGCAGACTAGGCCAGCAAACAACACCGGCTCATTATCAATGTATGTATCCTGATTCATCGAAGCTGTCTGGCCGGATAGCCTCTAGCCATCTTTACTTCACCATTGCTTCTTCAAAGAGCTTGTTCGGATCAATCCTAATGAATCTTTCAGCAGATGAGGCCTAAATGAATGCAGGAGGCTTTCAGGGCTGGCCAGCAGAGAAATGGCTACGTCAGTGCAGGCCACACATTTTGTTTCACAACACGCCATTCATGTCATGCAACTGCGGAAATGGCATGGAGACTTTGAGGGTGGGAGGATGGGTAGATGGGGATCTGGGTGAGTTGGATGATGAGGCAACTATTTTAGGATTCGGAAACAACAGTAATAAGCACCAGTAAAGAAAACACCATGTACCATACAAATGATGATTGAACCCCACAACACACACACAACAAAAAAAAAAACGTCCAACATTCCAGTGGAACTAACTAGAGAAGCATGGCAATAAAATGTAAAAACACACGGCACCGTTTTAAAGCGACATACGCACACGCCAACCACAGCACGAGGGCACACAGGCAGAGCACATGGAGCATGAAAGCATTCCAGACACAGAGAGCATCAGGTATTGCATCAGCCACCGCGTCATCAGCAGGCCAGCCAATCAGCATTGGCCGTTCTGCTCTGCGGCGTGGCACGTCTGCCCAGTGGACTGATACTGTTAGCATCAGGGGGAGGGATGGTACTCTGGTACTGTTAGCATCAGAGCTGAGGCTAGTTCATGGGGAGGGATGGCACTCTGGTACTGTTAGCATCAGAGCTGAGGCTAGTTCATGGGGAGGGATGGTACTCTGGTACTGTTAGCATCAGAGCTAATGCTAGTTCATGGGGAGGGATGGTACTCTGGTACTGTTAGCATCAGGGCTAAGGCTAGTTCATGGGGAGTGATGGTACTCTGGGACTGTTAGCATCAGGGCTAAGGCTAGTTCATGGGGATGGATGGTACTCTGGTACCGTTAGCATCAGGGCTAAGGCTAGTTCATGGGCATGGATGGTACTCTGGTACCAAAGGGTTTTTAATAAAAGGGGGACTCCAGCCACTCTCTTTCACAACAGCAAGGGCCGATGCAATACCAACTGCTTGGTGTTCCCTCCCTGACACACAAGCACCAAAGGCAAACTCCATACTTACGTATTCGGCGGTATCATCCGTTTCCCACTAACCCCCAGCCCACAGAGGAGAGTGCAGGAGAGAGCGATTTAAAGAGAGAGAGAGAGAGAGAGAGAGAGAGAGAGAAGAAGAAGAGAAGGAAGAAACAGGAGTGTGAGAAGTACAAGAAATCCGTGGAGAGGCGGTGGAGAGCACGGAGGCGTGGCAGGAAGTGGGTCACAGTTGTGGGGTCGGGAGTCAGGGGGTTGGGGGGTCAGGGGGGAGAGAAGGAGCTGGAGCTCGTGTTAGGCAAGAGCAGCTGAGATGGGAGCGAGAGGTGAGAACTTCACGAGGGGCTAATACTGTAGCTAGCAGTGCATTACCTCAATGTGAAAGGAGTTTCAGAAGTCAAACCCCAGAGAAACTACACATCTTAAGCTTGAATAAGCCAATGGAAAATATAACAAAAACGATGTGCCCCGTTTTAAATAAGCTGCTTCTACATCAGAAACAAATCAAAGCTACGTTTGCTGAGGCTTCTTACTCGCTTACATATTTAAAGGAAAATTGTAATTAATGACACAATACTGTAGAGTAGCCTCACAGTGTTGGTGTTGATATCCATTTGTCTGCTGCATTTCAATTAGTAACCAAGACCTTTCTATGAAAACAAAACAGAAAGTAATATCTCATGTCTCAGCTGTGTTCCTGGGCTATGGGATCGTAACCTTTCCCCCCAGTCCAGAGTCAGTAAAACCAACCAATGGGAGATGGGCATACCTGGGCGTCCGCCAGCATGACGTCCTTGATGAGGGGCAGGCCACGTGACTCCCCGTTCTCCACTCGCACATAGTGGACCTGGTAGCCGCGGATCTGCCCGTGCTGTCGCCCGGGCAACAGGGAGCGCCACATGACCTTGAGAGCGGTGGAGTTCAGCACCTCCACCTCCACCCGGCGCGGGGGAGCCCCGGGAACTGAGGGACAGAGGAGAGGTCATCACCCAGGCAACGCCTCGTTGGAGCAGATTCGATTAGACTCAGCTTTATTGTCATTGCACGGAGAACAGTACAGAGGCAACGAAATGCAGTTTGGCATCTAACCAGATAAGAGCAAAATAGCATTAAAGTGCAGATTGTATACATACATGTGTTGCAATAAATAGTGATATGGACATTATATATAGGCAGGTAGTATAGGGTAGATATATAATAGAGTGGATATGAACACGGTGTACACTATAGATCAGATACATACAATATGGACAGTAGTAAGTATGAACTGCATTCGAACGGCAGGAAAATAAATCTCACACAGGAAGACACTCAACCCCCCCCCCCCCCCCTTCGTTCCCGAACCGCCACCTTTTGAACAACGCTGTTACCCAAGGACAAAGTAGCACATAATGTACCAGCATCCTCACAGTGGCTTCCTGTTCAGTATAGATCTTAGGATTTGAAGTCGTACTTTTATGACCTATGTTGTAAAACATATCACTGGCTATGATTGACAGCTCAGACTTCAGTCCTCCAGCTGAGCTCAGAGGTGATTGGGGCTTTGCCTTTAAGAATACCTCAACTCTGGTCCAATCAACCCTTTCCTTTTAAGAACACACTTTGTGATGGATTTTTGTTCTTTTACAAAATTGTATTCAACATGTGTATTTGTATATTTGCTGTTCTACTGTACATTGTCTGTTTTGTTTGATTTGTTTTAATAATATTTTTGATTTATTTATATCTCTAAACTTTTTCTATTGTTTTTAAATCTCTTTTTAAGAAGGGTTAGGGTTAGGGGTTAGGGTTAGGGGTTAGGGGTTGGGGTCAGGGTCAGGGTCAGGGTGAGGGTGAGGGTGAGGGTGAGGGTGGGGGTGGGGGTGGGGGTTAGGGTTAGGGTTAGGGTTAGGGGTTAGGGTTAGGGTTAGGGTTAGGGTGAGGGTGCCATACACACAAGTCTATCTCTATCATTACAAGCAATTCAACAAAATATTGCATTCATAACTTAATAATAATAATAATAATAATAATAACACATTTCATTCTTATTATTTCTTATTAATATAATAATTCTTAATTATTTATTATTATTTCATTCATACTTTCATGACACCCAAGGACACCTTACAGGGCATAAAACAACATTACTACATAATAACATAACAAAACTTGTGTACTGTTATTGTGTTATTGGCTGACATCACGGTTAAAAAACCCTGGCTCACATGGCAACAGTGAAAAGCTGGTTTTATTTGTTGGCTCGGGGAAAAGCTCTTCTCCTGTGCATCCACTAGAGTTGGATGCTGCCTTGCGCCAGCAGTAATAAATGTCCTCCATTTTCTGCATTGTATGGAGGAGGGGGGGGGGGGGGGGCTCCCTCAGAGAAGTGTCCAGCAGGGGAGCGGCCGGTCCACTGGCCCTCCAGTGAGCTTCGCGTGGCTTCAGGCATGTTAGCGAGACTCATCGACTTTTACATTCCACCATAACGTTTCAGGCCATTTGAGGAAGACAGGGGTGTGACGGCACAGGGCACAAATAAATAGTGGACCGTTTTTTTGTTTTTTTTGACAGTAGCATTCGATTTTCCTGGAGGGAGTTATCACTGTGGTTGGTGGCGCTTTAGAAACCCCTAATGTAAAACGTGCTAAGTTTGACGTGTGGTGTCTTGGCTTGGTGCGCTCACACATACGCAAATACCCACAAACAGAGAAACACACACACACACACACACACACACACACGAACGATGAAGGAGGGTAAAGGTCAATGTGTTCAGTGTGTGACCAGTATGTGACCAGTATGTGGCCAGTGTGTTCAGTATGTGACCAGTATGTGACCAGTATGTGACCAGTGTGTTCAGTGTGTGACCAGTGTGTGGCCAGTGTGTGACCAGTATGTGACCAGTGTGTTGTGTGTGACCAGTGTGTGGCCAGTGTGTGACCAGTATGTGACCAGTGTGTTCAGTGTGTGACCAGTGTGTGGCCAGTGTGTTCAGTATGTGACCAGTATGTGACCAGTATGTGACCAGTATGTGACCAGTATGTGGCCAGTGTGTTCAGTGTGTGACCAGTATGTGACCAGTGTGTGGCCAGTATGTGACCAGTATGTGACCAGTGTGTTCAGTGTGTGACCAGTATGTGACCAGTATGTGACCAGTATGTGACCAGTATGTGGCCAGTGTGTTCAGTGTGTTCAGTGTGTTCAGTGTGTTCAGTGTGTTCAGTGTGTTCAGTATGTGACCAGTATGTGACCAGTGTGTGGCCAGTGTGTTCAGTGTGTTCAGTGTGTTCAGTGTGTTCAGTATGTGACCAGTATGTGACCAGTATGTGACCAGTATGTGACCAGTGTGTTCAGTGTGTTCAGTATGTGACCAGTGTGTTCAGTGTGTTCAGTGTGTGGCCAGTGTGTTCAGTGTGTTCAGTATGTGACCAGTGTGTTCAGTATGTGACCAGTGTGTGGCCAGTATGTGACCAGTATGTGACCAGTGTGTTCAGTGTGTTCAGTATGTGACCAGTGTGTTCAGTGTGTGACCAGTGTGTTCAGTGTGTGACCAGTGTGTTCAGTGTGTGACCAGTGTGTTCAGCATGTGACCAGTATGTGACCAGTGTGTTCAGTATGTGACCAGTGTGTGACCAGTGTGTTCAGTGTGTGACCAGTGTGTTCAGTATGTGACCAGTATGTGACCAGTGTGTTCAGTGTGTTCAGTGTGTGGCCAGTGTGTTCAGTACCGTCTTCATCAGTGCGGCAGATCAGGGGCTCGCTCTCGGGGCCCGGGCCCATCTCGGTGGAGGCTGCCACGGTAACGCGGTACTGGGTCCACTTCTCCAGCCGCTGCAGCAGCACCTGTCCGGGGCCGGGGGGCACGGCTGGCTCCTCCATGGGCTCCGTGCCGCTGGCCTCCGACGGCCCCACCACCTGGTAGCGCACGGCGTAACCCGCCAGGGCGCCGTTCTGGCTCTCCACAGGCGGGGGGCGCCAACTTACCAGCATGGTGGTGGAGCTGGAGCTGCTGCACTTAATGTCTTGAGGGGGGGCGGAGGGCTCTGGTCAGGAGGGAAGGATGGAGGAGGGAGGGGGGGTAAGGAGCGGAAGGAGGAGGGAAGGGGCGGAGGAAGGGAAAGGAAGTGAAAAACAAAAAACAAAAGATGGGAGAGATACAGAAAATGAAGGAAAGCTCCAAACTTAAAAGAAAAGGATAACTAAACGAAAAAAAGCCAACTGAAAAAAGGAGGCGACACAAGGTCCAAAGTAAAACAACTCGCCAGGCAAATGTGAACGTAAAAACAGTGAGGGTGTGTGGACTGGCATGCCATGTCACCATTAAGCAACACAACGGTAGATTAAGACATGGGGAAGACCTAGCTAATCTTGAGGCACTACACAGCCTCCAAGACCGCAGTCGAACTCTTTGAGATGTGAGGCCACAGGGTCTATCTGATGGCACGTCTGGGCTTGCACTCCACTTACACTTGCCATACAGGATGTGAAAAAAAGAGCTTTCCCTGGCAGTCTGACCTCTTCCTTAAACAAAGAAGTGCCTTTGCCCTCGGTATGAGGAAGCCTTTCTTGATTTGTAATGGTATAAAACTTCGCACCACACTGACTTTTTTTTTCTTTCTGGTGTTAAGAGCTCTTCCAAAACATATTAAAAACTACACATCTGTGAATTTTCTAAATCAAACTCAAAAGCTTCCCTCTAATCTCCTCTTACAGACTGCGCTGGCCCAGTGAGTGTGCAAGCGGTGATAAAACGTTTTCACTCCTCATCCAGTTTGGCATTATATGGATAAAAGGGCATCTATGAGCCTTTTTCTATTCAAGTCAAGTTCCTTCTATCTCTACCACTGCTCTTTTGTGTGAATATATATATATATATATATATTTATACGCATGTGAATCTATGTGAATCTTTCTCTTTAGTGACAAGCCCAGTTTATTATTACCTTTTTAAATATTTTCAGAGCTGGAATAAGCTAAAACAAACGGAACTCAGGAAAAGGCATTCCACTTCAAAAAGTCCAATAATAAAACCCAAAGAAACAACAAAACACAGTAGGCTTTTACTCAAAACAAGGAGGAGTGAAACATAAATCAAAACATGGCTCTGGAAAATGAGTTTCTCTGCCGCCCAAGTGACTCAAAAGAAAGAAAAAAAAACAAGAGGGCAAAAATGACAAAAGATAAAAACATGACCAAAGAAAGGCTACAAAGCATCAAAATAAAATAATAACATTACGTTTAAAAAAACAACACAATTACTCTCTGCCTCATACGTACCTGGCTTCCACAATATCTAACTTTAAAGACTTTCTTACCAACCAGCACCCGACTACAGAGCACAATAACTGAGTCGGTGAGATGCAACACTTACCCTCCCAAAGATGGGTGTCTCAAAGTACACCTAAGTATCACATTTGAAACTTTGTCTCTGGATTGTGACTGATCAAAACAATGACATATGTATTGGTAAGAAACCAGGATATAAAGGATGGAGTCTTTGCAGCTAACTGGGAGGAAAAATGTTGTCTCAGTGCTGTAGCCAGGGCTGCTTTATTCTCTTGTAACTGAGGGCCAGAGGGTCCACAAACCTGCAAAGCGCCGGAACCTGTTACACGTTGACCTAGATCCAAGGTTATGGATGCCTGAACCTTTACCCAGGAATATCGAGCTTAAGAGAGAGTCCCATTTCACAGCGGTACGGACGGAGGAGGAGACACCGAGGTAGGAGAGGAACCGCTAGCGCTGCTGCACCCATGAAAGGTTAATAGCCGCGCTCTGAGCACTGTCACTATCAGGAAAATAACAGCCCCAAAACAGAGGTCTCGCCACGGGCCCCAGAGATGGGGCTGACTATTTTGGAACAGAGAAAAATGGAACAGTACGGCGACTACAGTCCGGAGACATCTCTGTGTCCAATAGGCTTATTTCCCTTAGGGTCTTACAGGATTTTGGAGCCTTTCAGCTTTTTCCTCCGCTCATAATGTATTTGCAAACTCTCTCCGCGTCAAGAGTGATCGCTCGGTCCTCAATCTTTGTGGCAAGAAAAGAGCTTGGAATCTGACAGGCCCTGGGCTATCGCAGCACACAGACCTCTCCATGGCCCGATATGGCTAAAGACGACAAGGCCACAGCGTTCAGCAACTTTCCATCCCACCAAGACTGGCGCTCGGGATTATGGACCCCGAGAAGTGAGGGACAACAAAGGATGGCCCTCCGGGAGGGCTTTCATCTGAAGGAGGGCTTTTGAAACTCGCCTCATGACTGTGCATTCTTTTTTGACCAGACAACTCATTAGTCATGTCTTTGCTGATACAACTGTCCGAATTTGAAGTCACTTTGACAGCAAGTGACAACAGTCTCGCATGGTCAAAAATGGCAACGCTATTACGGGAGCCCTTCAAATTCTGGATATCAGAAAGCCATTTCAGCAAACTGTTACTAATGTACATTCACCAGGCACAAGAACAAAAAAGAGCTTTAATTGATTAGTTTTGTGCTAATGTTCTTTGGAAGGCTAGCTTTGTTATTTCGGTACAACTTGTACAGCTAGCCAGGCAGGTTAGCTATAGTAATGAGCCTCTAATCTTTTCACTATCAACCCTAATCCAGCTGTTAAAGCACTGGAGTTTAAAGTGGATTTCCATCCTCAATGTTAAACGTTGGGGCACAGCGCATCATTAAGGAATTAATCCACCCTCATGGCAAATGGCTGTGGTGGCGAACATCAGAGATGTCAATACATTTAAAAACAAAAAAAATTAAAAAAAAACACTCGCAATTATGATAAGTGGGGGTCTAAACAGCTTGTTTGGCTAAATACAGGGGATTTAGAATCCGTCCCTTTAATTTGAGAGAGAACACACTCTCCGGCTGGCAGCCTCAAGGTATAATCCAAACGCGTGACAAAGCCTGACAATCAAAAGGTCTGGCCTATAGCTCATCGGCAAACCGTGAAATAAATTCCGACGCTATGAAATGGGATTCTTATCTACGGCTCCATGGCCCTGCTCTGCCCACTTAAACCCCCCCCCCCCCCCCCGGCCCCGAGGCCCCACCAGGGCAGCCCCTGGCTCTGTACAGTATGCGGACCCTCTAGAGCTTCATCTACATGTTGTCTCATAGGTGTCTCAACCTGGTCTGACTAGGGTGGCATATCTCACCGGGCCTTGTTTCTGAATGGGGGCCAGCGCTGCCAATATAACTTGTGTGTCATCCCACACCAACCCGGGACCAAGAGGTTTCAACAAATAATGACCTTCTTTTTTATGCGGTAGGCTTGAAAAGAAGGAATTGGAATAAGATTGAAATGAATACGAATATGTATAGAAGGATATTTTTCAGGGCCTGACTTGGTTAGTGGGTCTTACACTGGCTGTTGGCAAGCTAGCCCCCATGACAATGGCCTCTGGTAACGCCACGCTGACTGTACACAACCCCAAGAACACTTCAACCAAAGAAAATACACATGAACAGAAGCAAGGTATAATCCCGTAGGTCTTTCGTTTTACTTTACTCATTGGCAAAAAGGTCCAGTCTGCCCGGTAACACAGGGGTTGAAATCTTGGTGAGCATATTTGGTGTGTATCGTTTTCTTTTGTGTCTGCCATTCTAATAGTCTTTCACTAGCATGTCATTAGTGTTTAAATACATCTGAGAGAGAGCAGCTGTCCCTCTGGTAAACAAGGCTTCCTCATTATATTGTAGCCTTCAGTATGTGTGTGTGTGTGTGTGTGTGTGTGTGTGTGCGTGTGAGTGTGTGTGTGGCTAGCAATTTTTTGCTGCTCCAATGAGGTGTGTGTTTATAATGACAGTGTCTGGCAGTGCCGCACCAAGGTAATTGGATTCTTAGCTGAGAGAGGAGCAGGAATATTTCAGGGTCTGTGAGAGGGGTGGTGGTCATCGGTCTCTCCACACAGTATGGCGCTACGTCTAGCCTCCCTGAAACGCTTCAAAAAAGCAATACATTTGAATTGGGTTTGCCCTATGGACCGCACACTTTACGACTTACTAACGGATATGTTCCGTTACGACAAAAGAAAATAGCCTTTTCCATCCAGCGGTGACTGAGGGAGGGATGTTTTTTTTTGTGTGTGTGGGTGGGGGGGGGGGGGGGGCTGTTTCAATAGAGCCCTGGGCAGGGAAAGACACTTATCCAGGAGTGACAAGCATCTTTTCCATGCACATTAAAACATACCAAGGACATGTTGAATGAATAATATATATCATCCCTGAGCGTTTTCTTGACTTCCCTGATGGCAGTTTTTTCCAAAGACATGTATGGATTAGAATTGACTACATTGCATGGGTTGCATTGGGTTATGCGTTGGGTTACGGCAGACTGGATCCTTGATGCCAGAACAAACACTTACCTTGTAGGCATCCATAAGATGGGGTTTGGATTGGTAGTTTGTGTTGTGGTGTGTGAGCTGTTCTTTGTTATGTCTGTAACCTTTCTAAATAGATAGATAACAAGCCAAGGCCTTTTGCTTACGCCTGTTAGAAGAGGGGCTCGTCAAGGAGGTTTACGAAGCAGCTGCCACAATCGACTAAGATGGACGCTGATCTAAGGCAACTCACAGCCGTGGGCTCAGGCAGAGAGCTGAAAGGAGCTATCAGAACTAGGCGATCCACTATTTAGAGTGTCTCTGTGACTGCTCGAGTGGATTTGGGTTGACTGTAAAAACCCGACAGACAGGAAGGGTTGTGTTAAACTGCTTCTCGATGAGATGTCAGTCGGCTCAGTGCTTTAGAAAAACAAAACAAAAATAAAAAAATAACTTGCACCCCAAAAAAAAAAAAAAAGAAATCCACCCCAAATTGACTCAACCCAACAGTAGGGACGAAACAAAATAACCGAGGTGATATCAAGCCATTCCAGAGACAGACTTTGTTCCATTCCACAGAAGAAGACTTCACAGAGAGAGGAACACACAGCAATGGAGGGACATAGGAGTGTCTCCAGTCCAATCCGCTTGCAGCTTACCGTTTCACAGACAATGCAAGACAGAGGAAGTCGCACACAGAGAAACAGACAAGCGGAAATGGGTGCACACAAACACTTGGAGGCGTAGAGACAGACATGGAGTTGGAGGAACATAAAAGATATATATATATATATAGAGAGAGAGAGAGAGAGACTTTGTATGCATGCTAGGTGTTCAAGATCAAAGATGCAGTGGAAGAACCACCGAGATACCCCCAGTGGATGGGAGGGAGTGTTGCATGTGACTGGTGCCCTCTTCAGTGACTCTGCACTGTCTGTATAGCTCCCCTCGAGCACTACCAAACATAATGATAAAGTGGTTATCTGAAAGCCACACCCCACCGCTGGGGTGTGGCCAACAAGTTGCACTGGCAGAAACAGAAAATGTGTTAAGGAAGTCTCCCCCGGCTGCCATGGCTTTCCTATGACCAGTCGGCGTCAGTGTTACCTGGTCCTATCAACACCGAGCTTACAGAGGACGCTTTGTGAATAGTTCAACCGTTTCATTAAAAAGATGACCTCTGAAATGCATGACCATCACTCGATACAGTTCCCTGGATCTAAACGTAAGCGGATATGTAACACCATTGATATTCATTAGACACACATATGCCCTAATTGTCCAAACTCCTAGGTGTTCTATTAGCTTACTAATTCATTAATGACCAGAATTACTAATTCATTAGCAAAGCCAAACCCTGACCTATTCATAATCTTGCTGAATCAAACTACATTGACCAGTGTTTAGCGCTAAAACCTGAAACTCCTGCATAATACTCAATACGAATCTTTGTTTGCTGAAAACCCCCCAGAGAGAATTAGGGGACTGTGCAGTCAATCCCCTTACTGCTCAGCACTCCTATACTAACATTGTATATTCGATTAGCTAAGCCTTGAGCCTTCTTACTCTCCTGCACCTTCCAATATGACAGCTCTCTGGCACTGTTTCAAGAACCAATCAAGTTCCTGCCATGTTTAAAGTAAAATGCCACTTATAAGCTAATCTGCTCAAATACATGGGTGGGTGGGCCTGGGGAGGCCATAAGAGGCTGCTGATTGGAGGGCTTCGCTGTCTGTCCTCTGATTTCTAAACCCGCCAACCTCTAAACCCCCTTTTGATACGGTACAACAGAAAACCATGGCAGCCACTGTAGAGATAGGACATTTTTCGTGTCTCAGTCATGAAGTAGAAAGTGCTGTTGACGGAAGGAAAGCGAATATGAACAGAATTAAAAGGGGACAGACAGAAAACGCTAAACGTCCACATGGAATTATATTTGTTTCACAGTCTTACATAAACGACATCGTAAATGGTTACCATGGGAGTTCAGATCAGGAATTTAAAAAGGGCCACACAAGGCCATATCCTTAGACTAGTTGGTTAGAGTAAGCTCAACCCCTTTTCTACCATTTTGAAAACATGAACATTATATAGCCATGATCAAAAATATCCATGCGGCAGAAATCAAATTAATCGTCAAGTTTGAGGTCTGGGAAAATGTATATAAATCAGTTACAAAACAAATGATTTATTCTCCAGTCCAGCGGCATATGCATTAAGGAAGTCGATATACAATATCTAAAGCAATAAACTTTGAACCCAGAACATGTCAGACAGAAATCAGTCAAAGTTCAAAGATGAAAAGCAATTGCATTAGAACAGTAGACCACGGTTGTTGGCTGGATCTAGAAGAAAAGCTAACATCCACCAAACACCCCCTTCAGTTACTTTAAAGTCCGCCATAAGCCCAAGCACATCGCAAAACGGCGTTAGTGAATTCCCTTTTAACCCCCCAGAGGTCAGGAGCTGAAAGCAAAAGAAAGGTTACATACTGGCTTGCAAGGTCTTCTGGGAAATTTCGTTGGTGAAGGCTCCGATGCCTTTGTCGGAGATAGCGGCCAGCGAGAAGTAGTATTCAGTGTTGGCACGGAGACCCTCCACAACGTAGGTGGAGGTAGGGCCAAAGGTTTTCTTAACCTGATGGTGGGAAAACACGAGAGGTAAGGCAAACGGTTGGGACGCAGGCTCTCCCCGTGACAAAATGGAGACTGTGTTTTACCTGGCTTCCAAAGCTCCCCTCTTTGTAGCGCAGCTCGTAGTTGATGATGCCTTCCTTCTCATAGGCTGGCTCCCAGGTCAGCTCCATGCTGGTGTCCGACACAGCGCCAACCTGGAACTTGTTTGGTTGCCCCGGGACTAGTTCACACAGCATAGACAAAGCAGTGTGATAAGTGCCGTTTTTTTAAAGATATGTTTTGGAGGCTTTTTTGCTTTATTTTATAGACCGCGGATCGGCAGGAAGAGAGAGAGGCCATGACATGCAGCATAGTGCCCCGGCCGGAATCAAACCCCGGGGCAGCTGTGCTAATGTTCCATGCCTTTAACCCAATGAGCCACCAGGGGCACCCCGCTAATAAGTACAGTTAGTACCACAAAACCACGTTTCACCTATGCCACTCCCACCCTGCCTCCAGCCCCCCCCCCCCCCCCCCCCTCCACTCAAAGCCTCACCTCCTTGCAGCACTTTGACGTGGATGGGCTCTGCGAAGGGCCCGTCCCCCACAGAGGTGAAGGCCAGGACTTTGATGGTGTAGGTCTCCGAGGCCACGAGGCTCTGGATGGTGGTGATGACGCTGTCCTGGACGTTGTGGATCTGCCACGAGCTCATGGGCTGCGAGTCGTCCATGGTGTAGTACACCCGGTAGCCCTTGATCTGGCCGTTGGGCTCCTCCGGCTCCTCCCAGCGCACCATCACCGTGTTCTGGGAGATGATCCGGGCCTGGATGTTGCGTGGCGGGCTGGCGGGCGCCTGCTCTCCCGTTCGGGTCTCCACCGGCTCACTGGGGGGCCCCTGGCCGATGGTGTTGAAGGCTGAGACCCGAATCTCGTACTCCGTGTTGGGGTAGAGCCCCCCGATGCTGTAGCGGGTGGTGGTGATGCCGTCCATGGTCTCGTACTTGCTGTCGGGGGACTTGGCGCGGTACTGGATGATGTAGTAGCTCACTGGGTCTGGGTTCCCTGAGTCCCAGGTGATGGTGACGCTGGTGGCCGTGGTCTCTGTCACCATTGGGGTACCAGGGGGTTTGGGCAGGGCTGAGGGGGAGGAGAGGAGGACACATCAACATCCGTGTGACCCTTTAGGATCACTTGAATAGAAGAGCAAGCTTCGGTCTTAGCTCGCACAAAGCTAAGACAACGGTTAGCTATCAATCGAAACCTCCGCTTCTACATAGAGCAGTGGGAGGACCCTAAGCAGTGGTCCTTACACTTGACAGTGATCTGCGCCACGGCCTCGATGATGCCCAGGCTGCTCATGGCCACACAGGTGTAGTTGGCGGACTCCCGCACGCTGCTGAGCTCCAGAACGTTCCGCCCCACCGGCATCTCGTCCTCGGGCGTCAGGTCTTCCGAGTTCAGCATCCACTTGACGTAGGGCATGGGCGAGCCCACCGCCACGCACGTGATGTTCACGCTGCCGCCAGGCATGATCTCCTGGCTGGTGGGTGGGATGGAGAAGCGAGGGGGCACCCGGCGGACTGGGAAGGAGGAAGAGGAAGGGAGGGGCGAAAAAGAAAGAGGAAGAGAGGTAACAAGATAGGACGATGAAAATGTACCCTCCTGAAACCGAAGACGTAACGTCTACAGAGAGGATCAACATTGTAAAGTAGAACTGAAACCAAATCGACTAGGTTTTTTTTTTTTTTTCAAACGTAAACAATACAAATAATGAAAAGAAACTAAACTAACAGCTTGTACAACAATACTGGTTGACATTAAAGCAACGATTCATAGCAACAAGGTTCCATTGACCAAATATTTGACCCATCACAGCACAGTTAAAGACACAAAAATCTATTATGAGTTTCTCATCTTTGGAGCTGAATTGATGAGGAAAGTATATTGAATAACCTGCACCTATGAAAGATGATAGAGGCTATGGGATAGAGCTATCACATAGCGCCACGTGGCAACCCGTGACTTCCTGTCTTGTGAGCCACTCACATCGAACCAGGAAGTAAGCTATCAAAGGGTTACCGAGGAATTGAAGTCGACCACATGTAAAATGTGTTAAAAACACAATATTAGTAAAGATGTTTTTTTTTTTTGTATGACCCTGGCTGCACTGACTATATACGTATATCTATATGTAGATAAAGATGAGAAACTTTAATCAGATTTTTGTGGTTTAGGGTAGATCCACTGGACAAAGCCTTTTTAAGATCTGACACGGTTCCATTGATAGATGCAGCTATCAGTTTCACAGACAGCATGCATAATCGACTGAGGTAAATTAAGGATAAATTATAACAAAACCAGATATAAAATTGAGATAAAATGCATAGAGGAATATAACTGAAGGGTCGCTGGCATGCCCAGACAAAGACGATTGGAGAGGAAAAGAGAGGTATCAGACTTAGGAGAGAGCGCTCAAAGGAGGAGAGAGAGAGAAACGAAGAGAGAAGGGAGGGGTGGGAGGAGGGAGGGGGGTAACCCACTTCAATGCTTGTGTAAGCTTTTTTTTTTTTTTTTTTTCTCGCCAATGTGACAAAATGTGGCAGGGTCACATTGTCACATCGCAGTCCTGGCAGAGGTAACACAAAATAAGTAGAGGAACAGGTGTCTAGAAGAGTACATAGAGATAGCTATAGCAGCCGTGGCTGGAGAGAAAATATCACAGATAGGAGGAGAAGTCAACAGAATCAGACCGACAAGAGGGAGAGCTGGAGAGAGAGGTAGAATGGAAGTCAGGAGAAGAAGGAGGAGGAGGAGAGGAATACAGGAACTCATGAACGGGGCAGAGTTGGAGTGAAAAGAGTTCTTCATAATGAGATTGAAAAGAGACAAGAGGGGAGGGAAGCAGTGTAGGTAGAACAATGTAGAATGTGTTTTTGGGGTGATACGTGTATTTATGTGTACATCTGTAAAGTTTGTAGGGACTGTGTATGTGTTTGAAGAGACCGTGCAGAAATAGCTAGGGAAGAGGAGAGTAGGGCAGAGAAGTAAAAAATGATGAAAAATAAATAAATAAAATGAAAGAGCTGACTGAGAGACAGACAGACGGACAGACAGACAGGCGTACAGACAGACAGGCTGACTGACTGACTGACAGACGGGAGAGACAGGGACAGACAGGAAGGACGAAGACCCAGGACCATAGGACGCAATACGAGGCAGAACAGAACAGACCCAAGCAGCAAGACAGCAGACTGGAGGTACTGACAGACAGGAGGAGAGACACTGATGAGCACGCAGACACACTGTGCTATACGCAGGGGTAAGGGAGGGGGAAGGGTAGGAGGAGGGGGGGGGGGCGGAACCGGGGAGAGAATAAGGAGACCGTGATTCTGGACCAAAATCAAAGGAAATCATGGCTCAAAGCGGGTTGGAGGTCTCACACACTGGGGCTTAAAATCAGGGTCAACTACCCCATTACTAGCTGGCACCTTGATGCAGACGTTACCAGGGTTACCTGGGGATTGGCAGGGCAAAGGACGGGAGCCCGGAGGAGAGGTACAGCATTCCCAAACACACCGTGTTAATCCAAATGGGATTCACATCATCACTGCGCGGGATAACTTGCAATATTTTTCCACAAAATGAGGCCACAAATACACTAAACTAATTGGCCAAATCATTTTTTTTTTTTTTTTTTTACCTGTTTCAATGTGCATGGACAATAAGACATGTAGAAACCCAGAGGAACAGGGCTAGGATCTATAAATCAAGTCTGGTTTGCACAGTGGAAAACATCCTAAAGGCATAATTTTAACAGTCATTTCACATGTGCCAGAATTGGGTCAGTCACACGAATCAATGCCTTTGCAGTGTGTGAAAGGATTAATAAGGCATTCATACACATGACTTGTTCTGAATTGAGGTGAACACAAGCCGTCACCTTCTGCATTCCGCGAAAGGCTTTAACTGTATTATTCCTCGGCCTATCCTCCTAGCTCCTCTAACACACCTTATTCAAGTCCTTTAATTCACTGGCAATGTCAATTACTGTTTCTACCTTGGTGTGACAACGTCTGACCTTGAAGTGTAAAAGGAACTACAAATTCACCATCTGGTAAAAAGGTTTCCATTTTAAGATTCCTCTTTAAAAACTGGTTTCAATTTAGATTTGGATCGTATAATAATGCTACAAAAACATAATCGCGATAAAAAGTGTGCCACTACTGAACTATAACCCTGCACCTACAGAATGATACTTTCATCCCAACTGTAAATAGAACGGTCTTTTGTTAAGGTTAACTCTGTTTGGACTGTTTTGATCGGTACTGACAGGTTCATACACACTATTGTACCCATTATGACATTTCATTTGTAGGTTTAAAAAAAAAAAAATGATAAGAAAACTATTGGGATAAAATGTTTGACTTAAGTTCAATTCCTTCCACAACAAAAAAAGGTACCTAGAGAAAAACTGAAGTGAAAGGGTAGCCCATTCCTCACACATACATGCATGGGTGTCGCTATGGCAGGAGTGACATATACAGGGTAGGGTGTGCCCCCACCCGTCCGGGCTAACTCAAGAGAATCAACAATCCAAACATGGCACCAGTCCCATCCAAGCATGCCACTCATCTAGCACTGCACCAAAACACACGGGAGTCAAGGAGACGAAAACAAAGGAAACCAAAGAGTAATAAATAGATAAGAGAAACGAGAACTCCACTGTATCACAGCGCAGGCGTGTCCAGCAACGGCATCTATTAGATGTTCATAAACAGGATGTTTTGATTCGTTGACTGGTAAATTTAGGACATTGGATTTGACACGAAGAGACTCCTCATTCTCCCTGGGACTAAAGTCAACTGAACTCACACCTTCGCTTGGAATATACACTACAACACTGAAGGTCTGACTGCATGCACCATGGAACTGCTAATAAGCCATTGGTCTTCTGGTGGAAACAGAGCATCATTGCTGTGAGGTAAGCTCAGATACTCCATTTTCTTACTTTGACAGGAGTAGCTTAAGCAAACGATGAAACCCCCAAAATAAGCAGGGAGACGTCTCCACCCTGTTCCAACGACTCCTCTAACAACCGTTACCTCAAACCAGCGTGTTTAACAGAGCGAGCCAAGTCCTTAGCTTCACCATTCACCTAGCCGGTACGTGTTCCCATTCTAAAACCAGCGTGGGCCGCGCTGTGTGTGAGCTGGCGACCCTACCCACCGAGGAAGACAAAGGAAGAATCCCAGATGCATTGACATGCTCCTCTTGGACGGAGACCAAAGGCCACCCCCCCCCTGCCCGTCTGGAGAAGGCCAGAGAGCTAGTACTAACGTCTAGTCCTGTTTCAAGCCCCAATGTGGAGAGAACGACAACTCAAAAGGTCGCACAGTGGACGAGGTGGAGAGGCAGTGGAGAGAGAGAACGCCAGAGTACCGGACTAACTCTAAAAGTGGGCGGTGTCGTGGAAGGAGCTGTGCCCGAAAACAGAAGTCGGAAGGCGGACATTATCGGCCATTTTGGTGAGGCGGTATGAGGCCCCAAAATGAAGGGGAAAGCCAAAATAATGTGCAGCCTTTAGTGTCACCTTGAAGCTGAGATTACACCCTCTGGCTGCCTGAGGACACAGGCACAGTATGGAGATCCTTTAGTTACACTTGGGGAGTGGGGCCAAAACAATTAGCATACCCACCACAGGGGTCGGCCATGTTCACACACCTTGGCTGCGGCAATTCTGAATAGTCCCTATGGGTGGCTCATCAAAATGGAAATTATTAGCTGAAGGAAAGTGACAGCCTGGGAGGGAATCAAATAATAGCACACCGATTCAGGGGATTTAAGGGAATTCTTTTGTCTTGTCTCACAGGTTGAAGACAAGCAGCCAATCGTATTGCAGTAATGTCCCCTTTTACGTGGTTAACCTGTCTTGGAAAAGAATTGGCATGGGAAAAGGGAAGTATTTGAACCAGATTACTACTAAGTACTCAAATACTTGTGTTTTGACAGGGGGATTATTTTCAGGACTCCTTCGGACAAACATCTAATAGAGATGGCAGGGGGTCGCTCTGATAAGTGAGGAAATAAGGTGTAATCTAGCTTTCTTTCCCAACAGTACGCACAAATGCAGAGCAGGACATGCAAGCACATTCAAACCAAAGCAGGCGTCATTGTAGGAGGTCAAGCCATAGCATGCATTCTGTACAGCACAGTCTTCCTGGATCCGTCCTCACAACAGGACAAAGTGTGTTTTCTACCCGCACATTTAATAGAATTCCTAGATGTAGAAATATGTATCCGATTCAATTCTTTCTCCTTGGGATTCTTCCCAGGTTCAATTTCCTTCAGTGGGTTCAAGCCATGGTTAGAGAATCCTTTTGTGAAAAGGCAAAAGAATATCGACTCTGTGCTATTCCAAGGATTTTACACATCGAACTGCTAATAGAGTGTCTTTATATGGCTAATTGGTGCAAGGCACTGTTGGAACAGACAAACCCCTCATTTGTGGTGGAGATGAGTGAGGGCTCAGAGGGGATAATTATCTATGGCCGCTTAATGAGCTGTCTGGAGGAATGTCAAGACAGCGGGGTTTCATTCAGAATCGCATCTTGATTTAATCCAAAGAGAGATCTAAAAATAGGGGCAAGAACGCTTGGGTGTAGCCGTGCCATTTAATTCAGGAGTGATCATTGTTTTGGGATGCCACCTGAAGAAGGGCTAGGGTAAGTAGAACTATGGTGGTCACTGAGCTCTCTCCAACAGGCAAATATAATCTTCCCTAAACAGGGGACAGGACTTGGCAGGCACCTGAGGTACGCTCTAACTAGAAACCCGAGACGATGAACTTTTGGAGTCATTGGAGACGTTACCGTGGCGACGCGTTTTCATTATTTATTTTGTCCTTCTGCTTTGGCAAGGAGGAGTGACCCTGCAGAGTCCACACACACACACACACACACACACACACACACACACACAAACAGACACACACACACACACACACACACACACGGGCAAACACACACACACACACACAGGCACACACACGGGCACGCACACACACACACACACGCACACACACACACACACACAGGCACAAACAGACACACACACACACACACACGCACACACACACACAAACAGACACACACACACACACACACGGGCAAACACACACACACACACACAAACAGACACACACACACACACACACACACACACACACGGGCACACACACACACACACACACACACACACACACACACAAACGGGCGAACACACACACACACACACACACACACACACACACACACACACACACACATGGGCACACACACAGGCACACACACACACACACACACACATACGGGCACACACACCGGGGAGCGGGCCTCTCTCCACAGCGCATTCATTATTCAGAGGAAATATTTTGTTGCAGTTGTTGCACTACATGATTCTGGCCATGCTTTTGCAGACCAGGGGCGGCTGCTTTGCAGACACACAGCCCCTACCAGGTCACCTCCTTAGCCGCTGACACACGGGACGCACAGATCTAATAACGTTGCCCTGGCACCGAGCGATAGGAGGAGACCTGGTGTGTGTCTGTTATCTCCTTTTGCCAGGGTGAGTGATATGCCTGATCGAACAAACTTGTTGAACCTCGTGTAATTCCCTTGCCCAACACCCGGCTTGCCCCCCAAAATCTATATAATGTATTCATAAGTGCTCTGAGGCGGTAAAAATGTATAGCAAGTTTACTGCAGCCGGTGACACGAGATTTAATAGAGATCTGGCCCTGATTCCGCATAATATCTGCCTCGGCACATGGCGGCTGTAACGTTTTAGGGGTAAAACATCTCACACACTGAGGAGAGCCTGGTAGAAACCCAATCACTACGTAAACAAACCAACCCAACCCATTCTGCTCCACAATTAAATTGCCGCCCTTTCCTCGCCAGGACAGGATCATAATGCATACGCATTAAAACGAACGCAACCACGCTTTTGTTTTTGTCCAATCTGAGAACATTCATTATCCGCCTCGCACCAATTCCCGAATCTATAGAAATACGCAACCGCCCCCCCCCCCCCCCCCCCCCCCCCCCCCCCAAAAAAAAGGGGAGGGAACGAATAAATAACAAGTGGCAGTTTGATAGAGTCAGCCGACTGCCGGGGAACCGACAGTGCTCAGTTCATCAAACCGATTTCGTCTAGCAGCGGCCATTTGCAAAGAAACGGCACCTTTGCACCTCCTATGGGTCTGCAAATGTGACGCACAAGTCGGTACACTGCGGATTGATCCTCATGGCATCGTAAAGACACCCTTCAGGGCTGTGAGAACTCTCCACTGAACCCCCCACTGTCCAATCAGGGGGCGCACTTCTGATACTAGATCCGACGTGATGACAGGAACACTGGCTGTATACACACTTAGTACTTCATTTAGCAATCACATTCATACTGAAACTCAAGGAGCAGCAGCGTTATTGAGAAAGAAACAAAAGTAAACCAACAAATGAACCACAAGGAACGTTGTTAAAAGAAAAAAATAAAATCAAGACAACCAAACGAACCAAAACAACAAACACATCCACACAACATCACCAAAGAAGAAGACGAACTCAAAAAGAAGCCAACGAAAGGTTTCCAAACAAACAATTGTAGGAGAAAGGAAGAAAGTGAGGAACACAACAGGACAAAAACACAGGAAACGTAAAAAAAACAGACACCAGCCAATAAATACTGTTCAGGCATGCAAGCGTAGTTACATTCTCCCATCATGCAACAGGCTTTGTTATTTTCAAAGTGCTGGGTTTCCATGACAATATGTGCAAGGAAGCTTTCTGTGCAGAAGCAATACCAACGGATGCAAACGAGAAAAGGCCCCACAATGCAAACGTAAAAGAAAAAGAAACAAAACCCAAACTAATCGGGTTTGCTTTCATCATTTCTTCTTTTGAATAAAATAATAAAAAAAAATTCCTTCATAATTATTTAGCAGTTTGGATTAATTGTTTAGGATTTCCTCAAATTAGTAATGAATCGAGCTTTGTAATAGATCAATATATTTAGAATTTTCAAACATGTTTTTAATGTGGGTAAAAAAAGTAAAAAAGAAAAAACACACCAACCTTCTCGTAGCTCTGAGGGATGTAAAGGGGTTGATGCAGAACACAATGACATGAGGAGAAGAGAAAAATAGGGGAAACACAGAGAGAGTAAAAAAGGCCACCTCAAGGTGTTTAGCTTCAGCTACATTTCTCTTTTTGGATTTTTCCTCCTGCTCTCTTGTCTTTGCTAACCGTGACATCCGTTTTTAAAAACGTGCCTGCCCCCCTTATATAAGCTTTGACTCAAAACAATGAGATTCGCCCCAGTGGCTGCGGAGTCGTTTAGCAGAAAGAGAGGGCCACCACTGGAGCGCATAAAGTGTATCATCATTATCAAAATTCACAAGTTCCTAGGCCACCAAGAGAGCTACCACAGTGGCCGGATTTGCTTTTGGTAGAGAAGGAAACCAAATAAAGAGAAAATAAAGAAAATTAATGAAAGGTAGAAAAGAAAAAGGACAGTTTGTGCTGAAATTAGCAGCTACAGTTTACTTCAAGCTTACTTAACAGTGGCGACACTTTCATTTTAGAATTTGATGCATTCACATTCAGAATAATAGACAATTAGGACCAAGATACTTTTTTGCAAGTCGTTCCATTACTGTAGTTGCTAATTTCAAGTGCAATTTGCTTTGTGAAAAAACATATTCAACATCAAATATCAGAATTGATTGACAAAGTAAACCAAAAATAGACAAGAGTTGACACAATCAAGGAATAACATGAGTGCCACTGACTAAAACACATGTCCTTTGAAAGAAACTTCCAGAACTGTCTGTTGCTGTGACTAAGGGAAAATAAGCACATTGTTTCCCATAGTATGGGTCTAAGGATAATCAACCAGTTTCTCAAACATTACTGACGATATTCAAAAATCCTATTTCTTAATCTCAAGAGCACCTTCCCTAATAAATGTACCAGTTTCAGTTTTCTAGTCTTGTTTTGGACCCCTCACATCACACTTAGGCAATACACTTTTAACCACTAGACACCGAGTGTCTGTACACCAGGTGGACTGTTAGCACTTACAATGGATGATAGCGAACAGCGGTTGTAATTTCAGTTACTCTCTGGAAAGTAGCTCCTTGAGAGTCTATGATAATAACAATATTAAAGAAACGGCAGCTTCCTGACCCATTTTATTATGTAAGGCCGGTGAATTATTTATAGGGAACAAAGTTATTTGGTACACAGCCGTGGGAACAAACTGAGCCGATATGAGGCATCTTTTTTAATATGCATAAAATAAATAATACATGCTTAAAATGCATCTGCCTTCATTTATTAAAGCTGGCTGGCCAGGGACTCATTGTCATTTACCATTAGCGGTAAGGAATAACTTTTGTCTTCATTGTCAGTTTTGTAGGAACGTATTGGACGTATTTCTTTTGATTTCTTTTCCTATCCTCAATGTTTAGAGCATACTGCCCAAATGAAATCCGACATTCAAAGCTTTGAAGACATCACCCCAAAATAGTGACAGGACTATATTACGGATTGTTTTTCTTTTAAACTGAATAAAAGAACAAGTGCAATGTTTACACACTTTGTGATAAACGATGATCCCAACTGCTTGTGCTTTATCAATTTACCATAGCTCCAACCTTTCTCCCAAAGCTGAAGAAGGCTGGGGCTGCCATTTTGATTGGTGCACTAACCCCTTGCCACTCAATCAAAATACAGACTTACCGTCATGTGCTTGTACCTGGAAATCTAATAAAAAAAGAACAGTCTGGAGCAGACTTTTAGGTCGTGTTGAGAGGCATTAGAATATCTCAGAAAAAAATAAATGACATGGCTTATCGCTACTGGGTAGGGTGGGGTTTCCAGAAAGAAGCGTTTCAGGGTTCAAAAACACAAAGCGGAGCATTAGATCATAACAGAGAGGAATGTTAGTTGGTTGATTACACTTTTACATTTGGAAGTTAAAATGCAAATCAAAATATGTAAACGGGCGAAAAAGACCAATATCAATGCTAGATAGTTTAATGTTTTTAATTTAATTAATTAAGTTTTTAATGCTTATCGAGTTTCTCTGGTAAATACACTTTCGAACACCACCGTGATAGAAATCAGGTCAAATCATTTCTTGAAGATGGCTCAAATTAAGAGTGGCACAGGCAGCCATTTTGTCAGAAGCGTGGGCGGTTCTCTTGGCTCTGGGGCCAGGTTGCTCCCTACCTCGCACATAAAGGTTAGCAGGGGAGGAGTAGCGGACGCCCTCAAAGTTAGACGCCACACACTCGTACTTCCCCTGGTCGGTCTCCTCGCTGTTCTCAATCTGCAGGGCACCTGGGAAACACAGCATGTCAAGAAGATGACGAGATAGAGCGAGAGAGAGAGAGAGAGAGAGAGAGAGAGAGAGAGAGAGAGAGAAGGAAGAGAGGGTGGAAGGAGGAGAGGGAGAAGGAGAACGGATTAGTAATTCCACAGTGACAGAAGAGAATTAGAAGCCTTTTCAAATGGAGATGATCCTCATACATTTCTTAGGACTGCTCATATAAAATTGTACTCTTCATAACGCTAACGTGTAATGCTTTGACAAGCTGTGTTCAGCTCTGGGCCAGCTACGAAGAAACAAGTAAACTGAGGCTTGAACCCAAAATGTCAATCTTGCTTTCAAACGTGGAAGGAATGTTGTTAACATTTGAACGTTATCTACTTCAACAGCCACACATGTGAATGGTCTCGGTGCAAATGACATGATGGGGCCTTTGGTAGTGTGTATTGATATGACTGAGGATTTGCCCCTCCATCTGGTTTCAACATCTCCAAACGATCTGCGCTGAGGTGCTACTTTGCATCCCATTGCAATCCCGCCGCATGAATAATTGCTAACCGTCGGATAACGATTTCATTAAAACATGGCTCCCACATGGGAAGAAACAAACCTATGCCTGGCTCTGGCTTTATGTGCCACTCATCTAGCCATAAAAGGGTGAGCCTAGCTTTCGGAGCACAACAATGTGGCCAGGGGGAGCAGAGGATAGAGATGAGCCGAGCGGTGTCAGATCACTCCTCATTAGCGCGGGGAGACGGCACTTCCTGGTGATATCATTAGGGCCCGTGGTTGGCTTGGCCCACAGACAGATTGCTGTCTCGGCCTCCCTGACAAACCCAGCGCGGGCGCTCGTTAACAGTTACCCAGGATGCATCAGCACGCCGGCACCGGCACTCGCTTTGTCAGAAAGAGTTACCAGGCACTTACAAGCAGAGACGACTGCATCAAAGCAGTAGCATTCAAAGATCGTAATAAAGCCTTCAAATACAGACAATTACGGGGCTTTTTGAAAAAATCTATACGCATTTATACCCATTTATGCCAGGTAAAACGATGAAGAACAAAACCAGTTACAGTTTGTTTTTCTTTCCTATCAAGGGAGTTTTATATTGCAGCGATTGAAGCACATACAACATCCACGCGAAGAACTCTACCTGCAGAACGCAGGTGGCCCTTCTTTTGGCATGAGTGAGGGGATTTGATTTGGATGTGGTTCATGTGCGACGGCCGTGCCAGTGTGGGGGCAGGTGGGCTGGAGCGTGCTCAGAAGCCTCCTTACGTGGACGACGGTGGGAGAGGGGCCCTGTGAAGTCCATTTTAGGGCCGACAGTGCCAGAGAGCCCTGCCAGCGACTGTGCAGACCAAAAGGACTTCTGACATGGTGGATTTTTAGGGCCCTATAAACCATGGAAATGGTTAGTCCTACGGGAACAAGCCTGCTTTTTGCACTCCATGATGTTCTATGGTCGGACATTATGTGCAGGTTACATTTTTATTTCTAATAAAATAGATCAAATCTCAATCTTACATATTGCTGAAGAGAATCAGAATCGGTCAATCAAGTATGTCTAGTATAAAAAAACAAAACCGCTAACATGACAGAAAATTCAGATCTTGCAGATAAAAGCAAATATTGTTCATTGACTAACAGATCAACCAAATTGATGACCCAATATTTAAAACCTCCTGGACACTGATAGGTTGCCCTTCACAGTGAAGATTTGAAAACGATTGCGTTTTATCTGCCTTTTTTACATCCAAGTTATGACAGCACTATCACACTGAGTTTCTTACAAAAGTCCAGACATTTTGTCAAAATGAAAAACAAAGAACACACAGCCCACCTGCACTAAAAGGGGCACAACGACTTAGTATACAGTTTTAACTGTCAGTTTTTAATCTGTCAGTCTTTTGAATCATCAAGACGTGACATTTTTTCTAAAATACCATGACGTCGTAATAACTGCTTTTTACACTAATCTGTTTCCTATACAGGCCTGTCATATCCCCACTCACTGTGTCTATGTTTCATTGTGGTATCCTATTGTCAAAGAGTGCAGTGGCTATGAATCCAATTCACGACCGTTTCAACCAATTGGCTGTTGCCAATGTGAGGCCGTTCCCTTCCCAATGACTAATTCTTTATTTTCTATTTATTTGTAACCGTGCAGTCCCTGGCGGACGGAGGGTAACATATTTGAAGACAACAACCCCTAAAGCGCTTTTTACATGCTGCTGCAATCTAAACGGTCTTTGATGTTCCTCACTGTCCCCCTCCTGATGGTAACCCTTTCAAATCACTCCTCCTCTACTCCTGTTGACTATTCTCCATGGATTTTGTATGATTACCCCTTCCCCGTAGCCTGGCAGCGACTAGTTTGCCAGAGCATGCATGCCATTGGCATTATTTGCTATCTTATGTAAAATAAAACCAAAAAAGAAAGACATTAAATAGAAGATAATAAACGTTGGAAATTATCTGGTTCCTCCAAGTTGCAGTGAACACAAAGCGTCACGCGAACACACACTGGGACGTGGGAGATACAGGCCTGCCGTGTGTGTCTTAAAAGACATCCCCTCACAGTGGCGCTAGCACAACTGCCGCACGATCATTTGAGGACACTTTCTCTGCGGGGCTTGTGGCACGTACCCTGGCCTGCCGGGACGCCTTATCACGGGGGAAAACAACGGTGACAACAGTGACCATCCAGAGCGCCGCTCGTTTTGATCGCGTTAGGACGATTGACTCCCGAGCCACGCGTGCCATCTGCCAGGCTGCGTTTCATGGCCAATCAGTCTGACAAGATAACCCACGGCCGCTGCTTTTCTAGGTCACGTAGGACAGAGACTGAACCGAACAAAGTGACTACGGGGCATCCAGGACGGAGGTCTTGCCAAACACCCCCTGGACACCCAGGAGCAGGTGGTGGTATAAGCTTCTACACAACACCTTCACTATTGCTTGGCATGAGGCGGGTTGCTCCCGCCAGAAGCACGTCTGGATTGATATCTGAAGAGGGCAGACAGTCTGGATTGATATCTGAAGGAGGCAGACAGTCTGGATTGATATCAGAAGGGGGCAGGCAGTCTGTATTGATATCAAATGGGGGCAGACAGTCTGGATTGATATCTGAAGAGGGCAGACAGTCTGTATTGATATCAGAAGGGGGCAGACAGTCTGTATTGATATCTGAAGGAGGCAGACAGTCTGGATTGATATCTGAAGGAGGAAGGCAGTCTGGATTGATATCTGAAGGAGGCAGACAGTCTGGATTGATATCTGAAGGAGGCAGGCGGTCTGGATTAATATCAGAAGGGGGCAGACAGTCTGTATTGATATCAGAAGGGGGCAGACAGTCTGCATTGATATCTGAAGGAGGCAGACAGTCTGGATTGATATCTGAAGGAGGCAGACAGTCTGGATTGATATCTGAAGAGGGCAGACAGTCTGTATTGATTTAGAAGAGGGCAGACAGTCTGGATTGATATCTGAAGAGGGCAGACAGTCTGTATTGATTTAGAAGAGGGCAGACAGTCTGTATTGATATCAGAAGGGGGCAGACAGTCTGTATTGATTTAGAAGAGGGCAGACAGTCTGTATTGATTTAGAAGAGGGCAGACAGTCTGTATTGATATCAGAAGGGGGCAGACAGTCTGTATTGATTTAGAAGAGGGCAGACAGTCTGTATTGATTTAGAAGAGGGCAGACAGTCTGGATCGCCAGCCGACAGAATCCCGACTCAGGCCTGTGGTCTGTCGGGTAAGGGTTCTCGGCCAGCTGTTACATGTACCCTGGTTAATAGTACACACACACACACACACACACACACACACACACACACACACACACAGGCTACAGTCTGTTACATGCACCCTGGTTAATAGTACACACAAACACACACACAGAGGCTACAGTCTGTTACATGCACCCTGGTTAATAGTACACACACACACACACACACACACACACACACACACACACACACACACACACACACACACACACACACACACACACACACACAGGCTGCTGCGGGCTGTTGTGATTGAGAGTGTCAAGGCACCCAGGTGTGATAATGAGAGGCCTGTCTGGACGTGTGCTGTAAAAACACACAAACGTCAGGGGCGAGCAGAGAGACGGAGAGCCTTTCTGTGTGTGTGTGTGTGTGTGTGTGTGTGTGTGTGTGTGTGTGAGGGAGAGAGAAATATGGCGGGATGAAGGTTAGGGGAGATGGGGGTTGGCATGGCCGATTAATTCCAGCAAGCGCCTGTGGCCACAGGCTGCCCACCACAATGGCTGCCTGGAGCAGCCTCCGCCATTTTTGCCCCTCCTAACTGCCGTTTGTGTAATTCAATTAGCATGTGCTGGCAGGCCGTGATTCATTTGTTTAGGTCATCAACAAGATGGCTGAGCTCCCTCTCCCTCCCTCCTTCTCTTCCTCTGCCTCTCCCTCTCTTCGCCCCCCTCTCTCCTTCTCTCTCTACCTCTCCCTCCTTCTTTCTGCTCCCTCCCTCTCTCTTTCACTCTCTCCCTCCCTCCATGCAGAGTGTGATCAGGCCTGGAGGTGGAGCCCTTTTCGTTTCCTAGTCAGCTCACTCGGTCCTTAGCGAGCGAACCCGTCCTCCGCTGTTTCCTTTCAGCCTCCTCCTGCCACTCCTCCTCTACTCATCCTCATTTACATTGCCACCAACACTAAACCAACACGAGTCCTCTTTACGGCGGAACAAACACCCCCCAAAATGCTGGGTTTCTCCAAAAGATGGAGTGGACAGGTGACAGCCATGTCCGGTCCTGGATCTAGCTCTCTCTCCGTGCTGTCACCCGGGCACGCCTCAGTGCCGGCCCAAGGTCCTTAAAAAGGGAGCCTGCCAGCAAGGGGGCCCCAGACACGCTGCCACTGTTGTCAGTGCCCATCTGGTGTCTCACAGCGCGCCCATAAAAGCTGTAATGAAGCAGGTAGGCAGGGAGGGAGGCCAACGCTCTGCCCTAGGGCCGGTGTTTGGGCCGGTCACACACAATGACATCCATGTAAAAAAAAAGGGGGGGGGGGGGGGGGTTCATCAGTTGTGTGTTAAAGGGAAATTATGGGCTATCAGGGACATGAAGAGAGGACTTTCCCCCTGCCCCTTCCTTCTCTAGATAGGTGGTAAATCCCACTGACCCCTTCCTTCTCTAGATAGGTGGTACATCCCACTGACCCCTTCCTTCTCTAGATAGGTGGTACATCCCACTGACCCCTTCCTTCTCTAGATAGGTGGTACATCCCACTGACCCCTTCCTTCTCTAGATAGGTGGTACATCCCACTGACCCCTCCTCTTGGATCTTCCCTGGTTCCCAGCCTCCCTCCTCTCTGACGTCTGACCCTGCCCAAACAAACCAGCCGGGTCATTTTTAAATCAGCTGAGGAAGCGGTAGGAGATCCATGGCCCTCTCCCCCCACTCGTGCACTTGAGTTAATTTCTTCGGAACAGTGTGCACACATTCTGAAAAAGCCCAGTCGCTGGTGAGCGGAAATCTCCTTTGTGGATCGCTAATCTCATTATGCAAATGCAGGGTTCATAAGTCACGCTCGCTTTTGTCCGCCGCAATATGATTTACGGGACCTTTTTATTCCAACATTATGCGGATGGTTTTTCCCTGGGCTGGTCACCAGCAAGGCTCTGCTCGATTGGTTCGACAGCGTAGGCTGAAGCTACTGGAGGATCTCAGAGCGGATGGAGAGACTACAATATGTCTGGACCATGATTGGAATGTGAATGATGAGTGGGACATTGTTCATCGTAATATTCTTTCTTTAGCTTTCATGAGTGAAATAACATCGCTGGTCAGAAGGAAATCATAATCGTTAAATCAAAATGGTCATCTCATCATCCTGAATATGTAAGGACATATTCACAGGCAGATGGGATCATCACCTACCGTCTCCCCCTGTGAAAAGAAGCCATCTTATATCAAACAACAAAACATAGCAGATAGAACAGTGAGAAATATGTTTTGAGAAAATCTCATTTGTCCGGGAAAAAGCATTAGTAAAACCCGATGGTGTAAAGTTTGACTTTCCTTGCATGACAACAGACATTAAGATGGTGCTGCCCCGTCTTCAGCAGCCCTACAACATACTGCAGTGGCAGCCGCTATTCTGAAGGTGACCATAACCCTTACGTCACTCCATTTCATATTCCCAGGCCAGACAGTAGGGCAGTTACCAGGGAATAAAATCAAGCTTAATTTATGCGCCTTCCCCAAGACACGCTGGAAGAGCTTTTACCCAGAATTCCAAGGAAAGAGCCCAGAGCGTGATGAAGCATTAAAGATGGCTACTAGGCACTGTACTGCCGGAGAACGAAAAGGTGAGGGTAAGCAGAGTAGGGAGGATGGACGGGATGGATGGATGTATTCACAAGCCCTGTTAGAACCAACCTCACCCAACCTCTACCACATCCACACCATCAGGCCCAAAAACAAACAAACAAACAAAAAATGGCAAAACACTTCTGTGAGCCACCTCCTTCATCTTCCCCATCCCCCCATCAAATCCGCTCTGTGTGATTCCAATTACTTTGCTATTTCTAAACATTAAAGGGAGTTGAACAAACGAAGAACAACATTGAACACACACACACACACACACACAGAATGATTGCACACCAAGGATGGAATGGAACACAGAACGAGGAAAATCTTTGATAAACATAAACACACACACACACACACACACACACACACACACACACTCACACGCACATACAGAGGCACACACAAATGACAGTAGATGGATGTTAGTTTGGATATCGATTGCTGTTGTTTGGCTGTGTTTATTGAAGCCTGTGTTAATACGTTGTTTAGTTAGGAGCAGGATGGTTAAGGTCAAAGGTTAGGGGCTAAGGTTGAGGTTAGGTCTGCGTGTGGTTAGCGTCTTACCTCGTATTGGGGTACCCTCTGGAAGAAGTCACAAACGGAAAGACAACACAGTTTAGTCGAGGAGGAAAGTTAGTAAGAGAGTTATTAGTTATTATTATTATTAGTATTTCTAGGGCACCATTGGAACTGTCACTGAATTCAATCATACCCATCCTAGCTAGAGTTTTTAAAAGACAAAAGTAGTTGTTGGTGGAACTTTAGAAGGGCCCCCTCACTGCTGGTCACACAAACAAGCAGGAATGTTTAGTATGGCTGGCACACCATCCCCTTTATCTACTGTCGCCTTCTTCCCAGGAATATTAACAGGGATGGGAAGCACGGTGCCGGGCCGGAGGTGGAAAGGCTTAGGGGTCTTGGCATGTGTGTTTTATCAACGCCACAACCTCCACCCATTGGTCTTCAGTTGACGGGCCTGGCCGAGTCCTACACGCCTTCTTCTGACCGACTGACCTTGGTGCTCGCAGTCTAACGGCCGGGGCTATCATACGGGAAGGAGGGAGAGTGTACAGCATACACATGAGATGGTTTGAAAGTGGCCTTGAGAAGAACTGGGTAACTTTGTTTTATGATGAAGCTTTCTGCCCTGTCCCTTCTCTTCTGGTTTCTTAGGTCGGACGCTTTTCCTTTTCTGTCTCTGGCCACGTCTCGCTGAGCCGACAGCGCCGTGCCCTCCATCCCCCCCTAAAAGGGCGCCACTGAAACAGAGACGACCTCCTAAGTGCAGGGGCGGAGGGCGCACAGCGCTGGGGTCAAAGGTTAATGTTGACTGTTAAGGCTGACCTCATGGCTCTGGGGGAACGGGAGGCTGGGAAAATAAAAACCTCTCTGCTTTCAAAATGGCTGCTCTTAAAAATGTTCAGCCTCACTGGAAATCGCCTGAAACCGGCTGGGAGGATATTTATAACGACGCCTGCTTAACATGCCTGCTGCTTCTCTGAATCCAGAGAGCTTGTTTGTCTTCCAGCAGCGGGGGGTGGGATATTCGAATATTTAGCCTGGTTTTGGACGATCCCAGGTGGTTAACGCCCTTCGAGTCAGTTGGGTAGCAATCGGTTTGTGTCAAGAATTGGTTAAGGAAACTTAAAATGAAAGTAAATCAAGTACATCTACCATCAGCTCTTTTATTAGTTAACTGTATGGTCTATAACACCAATCCGAGCTGGATTACCTCTTCGAAAAATGCCCCATTAAAAAAGTGTACGCAAAACACGATTTTAAAAAGAATGGGTTTTCCAGAACCACTTACGAAAGCCATTATGGCAAAGCCTATAATTTCCTAGAGTACTGGGTATCGACCATAAATACAGAAAAGGGTTTTACAGCCTCACTTATCACATCACAATCACAGCAGTAAAATGGCACAGAAAGGGGTAATGAGCCTGAATTGCTGTTTCCTCACAAAACCAGGCAAAATATATTGAACTTTCTTTAGTATTAACATGATCAGAGGTAGTCACAACACAACAGGGGAAGGATTGGGGATTTGTTAAGTGGTTAGGGTTGGCGTTTAGGGCAGCAACAAGCTGTTGGTGCATTTCCCTTTGGCAGAGCGGGAAAGGAGTTTCTGGTTAAGGCGAGGTTAGGTCAAAGTTAGGTTCTAGTTAGGGTAAGGTTAAGTTGAGGTTAGGGGTTAGGTTAGTTTAATAAAGGAGGAGGCTGTTTATAAGCTAGCTAAAATGTAAGACGAGAAGAGACAGAGGGATGGCAGAACCCCCTGGTTAATTCAAGCATAGCAAAATACTTTCAGAAACAAAAGAGCTTGGTGTACCTTATGATCAAACCCAGTAAAAAGACAGAACAGAGGGATAAAATAAGGATGAGGAGGAGGAGGAGAAGGGGGGGGGGGGGGGGTTAACTAAAAAAGGGCAACCCAGAATGTTGTTCTATATTTACTTTCTTCATTTGAGCAGGAAATTCCGTTATTTCACTTGAGAAAACTCTCCCCTAACGGCTAATAAATGTACGTCGTGTTCTATGCAGAATATGGTGAATTGCTCGATATACTGCATGTCCCATAACAAGATTTCCATCCTCTGAATATGGAATATGTGTGTTTTGAGAAAGTAGATTATCCAGAGGCTAAGTCGATGTGGTCTGAGATGACGGTGCACATATGTGGCTGGGTGATTGGCAGTTGGCCATTATTGGACCCCCCCCAAGGATGGTTGGTTGACCTTCTTGTCACCATGGCAATTCGCCTGGGACCCGGGCACCGTCTGGGCCTCGGAACACCGCAAACATCTGTAGGTTGGGCATCCATCCTCCATACCCGTAGGTCTGATGCCACGTCCTTTGAGCTAGTCTGCCTTCATGACTACCTGCATTGAATTCCACTGTGCGCTTGTGTGCTGTGTGTGTTTCAGCTTCAGTGTCACCTTAACGCACAGGTACAGCTGTGTCTCCAACTGCGGTGGGATTGAACCGCCCAAGGCAAGGAAAGTGCACCGGCGGCCCAGGTTATCTCCTGCGCTGGAGGTGTCAAACCTTCGTATAAAGAGAGCATTCCTCATGAATATACCTACAGCACCCTTCGCTCTCCCTGGCTTTCTTTTCATCCTGACAAGGCCAGCCAGAGCCCCGGGTCTGGTGCCATGGGGACGGAAGGGAAATGTCAAGCTCCCTCCACACCTCCAGAGGAGCTCTCCTCAGGGGTTGGGGTGTGGGTGGGTGGGGGAGGCTCCCCCGTGTAAATATCACAGCTCAGCCAGCAGCAGCAGCCACCACAGCCCCACACATCCATCGAGGCGGCCCTCGCTCTCCAGAGACCCAGGACAGCTCTGCTTTCTGTGTTTGAACACTGTTGTTTTGCTGTTGACTCTCGGCTGCAATGTAAATATATCCGAGTGGATGTGATAAAAGGTTTGTAGCTTTGTGCGCCTTCTAAACCTCCAAGCCCTTCTCCAAAGCTCGGTGCATCTATCGGAGGACCCGTTAATGGCAGACTCCACCTGGGCCCTCTGTGCCTAGGGCAAAAACAAGTGGCCACAGAAACAGTCAACAGCAAGCAGGTCACGCCTGCACCGCGGAAAAAAAACAGAGCGAGAGAGGAAATATTATTCAGGAAGTTCAACCGAAAAGGGAACTTTTCCATCTCTCTTCTGTTACTTTCTTGAAAATGTGTTTCTTCAAGGGCGATGCCGAGGGCGTCAGGAGTTGTGCGCACACACACACACACACACACACACACACACACACACACACACACACACACACACACACACACAACGGGGTGTGTTCTTATATATCACTGACTGGGCCACGGCTGGTTTGCTGGTTTCCCCACCAAAAGTTAATGAATGCATCTGCTTCAAACACAGAGGCATGGCACTCTTGGGAAGCCCCCCCCCCCCCCCCCCCAAAAAAAAGAAAGAAAAAAGGGGGTAGAGATCATTGCTGAACGGAACAAAGACTAGGATCCAAAATCTCATTTCTTTCTCCCCTCAAGAGAGAAACAATATTGAAGTATCTCCTTCTACCTTTGCTTTTGAAGCGTTGTTTCTCTTGGACGGGGGAGATTAAGGATGGCCGTTCAGCTGGAAATCAGAGCAGCTGAGGGGCTTTGAGCGCAGGCCTTTTTCTCATCAGCATAACTTTTAGCCTGGCTCCTGGACAGGTTTCCCAGAAACAAACAGCAAGAGCTCTTCCTCGGAATCACGACCATAGGTCTCACGTTACTAAGAGTATCAAACAGGATTTCTTTTCAATTCTTATATGGCCATCACGTTTCATTTCAAATGGTCTAAAAGCCTGTGTAGGGGTTAGGGAGGTCAGAAGTCGACCTCAAACGTTGTTAGAAATGTCTAAATCTTACTTTGCCCGGACACTTGGAAAGGGATACAAAGCTTTTTTTTTCTGACAGAAAGGACTCGCTGGTCCTGAAGGAAAACCATCGCTTGAGAAGATATTTGTCCGAGGCCAGGAAAGGTGGGCGGAGCCCGGGCAGGGGATTGTAGGGTTCAGCCCCTCATCTGGAGAGTAACTGTCAACTCCACACACGCCAAGTCGTAATGGATGAGAGACATGTTGTTCGGGAACTCAGGGTCAACCGTGTGAGCACACCTATGTACCTGCATGCTGGTGTGTGTGTTAGCGGGGCAAAGGCTGGTCGCGCCCGAAACCGAAGTTTCATGTGCTCGAAATAGCCACCATTTTCTCCAGGTACATCAAAACGGTTGGACTTAAAGCGAGCCCTATTACGTCGCCAGCTCATCGCTCAGCGTTCAGAACGGCGCTACTTCCAAATTGCAGACGTCAGACACAATCCACCTTTTGTCCTTCCGTTCTGATTCAAACTTTCTGGTTAAGGTTCCATTTGAGAAATAGAAGTGCATATTAGTGGGCGTCAAAGGGAGAGATTAAAATGGAGGAATGAAAGGAAAGGGTTGGCGGGGGACACACAGACGAGGGGGGGGGGGGGGGCGAAGGACGTAGGGCATGCATTTTAAAAGTAGTTAAAATGCCATCTGCTTCAGGGACAATGGGGGGCTCGTGGACTTAGTGAGACACTTACCAAAGGCTTCTGCAAATGATAAAGGAACAGTCAACAAATAGAAAAGGGAAAGGAAGAACAGAACAATTTGTTTTAGGGTGTGAGTGCTGAGAGTAGCCCCTTAACGCACTGGAGTTTAGAGAGGCCTTCTCCTATTGTGGAAAAACACAGTCAATAACACCTCCATTTTTATCAAAAATATGTCCTCTTTGACTACTTGAAAATGTATTAAAATTTGTATGATACAAATTTTAATTATTCGATGAAGTCATCTATATCAGATGATTCGCTACAGCACATGAGCGACATTATAGTTCAGATTTTCCTTGTTACAATTGTGTGTACTATGTTGTTTTTTTCATTATGTTAAAATTAGTTGGTTTTTTTCATGCTTTCGTTTTTCGGGTTTGTTTTTGATTAATAGAGAGCGTTTGGCTCTGGGTTTACGGAGAGGTCAAATGAAAGTGGTTGAAGTCTACACGGTGTGCATCGTAACACATCAAAGATTCAACAGACGAGACAGACATAAAACAGAGGAGCTGTTGGCATTGGAGAGACACACAACAAGAAAGACTAACAGACGATCAAAGACGTGTGAAAGAGGAGGACAAGCCACACACAAAGACAACATCATCCTGGCTGAATGAGCGGGAAATCCCCACATTATCCCTCGCTCTTTAGACTTCACTTGACAGCCCATACATTAAAACACGAGCCCATTCCTGGTGTTATTCCCATGGACTCAATAATGGCAAGAGATTTGACTCTGCTTATACTTCCAGCTATACCTCGTCTTTCCACAAAGCTGAAAGAGTGTGTACTGTTACTGGGATAAGCTGGCTGTGTGGGAATGAACACAAGCAGAGACATTAGCATAAAACATCCAGGGCTCTGCTTTGGAAGCATCCCCTGCGGCGGCCTGCTGTCCTCAGACAGAAGTCAAACACATGTGCTCCTGCCCTCCTTCCTCCAAAGCACTTCAGGAGCCCCTGATACCCCCACAGGGAGACCCCGTTCCACTGACACTGAGAACGAGAACACTTCAGAGAGTTGTAAGACATCCTTTTAGAGCGCAAACGCCTTTTCTGCTCAGTTTTTTTTTGACGATGTGGCTTGATTTTTAGCAACAAAGAAAAATTAAAATTAAAATTTTTTGGGTTAAAGGAGCCAAAGGTCGTTTAAAATAAAATAAGAGGAAGTAATTAAGTTTGTCTTCATACAAAAATTCCAATCAAACTATACGCCTTTAAAACTAGTTCTTCTTGAAAAGGCACATTGAGTTAAAGCCACATTTGTCTGGTGGTCCAATCACCTGGGTTATAAGCAGAGCAAACTCGCCGTTTTGAAAAAGGTTTCTTTAAATCATGTTTTCTTGTCCACCCCAACCAAACGGATGCATGGGATTTGTTTCTGATGGTGAGAAATCCATCGACCCCCGCAGCCCCAGGCCGCTCCACGGCCTGTTCTTAATTAGGTTTATAATTAGACTTTGCTTTAGTGGGTCCCTCAATACGCTCTAATCAATGGACAGAAGACAACACTCCGCTGTTGTGGGGGTATAATGTGGGTTGTGCTGCCTTTACTATGCCAGATAACTAGGACAAAGTAAACTGTCGACGTCTGCTGCCTTCAATAAGTGCTGCAAAACAGCCCCAAATCCACCACCACCTGCCATGGATGATGTGATCCACCACCACCTGCCATGGATGATGTGATCCACCACCACCTGGCATGGATGATGTGATCCACCACCACCTGGCATGGTCTACCGTGGTGCTCCCCCAAACAGCTCCCAAACAATCCCTCCTCTCTCTGTGGCTCTGATCACTATGCACAGGTATGACGGTGATTAAAACAAAGTGTCCTTTGGTTTTGTTGGCATGGTAACACCAGCAGAGGGGTGTCCTACCTGAGCGTAGCTGTTTGAGTCGCCCGTTACTTGCATTGGGATCGATGGGCAGGAAGTCTTTGAACCAGGTGATCTCTGGGTCGGGGTTGCCGCTGGCAGCACACAGCATGGTGGCAGTGCGTGTGCGCTCCACCACTTTGAGCTGGGGCCCCATGTCTATGTTGGGAAACCCTACTGGGAGCAGGTCCTCTGTAGGAAAACAAACACAAGAAAAACATATTTGACAAAATGACAAAAACATATCCATTTATACGTATAAAAAAATGGTGGAATAAGAGTTAACACCTAGTGTCAACTTTCCATCTGTTTGTGTGATGTAATCAAGTTCAAGAGTTTATTTGCAACAAGTACCAGCACATTGGAATTCTTACTCCCACTCTTCCCGCAAGCATACAATAAGCCCTAAATAATGAATATAATTATATTAATAAATTCATATATTAACATGTACTGATTTGTCCCCTCTAAGACAGCTCTACAGATGCCCTTATGTTTGGGCATTAGAAGGCCTGGTCCGTGCAGATCATCTGATGTCCGAGCGTCTACTGGAACAGCTTAACCAGACGGCTCAGTGGACAGATAGGCCCTGCTCACTCCACTCTATCTCATCACATGGCCTAATCTTAATTTGGTCCCTACCCCCAGAGACAAACACACCTCCGGAGGACGGGATTATGCTCAGTGCCCGGACAGATAAGCAGCGTAAGCCAATAGACAAAATCACCATCATCTTCATAAACCTATTAACTCACTGGATATTCGCCCTGGGCCTGACCGTCCACACCAAAGGCAGAGGGAACCCACAAGAGGAGGGGGAGAGAGAGAGGCCCTGTCGGCCTACTGACGGGTCGTCTCGGCCTCACCTGCCGGGTCGTCTCGGCCTCACCTGCCGGGTCGTCTCGGCCTCACCTGCCGGGTCGTCTCGGCCTCACCTGCTATGGCCTGTCTTATTCGGAGCAGGTGAGGCGTGCCGAGCAAACGTGAAGAGACACACCGCCGACACAAACACCGGCCGAGGAAACAAACAATGGTGTGTGAAGAGCATTAATAAGTGTCTGAAGGTACACCGGCATGGATGTTTGACCTGTGTTGTTCATCTCAGAGCACAATCCTTATTAGCGCTAACGCTCTGGCTGTCGGCCATCTCCAGACGGGCCGGCTCTTCACAGCTGACCTCTGACCTGAGAGAAGACACCTTTACGGGCGCGCAGGGCCCAGGGGCTAGCCTGCACTGTAATATACATCGATACCTAGGGCTGCATGGTGGGCTGAAGCTGGATGAGTAAGACAAGGCCAGGGGCTAGCCTGCACTGTAATATACATCGATACCTAGGGCTGCATGGTGGGCTGAAGCTGGATGAGTAAGACAAGGCCAGGGGCTAGCCTGCACTGTAATATACATCGATACCTAGGGCTGCATGGTGGGCTGAAGCTGGATGAGTAAGACAAGGCCAGGGGCTAGCCTGCACTGTAATATACATCGGATACCTAGGGCTGCATGGTGGGCTGAAGCTGGATGAGTAAGACAAGGCCAGGGGCTAGCCTGCACTGTAATATACATCGGATACCTAGGGCTGCATGGTGGGCTGAAGCTGGATGAGTAAGACAAGGCCAGGGGCTAGCCTGCACTGTAATATACATCGATACCTAGGGCTGCATGGTGGGCTGAAGCTGGATGAGTAAGACAAGGCCAGGGGCTAGCCTGCACTGTAATATACATCGATACCTAGGGCTGCATGGTGGGCTGAAGCTGGATGAGTAAGACAAGGCCAGGGGCTAGCCTGCACTGTAATATACATCGATACCTAGGGCTGCATGGTGGGCTGAAGCTGGATGAGTAAGACAAGGCCAGGGGTGCAGCAGAGGTCACTCCCGCTTCTCAGAGGATGGGGGGGGGGGGGGGGGGGGGGGGGGGGGGGGGGGGGGCAGTGACCCTGCATGAACTCTGCAGACATGACGGGCATGAAAATGCCTTCCGGAAAGCTACATTGAAGAACTAAGGCAGGCGAGTTTGCTTGAATCACAGTAGGAAGTTGCTAGACTATTTCTCCCTAAGGTGTGTGTTGGTGTGTGTGTGTGTGTGTGTGTGTGTGTGTTGGTGTGTGTGTGTGCGTGTGTGTGTGTGTGTGTGTGTGTTGGTGTGTGTAAAATAAAAGAGCGTAGGAAGAGATGCAGATGCTTCAGTTGTGGCCCAAAACCTGGCCCTCCATTTTAGGGAGGGAGCAGAGCGTCTTCCACCAGCAAGGAGACATAAATATTACAACGCTAGGTTCAGAGACGGGAGAGGCATTTGCTGTTTTTAGACTCCATGCCGAATCCCTGCTATCGATTATTAATGACCCCCCCTGTATAATCTCTTTGTACTGTGCTTCCCTGGGGGTGAGAAGCGGCAGTGAGTCGTGTACCTCTGCCCCCAGTCGAGGAATGGACAGCGAGCCGTGTTCCCCCCCCCCCCCCCCTCCCCTCCACCCCCCCCCCCCCCCACCAGGCTCCCCGCGAAAGCCGCGTATCCCACGCTCCTCTGCTGCCTGGCCCCTCCTCCAGACCCCCTTCGGTGTGTTTGTTGTCCGAGGCCTACGCCACGTTTCCCATGAGCCTCGGCGACGAGGAGGCAGGCAGGCAGGCAGGGAGAGAGCTGCTCCGCCCACAGCCTGGCGACACATGGTGGGTTATTGGATTGGAGGGTAATGGAATCAGGGAGGGTGATGGAACCAACTGGGGGGGGGGGGTCTGGAGAGGTGGGAAGGTGGGCGGCAGGAGAGACCGGGGGGGGGGGGGGGGGGGGGGGGGGGGATTCAGGGGCAATTACGCCTTCATTACCCCTACTGGCAGAACACAGCCGACATGTTCCCCTCCTGAAATCCTTCACGGAAGGCATGGGGAAGTGACATGGTCGGCCCCAGGGCAGACGGACCCTGTCGATAGAACCTGCCATGTTAGGATACATCAATCAGCCAGGAGAGAAGGGCTGTGTCCAGGGCGCGGCGGCCCTCAGCAGCTTGCAGGGGGATCGGAGAGAGGAGGCAGGCCATGACACGGCCGGCTCATGTCCCAGGTTTTCCCGGGGCCGTCGTCCTCCTCCAGTGTCATCTCTGATGCATACGAGCGCTCCCAGGAATGACAAATCTGCAGAGCCCAAATCGAATCAGCCCTGTGCGCGGCCTAATCGCTCCCTCACAATGCCATTATTACGTTGGCCAGAGGTGCCCGTGGCCTCCCCCCCCCCCCCCCCCCCACACCGCCGACGTCGTGTAGTGCTCATTACGTGGCAAGGCCTCATCACTCAGGCTGGGGCCGGGCGTTTTTACCCAGGCTGCAGTCACATTCCCCTGTGGGACTGGCCTCAGCAGGCACGCCACGCCTGTTGGTGTTCCAGGGTACCGGCTAATGCGCCCCCGCTCCAAACATCCTTGATTGGATGGATTTCAAACAAACCTCGTCCATTAGACTAAAAACACCCCCGACACCTCAACAGTTGCATTTGTTTCAACGACGGAGGGAGGGGGAGGGGAGGTGGGGGCGTCTGTTGGTAGCAACCACAGCGTGCAAAACAGGTGCAAATCCCCCTCTCCTCCCCTTTTATTGGGCCCTTTTATTGGGGGGGGGGGGGGCTGAAAGCATTAAGAGAGTAATCTTTCTGCTGTGCCTCGTCAGTTTGGAAAAGTGGTCGGTGCCACACATTTCCACGTTGGCACACGATAAGGACTGGCATCCGGACGGCTCTGTGTGACCCTCAGGCCGCGCTGAGACGCTGTTAGGCGCTGCCGACAAAGGGGTTGTTTTGACGATCAGAGCCCGGGCTGTCTACGTCATGGAGTCCTTCCAGCGGGCTCCCCTCTTTCTGTTTGGCCCCTATCTTTGTTTGGCCCCCATTAGCAGTAGCATAGCAGGGGGGCAGTCATTATCCATAATCGACTTTAATTTTCGCCTCGCCGTTTTAATGTCATTACAAAAGCGACAGGTGCAAAGCTTTTAACCTGAGCTAGCTTAGCAACCGCGAGGCTCATCATCTGGCCCTCGTTGCCCTGACGCCTGCTTCCTTTCCCAGTCTGAGGACAATGGGGCCGCTGTGATTGGTCACCTTGACGGGTTTCTGTCACAAACCAAAGCCTTTTCCTAAAAAATTCTCACCACACCAACTCATCTACCATCCAGAGGGCCAGAAGTCCAAAGCTCGATCAAACTGCTTTTTGGAGAAGCTGGGAAACCATTTTCGCTCAAGTAAACTATGCACTAAAGTTCAGATTCAAAGCTGGTTTGGCTAAGACACAATTACCATATAGAACGGGAGGAAGAAGAAAGATTCAAGATGGCGTCAAACGCCATGGGTGCTCCAGCATCCCGATACTTATTACTCATGTTATTATTTTCACTTACCAAAATGATTTAATTTCATCAGTGGCATAATCAGGTTAAATGATTACCCTTCACCACAGCCAGCACAGGAGCTTTAGAAAAGGCTGTGCATTAATATTGCAGAGGGAGTGGAGGGAGAGAGGGGAGAACAGGTGGGGCAGAGAGAGGAAGGAAGAGTGGGTGAGAGCTGGTAACGAGGGCTGCTACACACACACACACACACACACACACACACACACACACACAAACATGCACACACACGTACACACACCGGGGGACCGGAATTATCAGAGCCTTTGAATAAATGGACATCCAACTAATCTACAGGCCCAGCTGTTTGGACTCTATAGAGGGTCAATTACATTTGCTGTTCCCAGACCAGCACCAGCCCTGTTCATATAACGGACCGGTCAGCCAAAGTAAGACAGAGAGATAGAAAAAAAGAGAGGGAGAGAGAGAGAGAAAGAAAGAGAGAGAGACAGAGGGGGAGGAGAGACAGAGAAAGTGAGAACAGGTGAGATGTTGCCGGGTGGGCATCAAAGAAACAGAAAGTGTGTTTGTGTGTGTGTGTGTGTGTGTGCATGTGTGTGCGCGTGTGTGTGTGGATAAGCAGGGAGGCTGGGTGGGCAGCGGGGCCTCCAGCCCTGTGTCAGTATGGACGGCCTCACTCCGAGGCGGGAACAGAGCAGCAGCAGAGGGGGAAACTAATCAGGGCCTCTCCAAGTCGGCCCAGTCCCTCTCGGACTCCAATCTCAGGTAGATAATGGCTATTATGCAGCGTGCACTCAACCTCTCCCTCCACGCCCACTCCCCTTCATAGTCGGCCCGGCTCAGAGCCACGGCAGCCTATTGCTATTCTTCACGCTCCCCTGGCGACCAAGGGCGGAATTTGCATCCAAATATCCAAACACACAGTGTAAGTTTGAGTGTTCGAGATTGCCGTGGAAGAAGTTTGCGGGGTCAGCTTTTTTGGGTAAACATGTGGAGGTGGCTGAACGGATGCTTGGTGTGTACGGGATTTGTTTTCTCTCACTGGTTTGGGATCGTGATTGACTGGCCGTTGGCAGCTTCTTACTCCCTGGGCTGTCGATAAAATGATTCCCTTAATCTGACGGTGTGGAAAACGCTGGGCTCTGGCAGCGTAGCGCTTGGACTGTCCACAGATACTCTCCAGACCCATCTAAAGGCAGCACACACCCTTATTAGGTAACAGTCATAAAGCTTTCTACGCTGCAGGGCCCACTGTCAGCACTGCTTGCCAGCCACGCTGTGTTTCAAAGAGAAACAGCAACTAGGAGGGCCAGTGTTGGGATGTTAGCCACTACGGCGGCCATTTCAACCACGCCTGAGAGTATAGAGATGTACCTGAGGACTGATGTACCTACCTCTCTCTGGTCACAAATGCTTCAACAATTACTGCTTTTCGAACAAAGGAGGAGGAGGCAAAACTTTGATGTCCCCAAATTGTAAGAATGTGGCTCTGCTACATGTGGGTCTGCGTGAGCATGCCCCCCCCCCCCCCCCCCCTCCCCTCCCCCCCCCCCTGCGTGAGCACCATCCCTCCCTGTGTGTCAGGCCTTCAAAGCCAGCCTGCAGCTGTGATTAAAGCAGTCAGAGCTCCACACCCAACCTCTCCAAACATCTGACATGGAGGGGGGGGGGGGGGGGGGGGGGGGGGGGGGGGTGAGGGGGGGGCATGAGGCTGGCTCTGGCAGTTGGAGTAACAGATTGGCGGGGGGGGGGACATTGTCCTCAAAAGGCCATTAGCGTGGTCCAATTATGCCTGTAATAACAGGTTGGGAGGCACCTTTAGTGCAGCCAAGCAACAATTACGAATATGTTTTGCCAGTAAATGGAAGGGGGCAAATGGCCGAGGGTCTGGTAATTGCTCACTGCCACTAATTGTTGCAGAGGCAACAGGCAGGCAATAAGAGGGGGTCGCTGAGCGAACAGCTGAAGGACAGGGTAAATGAATCCCAGCCAAAACAGGGCTGAGAGGGCAGATAAACCCAGCCCAACCCGAGACGGAGAGACAAAGAGGAACGCTCACAACTCTTTTTTCCTCTAGATCTCAGAGCTCCTACTTTAACTCACATTTCCATATTGTTCCCTGACCTTGAAAGTCTGTCTTTGCAGGATGGCTCGGCCACAGCGCCTCTGCTTCTCCCCCGCTGATCAAGTGAGGGCCAGAGACAGAGTGTCCCGCGGGGGAACAGAGACACTGCCCCTTTGCCTGGGGTGTGGTGTGTCCCGCGAGGGGCAACCGCTCTCCGCCGCTCGACAACTTCTCTTTTTAAAGTTGGGGACAGGAGGGCGCTTTAGCAGGGCGCTTTAGCGGGGCGTGTTAGCGGGGTGCTTTAGTGGGCCGTGTTAGCGGGGTGCTTTAGTGGGCCGTGTTAGCGGGGTGCTTTAGTGGGGCGTGTTAGCGGGGTGCTTTAGTGGGCCGTGTTAGCGGGGTGCTTTAGTGGGCCGTGTTAGCGGGGTGCTTTAGCGGGGCGTGTTAGCGGGGTGCTTTAGTGGGGCGTGTTAGCGGGGTGCTTTAGTGGGCCGTGTTAGCGGGGTGCTTTAGTGGGGCGTGTTAGAGGGGTGCTTTAGTGGGGCGTGTTAGAGGGGTGCTTTAGTGGGGCGTGTTAGCGGGGTGCTTTAGCGGGGTGCTTTAGCGGGCCGTGTTAGCGGGGTTCTTTAGCGGGGTGCTTTAGTGGGGCGTGTTAGAGGGGTGCTTTAGCAGGGCGTGTTAGCGGGGTGCTTTAGCGGGGCGTGTTAGCGGGGCGTGTTAGCGGGGTGCTTTAGTGGGGTGCTTTAGCGGGGTGCTTTAGCGGGGTGCTTTAGAGGGGCGTGTTAGCGGGGTGCTTTATCGGAGTGCACCAGGGGAACGGCTCGAGGTTTAGCCATCTCATCCACGGCCAATGGCAGCGCAGAGCCTGGCAGAGCTGGTGCCAACCCATGGAGGTGAGGCACTGGAGCTAACACATGCCCAGGCTGCCTGCAGCGTGCCCTTTAAGGAGCAGAGGAGCCAGATGGATGTTTAAATATTACCAGCTGCTGGTCCATCCAGTCGGACCCAGGAATCAGGCCGGTGCAGAAGCTCTGTAATCTCTGGGTCCATGTGTCCCAGTGCCTCTCGTCTTCACAGAGTGTGGAGCCCACAGGAGATAACCTACGTTGATACTGGCCTGCTGGAAGCTACTAGAATGTGGTTTATTTCAACGTGGATGGCGTACTGATATGAGCGCCGTGCCCGCCACCCTTCCACCCAGCAGACTGCGCTGGTCTCCGCCTCCTCAGAGGGCCTCAGCGTGACCCCGGGGCCGTGGTGGTGATGTCACCGGGGCTAGTCGCTCATGACTATGCATCACCGTCAGCCTCGGCCTCCCTCCCCCAGCTCATCGTTATTCATGCAGCTGAGCCTCTCCGTTTCCACGGGAACGGCAGTCTTTAGCCACTTCTCTTTCGTGTCGTAGGGGAGGTTTGAAATCCGGCACGGCCTGACCTGAGCCATCTCTGGAAGCGTGGTGAGACAAGTCGCACTGGGCACTGGGCGTGGGCGAGGGCTAGGCTTGGAAGGGTTTAAGAGAAGCGTTTGGACGAGCGGGGGAGGGAACCAGACGGCCTCCTCACAGGGGCAATCAAACAATTGAGCACTTATTCTGTTCAAATTGTTCCTGAAGACACCGATCTTTCAATTGAGCCTCTAACCGGCAGTTGCGTCTGACTGAGGATCCATTTGATTTCAACTTTCCGACGAGTACCAGACCAATTGTATCCCCCCCCCCCCCCCCAAAAAATCTCCCCCCTCTTCAACTGCCTCACACTCATTGGACTCCATCCCCTTCCTATGTCCAGGTCTCCCAAGTCGCTTAGGCATTACATGAAAATCAATAGCCAAAGTTTGGAATCCATACTGCACCCCCTTGAGTGGAACTCTACAGCACCCACTTAGCCCCCCCCCCCCCCCCCCCCTCTCTCTATCACCTGCCTTCACTTTATTGCCATCCTCTATCAACCCCCCCTCTTCGCCATCCTTCAATTACGGCAGATTACTGCTCTCAGGTTACCCCTGGATCAAAGGATTGCAAAGTCATAAACTTCCGTCTCGGTGAATTTCCTCTGGGCACCACTTCTTCTGAGGAGGGCAGAGCTTGCAGAGCTTGGCGCAGCTGGGCAGAGGGCAGGGAGGCGCTGGCTATAGGGGAGGAGACGGCCACACGTCTTCTCCCTCTTCAGAAGGAGGACAGGAAGCAACGAGGGTCAAAAAAGGCCAGGCGAGGAAAATCTCACGGAAAACTTCTGAAGCCTCCAATAAGAGAAAAGGGCAGAAGTGGTTCACCCACGGGCATCGGGCAGAACTACCATCGGAAGCAATCTATTCAGACGTGTTGTTTTTCAAGAGCCTTCCTTCCCCAGTCAGCGAGTGCACAAAAAAAGAAGGCCAAGGAAAAGAGAAGATTGAGAAAAGCAAGGACTCAAACACAACAGGGCTGTAATGAGCGGGATGGTCTCTGAATTACCTGCAACGCTGCAGCGCTCCAAGTTTGGAAATTGCTCTGTCACAACCAAAATATGACACAAAGGGAAATGAAACGGCGCCTCCCCCACTCCAGACTGGTTTGAGAAAAAAACAACAAGAAAAAAGCCACTCGCCGATAGTGGATAGCAATGTGGCCGCCCAGAGGGGAGGTGGTGGATTGCGTTAGATCTTAACTGCGCTGAGCAAACCTATTATGCAGCTGAGTAGGGTAGACGAGGCTTGTTTTAGGAGGGGCAGAGGAGGAGATAATACAGTGGGCAAATAGAGCTAGGCAAATACCGCCTCACTGTAGCCCTCCTGAAATGAGGTCTGCTGAGCCTGCGCTCCCCTCCTCCTCCTCCCTCCATCCCCCTCGACACATCTCACATTCAGTCTCACCGGGATTCTTATCTGCTTTTTTTCCCCTTTTTTCTTAGTTTTTTTTTTGCTCTCTTTTACATTCTCTTTCAGCGGTTGGCTCATTTGTGGTCTCTAGGATACCATCTCTTATTCTCGCTCTTTGAACATCTGTCTCTCTCTCTCTCTCTCTCTCTCTCTCTCTTTCTCTCTGTCTCTCTCTCTCTCTCTCTCTCTCTCTCTCTCTCCTCCTGCGAGCTCTTCCTCACCCATCACTCCCTTGGTTTCGTCTTCTGTATCTCTTCTCTCATATTTTCGCCATTATTTTATATCATCTCCCTTCCAATTTTATGTCCACCATCTTTTTTTCTTTCTTGTGTTCCCTTTTTTTCCACACCCTCCTCTCTCTGTATCTCCATCTTTCTTTGTCTACCTATTCCTTCAGTGTATACCTACCGCTCCCTCTATTCCTCTATTATATATACGCTCCCTCTCTCTCTCTCTCTCTGTGTGTCGAGGGATTCTCAGAGGGTCAGAGGGGTTGTGATCTGTTCAGGATATGGTGCTCCCTTTACTTCTCTGTCTCATTATAGAACCCCATTGAAACTGCTCTGAACACGTGCACAAACACACACGCACGCACGCACACACACACACACACACACACTCCTCCCCTTGTTCCTCAGCCTCTACCTTCTCCTTCTCCTGTCTGCCTCTGGGTTTAACCTCTGACCTCTGACCTTTCAGTCCTCCTGGTGGGTTGGTTTGGTTTACGTCGTCATCTCCAATGACTTCCATTCGCACCGAATCAGTTCTCCTCAAATGAGGTTTTATAGTTTAGGTTTAGTTCAGTTAGGTTTATAGGTTTTATCTCCTTTTCTCCTTTCCGTGTTCCACGGGACCAAAAAGTGGAGGTACAGTATATCATCCCAAAAGTGATTACTTACAACCTCCAAAAACAGAGTGAGGGCTGGTTAGAATGATGTGAATCAAGACTGCATTACCCATGAGGCACTGGGGTGCAGAGGTCACACACACGTGCATGCATACTGATGCACAGACGGCAATGACAGACATACCATAGGAAAGAAAGGACAGAAAGTGTAGACACACACACACACACACACACACACACACCCCTCCTAATTAATTGAATCGTATGATGCCCAGTGGTCCCATCTCCCTGTATATATGCCCTGCTCAGGTGTGCAGTGGATCATGTCCCACCTCTGGCTAGGGGTGGTGGGGGGGGCAGCAGAGATGATGATGGTCAATGCACCGTTTAACCCTCACCTCTCTAGCCCTGGCTCATTAGGAGAGTACAGGTAGAGCCCCACACCAGAGAGAGAGAGAGAGAGAGAGAGAGAGAGAGAGAGAGAGAGAGAGACAGAGAGACATAGAGGGAGAGAGAGAGAGAGAGAGAGAGAGAGAGAGAGAGAGAGAGAGAGAGACATAGAGGGAGAGAGAGAGAGAGAGAGAGAGACATAGAGGGAGAGAGAGAGAGAGAGAGAGAGAGAGAGAGAGAGAGACAGAGAGACATAGAGGGAGAGAGAGAGAGAGAGAGAGAGAGAGAGAGAGAGACAGAGAGACATAGAGGGAGAGAGAGAGAGAGTAAAGGTAGGAAAGGTCAACAGCCATCATACCTAGCAGTTGACATCGAACATTCCTCCGTTCCGTCCGTGATCCATCTCAAACTGTCTGAGGCTCCTCCCACACCACATAGCCCCCTGTCTCACCCCCATGTACACAGACTTCCCTTAGCCCTGTCTCACCCCCATGTACACAGACTTCCCTTAGCCCTGTCTCACCCCCATGTACACAGACTTCCCTTAGCCCTGTCTCACCCCCATGTACACAGACTTCCCTTAGCCCTGTCTCACCCCCATGTACACAGACTTCCCTTAGCCCTGTCTCACCCCCATGTACACAGACTTCCCTTAGCCCTGTCTCACCCCCATGTGCACAGACTTCCCTTAGCCCTGTCTCACCCCCATGTACACAGACTTCCCTTAGCCCTGTCTCACCCCCATGTTCACAGACTTTCCTTTAGCCCTGTCTCACCCCCATGTACACAGACTTCCCTTTAGCCCTGTCTCACCCCCATGTACACAGAC
>CM030180.1:1808048-1820548 GCA_017639675.1 Aplochiton taeniatus
CTAGCCATCCAAACAGCCCAGTGTGGCAGGGATCACACCTGTACACAGGCCGCTCTCACGCGGACCTGGAACACTGCTAAAGGCTGAGCTCAAAGCAGACACAGGCTAGGTGACTAAGGCTCTCTGTCTGAACGGTCTCTCACTGACACACGCGCACACGCACACACACAAACACACACATTCACACCTTTTCACCAACAGTCTCTCACTGACAGTCTCTCACTGACACACACACACACACACACACACACACACACACACACACACACACACACACACACACACACACACACACACCTTTTCACCGCAGCGTATTCGTATGACTAAGACAGAACAACGGAGAGGAGCAGACAGATGGGCAGAGTGGGAAAGAGAGAGAGAGAGAGAGAGAGAGAGAGAGAGAGAGAGAGAGAGAGAGAGAGAGAGAGAGAGAGAGAGAGAGAGAGAGAGAGAGAGAGTGAGAGCGTGTGAGAGAGAATGCCCCCCCCCCCCCCCCCCCTTACATACGTCACTTCACGCCTCTCTGTCCAAGTGGCCTTTCCACTCTATCCTCACACACATCTGGCACCGCCATGTAGCCAATCAAGCCTCTTCATTTGTGGCCTTGCTTGTGGAAAATGAGTCCCCCCCTCTCCCCTCTGGAACAAAGCAGCTCAGGCCATCCCTGAATAGAGGTTTGATTAGACCGTCAACCAGAGTGATCCTCGGTAACCGCAGCAACCATAACACACACCGAAAGTGGGACACACACACACACGTTCAGGTGGGTAGGTTAGACATCCTTTACTCAACGACGGATGGTTAAGTGTCCAAAATAGGTTTTCAGAGATCCATGATAGCTTTCGTTTAAAAAACAGCTTCTAATGGAAGCCTTTGCTCTGGCTGTGTAACTCCCTGCCGTGGGTTGCTAAACGGGGAAGGGCTGCATTGTTCATATTTGTTTCATCTATCTTCCCTTCATGTCCAGCATGACCTTGACAGTAAACAGTGAATTGAATCACGAAGAGTTCCAGCAGTTAATGATCACAGTCTGACAACCCCACTAAAGCTCAGGGTAGTGAGGCGGGGGGGGGGGGCACTAGGTCCGGCGGGGGGCACTAGGACCGGGTGGGCTGCGGGGCAGGGCGGGTAGGTGGGGGGGGGGGTCTTACCTCTGATAATGGACAGCTTGGCGTTGACAGTGATGTCCCCTTCGGTGTTCTCGGCTACACACTCGTAGATGTTCTCGTCGCGCGGGGCCCGGAGCGGCTGGATCCTCAGAACGGCACCGGCGCCCTCGTCAAACTCGATGGTCTGGAGGGGAGGAAGTGACAGGATCACCTCAGGGACAGCCCGGCGTGGGAAATGTAGTTTTTACATGGCTGGCAGAGAGCGCTAAGTAGTAGGCTGAAGTAGGTAGTAGTAGTAATTTATTTCGGTCATTATTTACAATTTTCCAAAGTGAATAGAAATAAATCCATAACAATAAAGTTAAAGGAAAAACGAAAAAAACAAAATTGTAGATATAACCATGTAGCCCCTCTCCCAGTCTCTAAGCAGTATCCACGCACACAGCCCAAAATAATTGTAATAATTCATTCATTCATTCAAATGAAATGCTGGTATGACATCAAAATCTCTATATTATTTTATAGAAGAAAGGATTGAAAGGATTGTATTGCATTATTTCACACAGATTGGGGGCAGTTGGCTGGGTGCCAGCCCGCTTCTATTAAAAATGGAGTCCGTGCCCGGGGCTTACCCCTGCAGATAAGACATTCAGCCCCATTGAACCAGAGACCTCAGGTGATACTATGAGGTTGGCCCCGAGCTGCCCCCACAGAAAATCTGTCCCATTTCACCGAGATGTTTTTTCCTGTCCTCCAAGCAAACGCGGACGCCACGGACCCGGTGCCCCAGGATCTGCGTGTCAGCGCCTGCAGTCCCGCCACCACGCCATCTCAAGGCTAAAACGCTAACGAGGAGAAAACACCGCCGTGTCGCCGTGGATGTCAAAGCCCCCCCCCCCCCCCCCCCGGCCCAGGGCGAGGGAACCAACGCTTTTTAAAAACATTCTCTTCCAAGCGCAGTGGAATGCAGGTTATTTAGGTCCGCTCTGCCCCCTCTCCAGAGGACGAATATGCAAAGCAGTTGGGGTTTTACTTGCCCCTTTTCTGTCAAAACCAGCCCCCCCCCCTTGCCCCCCCGGTTTGCGTGCCTGGTGCCAGGGTGTAGCCATCGCCCTGGCTGGCTGGCAGGCAGCGTTGTGAGTGCACGAGGGTTTTAATTAAGGAATACTGAGCATCAATCAGGACTTTAGAGCTGCCATCTGGGCTCACACGGAGACAAGCAAACAAACATGATAAATAACGCACAGCTTGTGTACGGTGAGCAGCGGGACGTTAAGGGCTGTCACAGACCCCTCTCCAGCGACGCCGTCAGGAGCACAAAGAAAGGGACGAGGAGGACTGCTCTTTTTCAGACTCCTCGGCTGCTTTTCAACATGGCATTGTTGACGCGCAAAATGGCGGCTCGCATTCCTTCACCGCTCAGTTGATCTATGTGTTTGGTAGGAGCTGCTGAGTAGGATGATAAATATTTCAATGGTGTGTCAGCTCATTATTGTTCTAAAGCTGTTGGTAAGATGAGGATGACTGGGTTGTTTGGAAGACTGCACCATACATGCTACACATCTCATTCTTCAAGAAATGTATGAATTGACTGGACAAAACACCTGCTTGTTTCTAGTACATTTTCTAATTCTATTGTTCACCCAATCTGTGCATGATAAACCCAATTTTCAATAAGACTGTAAGAAGGGTAAATGTTAACGTTTCCCCATAGCGGCCTGATCCTCCAGCCCTCCAGGGGGCAGTGTACCGTCTCACCTCAATGCGCTGAGAGTTGACCTTCTTGCCCTTCTTGTTCCAGCTCACCCGGGGCTTGGGGTCGCCTGTGGCCTGGCACACGAAGGACACAACGCCGCCCGACACGCCGATCTGGTCAACGGGGACTTTGGTGAAGCGGGGCGGGGCTGGGGACAGAACACATGTTGAAATGTTAAGATAGGCTCCATGGACGCAGGAGTGAGACTGGCCTCATTACCGGACACTGGGAGCACTGAATCAAAGGGATTCCATTATGGGGAGCACACACCATCACACCCATCACACACCAGCACACCCAGCACACACCAGCACACACCATCACACACCATCACACACCAGCACACCCAGCACACACCATCACACACCATCACACACCATCACACCCAGCACACACCATCACACCATCACACCCAGCACACCCAGCACACACCAGCACACACCATCACACACCAGCACACACCATCACACACCATCACACACCATCACACACCATCACACACCCCTCACACCCCTCACACCCAGCACACACCCCTCACACCCAGCACACACCATCACACACCCAGCACACACCCAGCACACACCATCACACACCCCTCACACCCAGCACACACCATCACACACCATCACACACCCAGCACACACCATCACACACCCAGCACACACCATCACACACCCCTTACACCCAGCACACCCAGCACACACCCCTCACACCCAGCACACACCATCACACACACCATCACACACCCAGCACACACCATCACACACCCCTCACACCCCTCACACACCATCACACACCCCTCACACCCAGCACACACCATCACACCCAGCACACCCATCACACACCCAGCACACACCATCACACACCATCACACACCATCACACACCATCACACACCCCTCACACCCCTCACACACCATCACACACCCAGCACACACCATCACACACCCATCAAACACCCAGCACACACCATCACACACCCCTCACACCCCTCACACACCCATCACACACCCCTCACACCCAGCACACACCATCACACACCCATCAAACACCCAGCACAAACCAAACCGTGGCGGCCACCCTCTCCTCACCACGCGTCAGCACGCATCTCCACAAAACGAAAAGGAGGGAGGGCGTTTTCTGCTCCCGCCGCACGGCCCTGCAGAGTGCCCGCTCGTCAGGCCAGCGAGCAGACAGGGAGGGCCGCTGTGCGGAGAGCAGCCTCAGTGCCGGATCAACACAGAGGTAATTACACCACAGACGATGCACTAGACTGCCGCACTAACGCCGCCATGAATAATTGAAGGGAACAATGAATAACCGAGCGCCTCAGCCCTCCGCCGTGATTTGATGCCCCCCCCCCCCCCCCCGGAGCATTCACCAACAGCAGAAGCATCTGGAACCCACGCACATTGGCGCACGGCAGACGGTCGTCGGAGAGAGACAGCGGCGGAGAGCAGAGGGAGAGAGGGATTGTGAAAGATGGGAGTTTCAGGTGACGGGCGGTAACTGTTAGGTTCCAAAAAGAATCTAAAGATAATAAAGACGTCTATATGAAAAAGCACAAAACTAATTCTTATAAAAAGGGACATTTTAGCACAGGTTTCTGAAATGTTATGGATCCACGACAGAAACAAGATGTATGTGTGGACACTGTGGCTATTAAGGAGCATTTGCAAAACATTTTGTGTTGTTATAGGTAGCTTTTATTTCAACAAAAAGAAACGAGTCCTTAAATTAAATGAGTTCCACCTTATTGATCCTTGTTGTAACGGTAATATTTTCTGAATGAAACACACTCTAAAGTTTGAATAAAGAGCAGCAAACCCTCCGCCCCCTTTGACTTAAAAGCGTTAGAAATAGCGGCAAACCCCAGCTCTCTCATCATGCCCCACTTCCAGCGCCATGCGGAGTTGGAGGGGTGTCACACTCGGCACCGCGATCAGGCGGGAAGAGGAAGGGGTCTCTGGGGGGAGCAGTCCAATCCAAAGAGCACAGATATGTGAGGATGATCAAACAGCCAGCCAGCTCATTCTGGGGGATTAATAATTAACGGGCCGTGGGCAGAAGCCCCCTCTACGGGCCCACATAAACACACATGAAGGAAAGCTCCTGCATTTGATTAGAGTTACAGCAGAGAGGGAGAGAGAGAGAGAGCGAGAGAGAGAGAGAGAGAGAGAGAGAGAGAGAGAGAAAGAGAGAGAGAGAGAGAGAGTGAGAGAGAGAGAGAGAGAGAGAGAGAGAGAGAGTGAGAGAGAGAGGCAGAGAGACAGTGAGAGTGAGAGAGAGAGAGAGCGTGAGAGAGAGAGATAGAGAGGTAGAGAGAGAGAGTGAGAGAGTGAGGTAGAGAGAGAGTTAGTTAGTTAGTGGGGAGGTAGAAGCCTGGGGGTATCAGAAACACTGTGCCAAAAAGTTCACTTGTTCCCCCATCATTTTCTGAGGGCTTGTTTTTCTCCCTCTTCTTTTGCATGCGCCCAGTCAGACGCACCTCCTCCATTCGCAGCTGCACACACACACACACACACGCGTCCGCACGCACCGAGATCACACGCGTACACGAGTCGGACGAGTCCCATCGACGCAGAGCATCAAATGGGACCACATCTGTCTTTGATCTTCCAGGGGCTTCGCTAGCGGTGGGCCTGAGCAGCCTCTCCCGGGAGACGACTGTTCCCAGCTACAGAAGCGTCCGGGCAAGGGGTCCCACGCCATGGGAACGCCATGTGAACGCCAGCTCCCCAACAAAGGAGGACAAACAGCACAACCAGGGCAGGCTTCACAGGACAACAGCCCGGAGCCCTGACCCCTGTCGGGGGGGGGGGGGGGGGGCACCGACTGCTTCTAGGAAGCAGAGTTCTTTGCTGCTGGGAACGGCAACCTGATGTCCACAGGGAATTCTCAGAGGCAGCGTTCTTTGCAGTGGTAATGCGAACATACAGTTATCAGTGGACTTGAGGGAGATAAGAGAACGGACAAGCTGACAGGGTGTCCCATACATCCTTTCAAAGCTGGTGATATATATTGATCCCCAAACCGGCAACACATCTAGAGAAAACATATTGATTCAAACACCACCACGTTCCCCCGCCTTACTTTCACTATGACATCGCCTCATCTTCTCTGTAGAAGTCCAATAAAAGAGAACAGCATGTCGATATTTCTGCAGAAGAAAACAGTCTTCGGGTTTTTGGGGTTTGTATAATCAGGGTGCAAACAGAATATAAGCACTGACCAAGGAAACGTTGCTTCAAAGCGACCCTTCAAAACAACTGCAATGCTTCTCCTAAGTTGAGAGTGTTGTCCAAGGACATTCACAGAATACTTGTACCCCGGTTAACAACATGTTCCAAACAATTCCATGGCTTAGTATATACAGAATATATATATTATTATATTATATTATATTAAAACTTGCCATTCTTTCCCAACCCTTACCTACTGAGCGGACATGAAGGTGCTGACCTCTACAAACCATGGCAGTGTACTACTGTTATTAGAATAATGATTAAGATGATTATGTCACTGTAATAACTAAACAATCAGATCAAAACATTGAAATATATGATCATTCCAACAGCTCCACAGAGAGAATAGGACCTCCTGTTCTTGCCATGGCTTTTCATCAAAGGAAGATTTACAATGGTGGCCCTGATTGCTTTTCCAGGTCCCTGGACATGGATCAATTTTTGTGTTTCTCTCTCTTGTAGCAATTCTAAAAACCTGTGCTGTCTGGAAAGCTCAGATTTTAGGGACAATTTGAGGGAAAATGCTGAATTTTCGAAAACAGCAAAGTCAATTGCACTTTGTCCATTCATTCGAACAGATGGGCTGGAATTTAGAGCCGATGGGAAAGCCGGGATAAAGACATGGAGAGCCAGGCGAAGGAGATGAGAAACAGATCGAAGTGGGATAACGGATAGAGGGAGAGGAGGAGGTGGTCGAGGGGAGGAGGTGGAGAGAGAGAGAGCAGGAGGAGGAGAGAGAGGAGAGAGCAGGAGGAGGAGAGAGAGAGAGCAGGAGGAGGAGAGAGAGGAGAGAGCAGGAGGAGGAGAGAGAGAGAGCAGGAGGAGGAGAGAGAGGAGAGAGCAGGAGGAGGAGAGAGAGAGAGAGCGGGAGGAGGAGAGAGAAAAGGAGAGAGAGAGAGAGAGAGAGAGAGAGAGAGAGAGAGAGAGAGAGAGAGAGAGAGAGAGAGAGAGAGAGAGAGAGCAGGAGGTGGAGAGAGAGAGAGCAGGAGGAGGCAGAGAGAGAGAGAGGAATGGCTGGGACCAGGAGCATCCTCTCATATGCCCATCAGAGCCTGAGGCAAAGGTTTGGACCCCACTGAGAGCAGAGAATGAGACTGAGACTTGGTCATTACCGGACAGATAGGATGGCGGAGCTTGTGTGTGTGTGTGTGAGTGTGTGAGTGTGGGAGTGTGTGAGTGTGTGTGTGTGTGTGTGTGTGTCAGTGTGTGTGTGCTTGTGTGTGTGTAATTCTCATATCTAAACGTTTAAGAACATGAGAGGAGGTAAGCTTCCAGTTCCTGAAAGACAGCATGCGTACCGTGGGTGTTGGGAGCGGCTTTCCCACGGTGATCGCCATAACGACCTTTTCCAGTTCCCCAGCTGACCCTTTGTGAATCATTGGAAACTGTTTGGCATGCAGTCAGTAACTACCCTGGAGCAGTCATGATAGGATATCGAAAACAAACTACACCCTTATATCCTCCTGACAAGAAACCGGAGCAGTGAAAAACACATAAAAAAATGCCTCACAAGAAATGAGAAATAACGTATGGAATTTAAGAGATAAATACTAACAAACAAGCAGAATTATCTGCTAATCGAACAAGAAAATGATCTTGACAAGTATGTCTTGAAATAAGTACAATTCTGCAAATATCCCAATACTTAGGATGATAAGGTATCTCATGTTTAGAAATATTAGATATCTTGGCCTGATACTATTTGGTCTTGCTTAGATTTCATGTTGTTGCAGTGTTAACTGAATGCTCATGGGGGCAATGCACATTTCCTTTGAAAAGAAGGGAGGGCTGGATCCCCAATGCTGCTGTGTTACATAACGGCCCACTGAGTGGAGAGCCCTGGGGGCGGCCATGTTGGCTCTCCCTTCTTTGCATCAGTTACGATGGTCAGGTTACGGCCGACTCCTTCATGCAGGGAGCGCACTTCTACAGAGAGGAGTGGAGAAAAGGTACGAACGAGGGTAGAGTTCTACATGGGTAGAGGGGGTTGGCAGTGTGGGAGCATAGTCCCTCTGTCCCAGGCCTTCACCCATGAACCACCTTGGACGGAGCTCAGAGGACAGTGGCCCAGCTGTCCGGCCCGGGAGGATCCATGCCGTCCCTCTGACAGACAAACCCAGCGCCTGCGTGGTGATAGGACCGCACCGCACCGCGGCCTTATCGGCCTGGCAGGAGTCCTAGCCCTGTCGGAAACAGCCTTCTCTGGTGGGCAAGGCGCTATCTTCATCTTCTTCTTCTCTGCTATCTTCACAGGCGGCGCGGCGCCGAGCGTCACAGAGCGCGGACGAACTCACGCCGGGCGAGGAGGCACTTGTTTTCCTAATGCAGCCTCCCGCCACTGAACGCTAACCCTGCGCTGCCCAGATAAGGGGGAAGGAGACAGAGGCCCTTTCAAACAGAAGGACATGTGTTTCCCTCCATTAAGGCCACTCTGGAGGTGTCAGTTAGGAGGCTTTGCCACTGGTTATGACTAATACTGCAATCGATGGAAAGCCTCGCCGGGCATAAATAGGAGCCATTATGCCGTGAATTAGGAAAGTGGAGGGTGAAATGACACAACCAATCTTTCACCTCTCCAGTGATTTGCAAAGAGGGGGTGTTCGGAGGGGGAGGGGGCACTTGTCGTCGGCCTGGTTGAAAATAGGTGCCTTTCAAAAAGGACTGACTGAACGAGACTTATTTGAGGAAGAAAGGACCATTTGGGACGATTACACACCCTAGTCATTAGCTGGCCTTAGCGACTGGTCTCACGGCGAAAGAGGCCGTGCATGGAGGAGTGTGGGGGACATCTTTGTATGAGAGAAGCGTTCCAAACAAAGGGGCTTCACGACGTTCGCTGGATCCAAATCCGCCAATGAAACCGACAGTCCTTAAAGAGAAGGAGTGGGCGGGCCTGTGTGCGGCCGAACCTCTGGCATGGGCGGCCATTGAAAACGTCACCACCGTTACATCCTCGGGCCTCTCCGTCCACTTCGCTGCGCTCCCGACCGCTCTGTGACGGCTTGCTTCGTGTCCTCAGGGGAGCGAACCATTGTCCTCTGAGAGAAACGGAGTCTGAAGTGGAAAGAGGGGCCGGCTACGTGCTTGGCAGGCAGAGAGGGTCGTGGCGCTGTGGTATTCACAGAGCCCAGCGTGGCGGCAACTTGTTTGAGCCCCCTGTCTGGAGGTGGCCTGTCTAGCTAACAAGCCCCCCACCCCCCGCACACTCACACACACGCACACGGGGACACACACACTCACACACACACACACACACACACATACACACACAACACACACACAGATATAAACACACACACACACACACACAGATATACACAGCCTTTGGGCCTCCATGACACGCACAGCCCCATCAATCAGGACCCAATTCTCACAGGCTGTCCCAGCAAAAGCCATTGCTATGGAAACAAGATTGAGCCCTCCACATCCGTTCTTGTCTTGGTTCTTTCTTTCCCGCCCCCCCCCCGCCGTCATCCAGTGCCCCCACTCCAAGCCCGGGCTAATGGACTGCGGCGGCGGTTTGAGCCGGGAGGCCAAAGTGAAGGCCGGATTGGATGTGCATGGGTGCATGATGGCTGGCCGGGTGATGGGTGTTGTGGGACGGGAAATTGTTTATGGAGGCTCCCGGTTGACGGGGCGTCTTCAGGCCCGCACACAAACCGTTCTGCGGAGGCTGATGTAGGAGGAACGCCCGCCGTGGGTACCAGCCCATCGCCCTGCTAGAGGAGAACCGGCCTGTCTCCAACCTCACTACGCCCTGCTAGAGGAGGTCCACCATGTCTGTAACTCCTCACTACGCCCTGCTAGAGGAGGTCCACCATGTCTGTAAGTCCTCACTACGCCCTGCTAGAGGAGGTCCACCAGCCCTGCTAGAGGAGGTCCACCATGTCTGTACCTCCTCACTACGCCCTGCTAGAGGAGGTCCACCAGCCCTGCTAGAGGAGGTCCACCATGTCTGTACCTCCTCACTACGCCCTGCTAGAGGAGGTCCACCAGCCCTGTACCTCCTCACTACGCCCTGCTAGAGGAGGTCCACCATGTCTGTACCTCCTCACTACGCCCTGCTAGAGGAGGTCCGCCAGCCCTGTACCTCCTCACTACGCCCTGCTAGAGGAGGTCCACCATGTCTGTACCTCCTCACTACGCCCTGCTAGAGGAGGTCCACCAGCCCTGTACCTCCTCACTACGCCCTGATAGAGGAGGTCCACCATGTCTGTAACTCCTCGCCACGGTCTGGAAACCTAACCAGTTCATGAAACAATTGCTTTTTCAATCAAGGCGGGGGTGGGGTGGGGTGGGGGGGGGGGGAGGTTAATTGGGGTTTGTTCCCGCGGCAGCCGATGGACTCGGCTATCTCGAACGGCGTAATTCACGAGCGGAGGCCGCTGATTGGACTGTCAAAGCCTGCCTCAACGCGCGTGCTTCTCACCGCCAGGCGGGGGGGGGGGGCTGGAGACGGCCCTGTTCACGGCCGCTGCTTCTGGAGGGTCCCCTCTGCCGGTCGTCTGTTCTGAACAGCCTGGAGAGAACCAGCAGGACCGCTCGACTGGGTGGCTGACAGACATCCTGCAGGGCTAATACCCAGGGGCTAGCAACCAGATACCAACCACACGGCCGTCAAAAGACAGTTTTTTAGGGGTAACGGTCCTAATAGATCCAAAGTGGCCCCATGGAAACCATAGAAACCACACGACCCTCACCGGTCCACCTTAAGCAACTGAACATAAATAAAGTTACATTCCCAGGCAGTAGGGACGGGACTCTAAGAGCACAGCCAATTTCAAAATGGCCGAGGACACAAGAGAGATGAGCAAAATGGGAGTGATTTAGTGTCATTGAGTCTGACACTGCCTGACTTTCCGATTGAAAAGAGCAGCCAGCTTAGTTCAGGGCTACAACTTGGATTATTTCATATAATAGGATGATAACACAACGGGATTCAATGAAAAGGGCATCTTACCAACATTCAGCCTTTCCCACACTAACACCAAGGCATACCATTTTTCCAACATTTGGGAAAAAGTTATTTTCTTTTTCTCTGCCACATCACTCATTTCAATAGGGCTGGAGTTCGGCATTGAACGAGACGAACATTTTCTGTTTCCGAATCATGGGATTGAAACCTTTGAAGATGTTAACTTGGCAAGAGTGCACATCAAAGTGCTGGACACATTATAATTTCAAAGGACACCTAGCTGGTGTGGTGAATTCATTCCTCTTGAAAAGCAGCCTGGGATAGCGGCGCTCAAGCACTTCAATCACCCGCATTGTTCTGTCAAACTTGACTCGCGCAACATCACTCAAACTGTTGATGCATGCAACAAAGAAAGCTCTGCAAAGGGAGACGGGAAAAGGAGCTGCAGTATTCACAAGGAAAGGCGCGGAAATAAAGGTTGACCTGTGGTGTTGAAAAATGCAACGGGTTTACAAAACGTTGCATGTCTAATGAATAATATAAACAAGCCATGTTTTGTAGTCACTGCTGGTAGACGCAGGGAACATGTGGGGGTCTCAAATGTGTGGGGCTTGGATTACGGGGGGGGGGGGGGTTACAGATTCTCATTTTTGTTCAGTCAGAAACTCTGCCGTGCCAGAGTGAATGGTACGGCACAGACTTAAAGCAGAGATTCTTTGTCTATCCCTGTTTATCCTGCTCTGAAAAAAGGGGGTGAAAGTGGGTGCTAATTGTCTCACCCCTTTGTTTGTGTCTATTCAAGTCTTCCTTGTCTTCTTTTACATGCTTGTCTATATTCTAAACCTTTCAGAAAACCTTTCAGAAAAGGTGCCACTTGCTAATTTACCCTTGTGTCCTGCTAAGTCTTAAGGCACATGGAAAACAGTTGATTTTGTATTTGTCGAATTTGAAGGTGTACTGTTATAGATAGGTGTAATATTTCAGATTCTGAGAAGTCACTGGCGATGAGTAATTTAAGTGGATGTTCAAAAACAGGTGGGAATGATCCTCTGGGCATTCAAACCATAAAAAAGAAAAAGAAACTCAAATTAAAACAGTGGAAATTTTAAATCTAATATTCAATTAAAATGGAAATTGTATGCAACGTTGTAATGAAAGAGCCATACCAGGAACATACAACTCAAGTGAATTAACATCCCAGTAGGGGTGTAATAACATCTGAAATGTAACTATTGGCATTACTAGCCAATCCGAAAGAGGAACAGAGGAGATGGAAAGGAGAAAGGAAAGCTGGAGAAATGCAAACCCAGGCAAAGAAAATCAAAACCTCCCTACGAAAGTGGGACTGACAAAATGCCTTTGTCCTGGCTTGAAATACACACAAAACCGCTTCCTCCCTTTCCAGAATGGACAAAACATCAAAAAATGATTTCTGAGAAAGAAATCCATTTTGGACGCATAGGTGGCAGTGCTGGG
>CM030180.1:1825548-1835548 GCA_017639675.1 Aplochiton taeniatus
AGAGAGAGAGAGAGAGAGAGAGAGAGAGAGAGAGAGAGAGAGAGAGAGAGAGAGAGAGAGAGAGACAGAGAAGGAGAGAGAGGGAGCGAGAGATAGAAGGGGAGAGAGAGGGAGCAAGAGAAAGAGAGAGAGAGAGAGAGAGAGAGAGAGAGAGAGAGAGAGAGAGAGAGAGAGAGAGAGAGAGAGAGAGAGAGAGAGAGAGAGAGAGAGAAAGAGAGGGACTGCCTGTAAGAGCGCCCGCCCTCCATGTTGGCCCAAGTCAAAGGGCCTAATCCACACCTGATGCTCTCTAAGGAGCAGCTTAGAGAGGGAGCAGCACAATGGCAGATTTCAAGATCCAACGTTGCCTGGTTTGTGTTCATATCCACATTATAAAAGTATGGTTATTAAAAACCTAACTACCATTGCCGTTTGAAAAGAGACGGTTTGATTCAGAGGAACAGAAAGGGCAGGTTTGAAGGCCCAGGGGAGTGCTAAAGGGCCAGGCCTCCACGCTCCCTGCCAGCCAAGGGCCTGTGTGAGCCCCCCCCAGGGTAAGGGCTGTGGAGCCCCCCCCAGGGTAAGGGCTGTGGAGCCCCCCCCAGGGCCACTGCAGGCCACACGCCACAACACACGCCAAGACTCCTCCCCCTCTGGCTGCCCTGGCTTGCTGGAAAACCTGCTAGAGCCTCAAACACACACCACACACACAAATACAAACACACACGCTTTGACAGGGCTCATCCCTGCTATGGACCCAGACAAAGGGCCTTTTGTGTGCCCCCCCCCACGCCCTGCCCCCCCACGCCAAATAAGAAGACCGGAGGCCATTCAAAACCGGAGCCCTTCCTTCGACACAAAAGGATACACACACGGCGTGCGCCGGGGTGTTTTGACTTTCTGAAGGCTCGTGTTTTCTTTGTTCCCAGAGGGCAGGTGATGTCATCGGTAGAAGGAGATTAAAGAGTGAAGATGGAGGCGGGGGGGGGGGGGGGGGGGGGTTGTGCAACTTCAGAGAAGGTAGGAAGGTTTGTTGTGTTGTGTGCTCAGTGTCCTCAGAACCCAGAGGTGGGAGATGTGGAGGGGTCTGCCTGCACCTCCGGTCCTCTCCACTAGGAGGCCGCGGTGGAGGCGTCTGTGGACCACGAGCACTTCACTCTGCCTGGGATGATTTACGGCCCTCCCCCTTAGGCTGGCTTTTTGGGTAGCAAACCATTGCCGTGGTAATTGTTGTGGAATTGGTCTATAAAGTCGCCCTGCCGAGTGACAAATGAGAATCTGATTCTAAACAAAAGGCTTGTCTATCTACGATCCAAAACAGAATAGAATAGAATAGAATAGAATAATACTTTATTGATCCCCATGTGGGGAAATTTGTCCGTTACAAAAGCAGCATAAAACAGCGGAACTTCTGCTTTGTGTTCTACACAGTCAACCTAACATTCAATGCTTAAACGTATTCTTTAACCTAAAGGCTATCTATCTATGTTCCAGAATAGGCCTCAGCACAGTCAACCTAACTTAGTGTAAACACTGAACAGGAATGAAAATGAACTGGGCAATAAGTGTGCGTCTGTCAAAGGAGACAGCGGTACGTCACCTCAAACCCTGCTGCAGTGGCGCGTGGTGAAGTCTCCAGCTGTTAGCACCTTCCTGGGAGCATCAGGAGCACCACTGAGAGAAACCACAGCCGTTCCTCGGAGGCCAGGAGAGCAGGACAAGGTAGGGAAGTGCTTAGCATTCTGGCAATGTTAGCCGGGGCGGCTAATCGATCGCTAAGGCCTAGCTGCTCGTGCGTAGGTCCTGGATCAAAAGGAAAAGCGCTAATTGCTAACGTTCACAAATCACTGATTTTACTGTCCCCAGATTTTCAGAAAAGATTTACGCTATTTCTACTTTTGAGTCAAGAGCACACTAATTGGCTTCAGTTTCACAATGTTTATATTCATTTGGTGAGGCGGGGGTAAAACAGTGAGTGTGCTAATTGCTTGTGTACTTCAAATGTTTGACACAAGCTACAGCTAGCGGTGTGCTCTAACTAAAACCATTTTACTTGGCCTCTCATATGCTTATATCTGTCTGGCTCTGGCAAAGAAACCTTTATGACAGAGAAACCTAAATTCCATTTCTCAAAAAGGTAGGAACAGCCCAACACAAAAGAAAAAGTCCTCCTAGCATTAATTATTAAACCACATAACCAGTGTGAAAGAGGCCGGGTTGTATTATTCACTCTAGCAATCTGGTGTCCATCCCATTACACAGCAAAATACACACTGACCCACACACTCACACACACACACACACACACACACACACACACACACACACACACACACACACACACACACATACACACACACACACACACACACACACACACACACACACACACACACACACACACACAATTTCCAGCAACAGGTGGCGGATGCCTTCTGTGGGGTAAATGGAAGTGTTCACTGTGATTGGCCCAGTATCCCTACTTGACTCATAAGACCCAAAATGGTGGAGTGGTTTTCAGTGAATTGCAACAGTCGGTGGTAATAAGCAATGCTGTCTTGGGCACGCTCTCAGCCCTTTGAATTCAGCACACATCCAGTGCATTAACGATGAGAACACGTTGAAGACGTGAAGAAAAGGAGGTATATAAATATATATATAATGTATATATAAAAATATATAAAACCCAGCACTGAAAAGAGGAGTCAGAGAACATGGATGTCAAACACACACACACACACGCACACACACACACACACACACACACACACACACACACACACACACGCGCGCGCACACACATAGATCAACTGGAAATGATATTCATGAGAAAAAGCCAACATCCCCCCAGCCGAAGGGAAACGGGGAAAAAGCGAAAGAGCGGCAATTGCATCACGTCAGGCCGCCCTTGCATAGCCATGACTATCATTCTAACTGTGAGAGATCAAGGGAGTATGTTTGATGTCTGCCGTTTAAAAAAAACACGTTTTTTTTTTTTTTTTTCCCAAGGCATCCTCCGCTCTGAATAAAGTTGAACTTTGGAGCGAGCAGACTCTCCTGTGCCGTTTTGTTCCAGTCGTATCGGCCCAAAGCATGACCAAACAGGACTCCTTCAAACCCACGTTCAAAGCAGCTTTCCGCTGCCTCCCGGGGGCCCCTGGTCCTTCAGGGGACAACACACTAACCGGAGACCAGGAATAAGTCAAGTAAATGCATCTGTGGAATGTGTTACGGGATGTAAAAGGTCGTCACGTGTGGGGCCTTTAACTTCCAATCTTCCAGTGCGGCCATGACAGGACAGAAGGAGACCATGGAGAGGCCCCGGTGGCAGAGAGTGGAAGCTAAATACTGTTGAACGCCGCACGGCGAACATTAGAACCACGCCAAGAATTGTCTGTCAAGACAAACCAGCCTCAGCAAGAGACATGCCACTAGCGGCTACAAGGTAATGGGGTGAAAGAAAGCCGTGACATGGAGGGGCCGAGTGATGAGCATCCTCTCTGCGTGTGTGAAAACAGGTCCCACACAACTCAAGCAACAGATCCCAGGGCCACAAACGACCGCGCTTTGTATTGAGCTGCTAGCCTCTTTTTTTTTAAAGAAAAGCAGAAGACTTAACTACCCATGCCATTCCTGGTCAAATGTAGGTGTGACAAGCAGATTAGGATTTTCTCTGTTGTTTGCCCGAGAAAGGAACCATAGCCATTAAGGTAAGTGATGCTGAGGGATGAAATTAGGCGTGACCGCCCATGCACTTGATTGTTACAATTGGGACATCATTTGTCCAAAGCATCTTAAGGCCCATTTTTAGACAGATACTGGACCTAAAGGTGTGGAGCTTCTGGTTTCATTTAAGGAATTAATATTATATATATTATATTAAGAACGGGCGCCGTTGTTACGGTGCCACAGACTATCCAAGTATAACAAAATGTCCTCCTTTGTCCTGTCTAACATTTCCCAGGAGTAACTGTAGGTTTATAAAAGGGTACACGGAGTATATTTGAACCTGCTTTCTGCTCTCTGACAGAGAAAAGGCTGCCTGTAAAACGCCGAGATCCACCTCCAACCACTGGCCTACAGCACTGTCCCTTTCCTTAGATGAGCTGGCCGCAGGCGTCACTGATTAGTTCTTCTCTGTTACCTTGAGAGACCCTTCCTTGAATTCACACAATCCAGATGACTCAGACCCATTCTGAGGCAAGCTCATTCACATGAATTGCCTTGTTCGTGTGTGCGCGTGTGTGTGCGTGTGTGTGTGTGTGTGTGTGTGTGTGTGTGTGTGTCTATATGTGTTTGGGTGTTCTTGGTGTCTGTCTGCCCGTGGGTATAAAGCCACTATATGGCAGACAACCAGCTGCTTCAGACCCCTATTGATTTTAGATTGGAGCTGTCAATCATTTTGCTCCACTCCCTGTTCCATCCTCTCTTACTCTCTCATTCCACATTTCCAGTCGGCCTTTCCAAAGCCAGAGCTGTATCTTAAAAAGCCAACCTTTAAACCACACACCAGTTTTTCGTAATAACAAACATGGGTGTGTGTGTGGAGTGTTTGAGTGTGCGTGGAGCGTCTAAAAATATCCTTTTTTTACGGCCTCGTCTTTCTACATATTTCCCCTGCCGTGTTTTCTCTTTCCCACCCTTCCTACCTACTTCTTATGCATGCATATTTAAGAACTATGCTTGCATTGCAGATGTTGCAGGGAACGGCGTGAATTTGCATGGATCCCCGGGACTATTATGTAAATGGTGCACGTGCCAGAGCCTCCATCCTCCTGTCCTACGGTCTCCTCGCCACTCCCTTCTTGCCCAGGGCCTTATTTACCAGGGAACGAATCTGCCAAAGCCCGGATAAAGCCAATAGGTAAAGCCGGGGTCGGAAATACGACCCCCCCCCCCCCCCCCCCCCCCCCCCCCCTAACTCCAACGTAACAATGCCATAAAAAAGACCAAAACATAGGAAATGATGGATCGGTTGAAAACAGCAATTAGATCTGGCTGGATGCTGGAAAAGCCAAGCCTTATCTATGGAGCTGCACCAGACAACACAAAGCCCTTTCTCTGGCCTGGCTCATCCACCTTAGCACGCTCCAGCACTCCACTGGCAGCTCTGCATGGACGGAGGTGACCTGAAAACGCCGCCGTTATCACACGGCCATTTTGTTAAGCGCTCGATCGCTCTCCACCTGGCCTCGAGCGCTAGGAGACGGGGGGGGGGGGGCAGGCAGACACCTTTTCCTTCGCTCCTCTCAGCCCACCGCTGTTACAAAGGTCAAAGCTGGCTTTAAGTGGCCTTCCAACGGCATCACCTGGGCGTCAGACCAAGAAGGACGCAGAATGGATGGCCGACTTTTTAATTAGACAACACGGCCGAGGACACAGTGGGAGGCGTGGGGCACGCAGTCCTTGACAAAAGAAGGACTGACGTCAATCCTTCGCCCCTATTGGGCGGGGGAGCTTTTTAGGATGTGGGGGGAGGGGGGGCGGGGGGGCAGGACAGTTGGCAGTTGGCAGGGAATGCATGCATATGGCTCTGATTCATTCAGCCAGGAGATGGAATATGGGGGAATGAGATTATGGTAAGTACTGGAGGAGGCAGGGATGGGCTCGCAGGAGAATTAGAAAAAATGTCTCTGAGTCCTCCATGCCATTTCCTGTAGTCCGTATCCTCTTGGAATATATACGCCAGGCTAAATCAAGATGGCTGGGAGTTGGTGCTGGAAAGAGCAGCGTGCTGTGAGTAAGGGTTGAGAGAGAGAGAGAGTTAGCGTGTGTGTGTGTGTGTGTGTGTGTGTTTGGATGAATATCTGTTTGCGTTTGAGAAGATTGCCCCTTTCAGTGAGACACCATTACAGTGCCAGTCAGTGGGAATGATGGGCAGGACCGTTCAGATCCATGAGTATTCCTGGCCCCCAGCGTATTCACTCACGGGAACGGAGGAGAGGTGTTGTGGGGCTGAGGCCCAGCGCCAAGAGAGACACCCCCACCATACCTCCACTTCCTGGGCTGGAGCGCTGGGTAATGTAGTCCAAAACGGAATGAAACCAAACTGATCCTGAAAAGGGATTGTTCGCCTTTGGAACAGTCTTTAAAATGGACTCTGAGATAATTAACGACACGGTTTTTTTTTTTTTACCGGGAAACACTTTCTTATCATCCGAGATTCAAATCCCCAACCCCCCCCCCCGCTTGATCTCGTATCATGTTCCTTAAGGTTGTTCTGGAAAAAGACAGCGGAAGGTTAAGGCCACACACACACAGAACACTGATGAAAACCTCTTTCCATCAAGGACACCCATCTCTTCAAACTACTCTCTCTGAGAATGAATTAAAAGATAAAGCTAAGCCTGCTAATTTGGGTCAAACCCTCTGCTCGCCGAGTACCACTCAGTTGCCTCGCAAGCAGCAGAAGAGCAAAGTCCTTTCTACCGTCGGAATTATTTTCACGCTGAGGAATACGCGTAACACGCCAAAGTATTGCTGAAAAACAATAAAGTAAGTTGTCATTTGTTTTATCTATTCCCCCTCCTGCTGATGAATCAATGAGCAAGAATAACGAGGATTTCTATTTTTTACGACTGATTCATATTCAAATATTGGTCGTGGAGCTCCATTGGGGTGCGCTTGCCAGCGAATGTTCCACATGAGCGTAGCTGCACGGGCGCCCATGCCAACCCATGCCAACCCATGCCATGCCTGTCAGTTTCCTCTCCTCAAACTGCTGTCCCACGCTCACCAGCCTGTCCAATCAAATACAAAGAAACCTCTCCTCCAGTCAACAGTGCGTTCTGTTGGCTACTCTCGTGTGAAGGGAGCCGTGTCCTCTGTCAGTCACTGGGGGTTGGCAACGAATGGTGACAGATGGTGGGGTTTACCTATCTGTCTGTGTGCCTCTCTATCTGTCAGCCTCCTTTCTCCAAAAGCCTGGGAAAACAACCGCTCCCCTTTTACAGCGCTAGGAAGAGGAGGCTCCGGGAAATAGGAGCCCATAACGTTCAATTCCCTTCCCGGAGCGTCGCCATGGGGATAGCTCCAGCGATATACGCTCGGCCATGTTTCCAAGGAAAGTCACTCGCTGGAACAGGAGTGATTTGTTCATCGTTCATGTCTTCTGAACGGACAAGCAGGGAAAGTTCCATGCCAGCCGCTGGAGGAGGGGGAGGGGGGGGGGGTTGGTGTGGAGTCGGGTGGCCTGACCCTGGGGCTGACCTGGCCGTGACAGCCCGCCAGGCGAGGGAAGGGGAGGGGGGTCCAATGCCGGGACCTCTGACCCTCGCTGGCCCCCAGCGCGTAGAGGGAACACAGGGCTGATTGTGGAGAGCTGTCCGGGCGGTAAGGGCTAGCCGGCATTGGAGGCCATCCTGGACAAGCCCCCAACCAGGGGTATTGTTTGAGGCTGAGGCCTGGCGGAGAGAGGCCGTGGGTCAGCCATGAACACCAGCAGTGTTCCCCGACCAGAACCCACTGCTGCCGCTGACCGCCACATGTGTTCACACACACACACACACACACACACACACAATGAACTGAACATGAAAACACGTCGTTTTTGTGATCGCAATCCGCAAAAATGTCACTGTGAGTTCCCCCCTGAGACGATACCCCTGTCCCACATAACGTGCCCACACCAGATCCCCCTCGTATGTCCTGAGACCAGGGGGGGGGGGGTCAGAGTTGAAGGGCCGTGCAGCTGGTAAAGCTCTTTAAGAACAGGCCTCCTGTTTGACTCTTTGAGGTGGCATTCCTGCCCAGCAGGACTGCATGCACCATGGCCTCCTCCCAGCAGTGCTCTGGGTGTTTCAGGCCCATGGGGGCTCAATACACTTTTTCTATTACATGGGTGTATGGCAAAAAACCCTTCAAAGCCGATTTGGTTTCTCGCCTGAGAGAACATAAGAATGACATGTTCACATCCCCCTCTATGTAATGCCAGTGGGACAGACGCTGGGCCTCTGCCAGTTGACTTTGAGTGGCCATTTCAAAGAGCTTGTTGCTGGAGCATAAACAAGTCCTATCTTCCTACCCTCCATCTTCCTAACCTCCTCTCCTCTTCCTCCTCTCCTCCTTCTCCTCCTTCGTTGTTTCCATTATCATTACTTTCTTGTGCAGCAGAAGGAGATGAAGGAAGGGGGAGAGAGGAGCGAGGGAGAAAGCAGAGGATGAAAGGGAAGGCAGAGTGAAATTGGAGCCTGCTGTCTTGAATGTGAAGGGTTATTCGATCACACACACACACACACCTCTCTCTCTTCCCCCGTACCTAACACGAATCCGCGAGTACACTGGGGTGATGCCGAGTGCCTTGGGCTATAACAAACCAACGGGCCGCACTGGGCCATGCCACTGTTAGCTAAGCAGAGGCCAGCTGTCTCGCTTTCACACAACGTCCTCTTCAAAGAACCTTCCAACCAGTCAAAAGGAGAGAGAGAGAGAGGGAGAGAGAGAGAGAGAGAGAGAGAGAGTGTATGGGGAAGCATTTTGAAGGAGAGATACAGTGGGGAAAAAAGAGAATTAGAGATAAATGGTGTCAGCCATTTTCTCCCTCTCACAATCTGCCACGCAGCGTAACTGTATTCAGGTCATTCAGATAAATCGATGCCTGTGATAGGCTAACACGGACAGGCGAGGTTGATTGGAGGCCGGTAACAACAGACTAGCCTGAGGCCAAGCAGCCAATCAAAGACGGCTCAGTCACTGATTACTGTTGCTATTGGTTGTGCTGACCATGAGCTAGAAATGGCAGCAGCCTACCAGCAACAGCAACATATGACAACAAAAACATATTTCAAAAGGATTTCTAATACATTACAAAAACATATTTGCAAACATTAAATAAATATATTTACGCATACATTTAAATGTATTTATATTTATACATACTTATTTTTGGCACACATATACAGTATGTAAACACACTTTTGACTGGCACTGTATATTTAATGTGGGTATTCGTATGTATGGAAGAAGTGTACCCTTTTTTAAATATCTGCTGAATATTCTATGCACCACGGTCCTTCGCTGACTCAAACTCTTCACTGAAGCCAAATGTGCCCTGCCATGCCTCCCTAGGCCCAGCTCAGGCCATGATCCCTTGGTTAGCGACCACCATGCCCGGAAAAAAGGCAGGGAGACTAGAGGGAGTTTGGGGGATTTGTTCACTTGTGTCGTTCCTCTATGATCACCTGCAGCTCACTGAGAGGCAGGACTCAAGGTACAACTTGACTGGGGGAGAGAGAGAGAGAGAGAGAGAGAGAGAGAGAGAGAGAGAGAGAGAGAGAGAGAGAGAGAGAGAGATAAAGAGAGAGAGGGAGAGGGAGAGGGAGACTGACAGAGAGAGAGAGAGAGAGAGAGAGAGAGAGAGAGAGAGAGAGAGAGAGAGAGAGAGAGAGAGAGAGAGAGAGAGAGAGAGAGAGGCATGGTAAATAGGGAGCCAGTGGAGGCCAACAATCCCAAACCATTCCCCCTTTACTAAAATACACCAGCTCCTAAAAACGCCATGTATTCTTTGCTCGAGCAGGGAGAGGATCTGGTGTTCCTTCATAAAGAGGTAGAAGGCAGGGCCAGGCCTGGGCTTAGGCTCTCAGGCTGTTGCTGTTCCCTTTTATGTGGCTCTCCATGGGGGGGGGGGGGGGGGGGGGGCAGGCTAGACGCCAGTATCTAATCACATACCTGGGAATACAACCGTAGACACACACAGTCACGATTCCTAGGGAAAGGGAGGGGGGTGGGGATGAAGGGTTTATAGAGACACAGACAAAAAGAGGGAAGTAAAGAAAGTAATGGAGAGAGAGAGAGAGAGAGAGACAGAGAGAGAGAGAGAGAGGTAGAGAGAGAGAGAGGGAGGTAGAGAGAGAGAGAGGGAGGTAGAGAGAGAGAGAGACAGAGAGAGAGAGAGGGAGGTAGAGAGAGAGAGAGGGAGGTAGAGAGAGAGAGAGGGAGGTAGAGAGAGAGAGAGGGAGGTAGAGAGAGAGAGAGGGAGGTAGAGAGAGAGAGAGGTAGAGGAGTGTTTGTTCCTAGCCACAGC